>QGSO01000235.1:600000-1077018 GCA_011037825.1 Carya cathayensis
CAATATTATTTTAATGAAAATCTTAAGTATGCTGATGTTTTTCTTATATTGATGTGCACCTTAATTTAATTTTGAGAAAATTCATCAGTGTTGGACCAAGAATAAACATAGGGTTTATTCATTAAGAAATTGTTGCCACATAAATTATGATATTTAAGAAATAAATACATAGTAATACATGGAAAGGTAATACTCGTCAAAAGAGGACTTATCACCATGATTCATGTACTTATTACTTATTACCGATGGGTTTAAGATAAGATATTGGATTAAAGTGTGGACCAAGTGGGAGAATGTTGACCGTTTCTCACGGGAGACCGTTCGTAGGAACGGGTCTCCAGCTTCCCTTCATCTTAGGAACTCTTGAAGTGGTCCACATCTAATTCTTCATCACGTTTGTAGAACGTAGGAACTGCCCATGATAAATGGAACACGTGGGACACGTAGCCAATAAAGCTTGATGGAAGCTTTGGCTATAAATAGTGCGGTTTGGTCCCCAAACTCACTCAACTCAATTCCTTCAGTCTTACACCATCTAAATAGAGTGAGTAGAGCTTGGAAGTGCCAAAACCGAGAGAGAGAAACAGTGAAAAACAGTGAACAAGCTTCAATGGCTGGAGGTACCATTTCTTGTTTATCTTCAGTTTTGATTCGTTTTAAGTGTTTAATTCCGCATTATAGAATCATTTAGAGCTTACAAGGAGATGCTTCAAAGAAAGCCTTCTAGGACAATTCCAAAGGAGGAAAGGACAAATTAGAAAGGTTAAGCACCACTCATGCCAAGCAATAACTTAATCCCATTGTCCTAGTCTGTAGAGGTTTCTCTCTGTTCTCTTCTAAGGTTCCATCAAGGGCAGTTCAGAGAAAGCAGGCATAGAATGATGCAGGACAATAATTTAAGATGCTTTCGTACAAGCCTTTGACACTTGGTATTTAGTTGAGAAAGAAGTCAGTTTATGACAAAATTCATAAGCTGGTTAACAGTCTGGCTTATTTTTATTTAAAAAAAGGAATCAATAGACATAGATGAAATGAAACCAATCCAAAGCAAAAGAAATTAAATAAAAACAAACTAAAAATGAATGAAAAAATAAAAATAAAAATAAAATTTTGTACTTATCCGGAGATATTCGGGCTACATCCCTTGGGGATGTAACACTGCTCTTTTTAAATATTAGTATTGTTTCTTTTCTTCCTCTCTTGTAATATTATTTGCTAAAGTATTTTGAATGTAATAAACATGTCTAAGAGTTTGAACAGTCATATGTAACAATACTATATATGATACCAATCCAAGCAAACTTCTTACATCTACATCTATCAAGAGTTTGCATCATATTTTACTTTTTTCCTTTTTAAGTTTAAACTTTATATATATATTTTTTCGTCATTTCCGCGGGTGAAAAATTATAAATATATTATGTCGTTTAAAAAAAAAAAAGTAGACACGAAAGAAAGTTAGAAACCAGAGAAAGAAATATTATAGCACAATATAAATGGGGAAATAATAAATTGAATATTATGAAAGATTATGATATAAAGTATAAATTGAGTAGGTCGAAAATGGTGGCACACCGCAATACATGGGAGTGGAAATTTGGAACCCATAAAAGGTGGGGGATTAAAAAAAGAATAACTTAAAAAAAAAAAAAAAGAATACAGAGTAAAGTAGCATCGTGAAAGTCAACAGTTCACATTAAAATTGTTCCTTTTGTTCAGATTTTCAACCACTCTTTTACGTCTGGTTTGGATATATAGATTATTTTAATAATATTATTATTTTGATATTTAAAAAAAATTAAATTGTTTTTTATATTATTTGTAGAAACTTGAAAATGTTATAATAATGAGATAAAATATTTCTTGTATCCAAATGGGGTTGAATCTCATCCGATCTCATCACATTTCATCCTATCTCATCTCAATATTCAAATATTACAAATATTTTTCAATTTCAAATATTCAATTTTTTCATTTAATCATTACATAATTATTATAATTTTCTCAAACTTTTAAACAAAACATAAAAAACAATTCATCATTTTCAAATTCTAAAACAAACATAATATTAAAAAATTATATTCTAATAATATTTTAAATTTATAATATTTTTATTTAAAATTTTCTCTTTTATTTTTCAAAATCCCATAAAACATTTTAACTCAAACTGTTTTTAACTCATCTCAATTCAAATTTCATACTACTATTCACAAATAATCTCAATTCATTTCATCTCATCTCAACTCATATTAATTCACTATCTTAACCAGGCCTTAATTATCTTTGGAAGAGCCTAAAGAGTAGATTGATTGCAAATGCACTTATTGACTATATTTGTAAGTTGAGCAATGATATTTGTAATTATAAAGTAATCACCGCATATTTTTATTTATTTATTTTTTTAAAATGTTTTAATAATTAACTCTATTATTTTTTTTAAAGGCATGCATGCGCAATCCTTGCACGCTGATAACTTAACATGCTTTATACTTTGATTCCTTTCTATAGGTCGGTCCGTCTGTTGTCTATAATATTTTCTCTCTCTTGACAAAGACTTCGGGTAAAATAATGGAAGGATGGAATAAGTTTTAGTCATAACTAACATAATAGTAATATAGAAGTTAATAAAATATTATTAAAATATAATAAAATAATAAATCTTGTTTGTTTATCTAAATAAGATGAAATAAAAATTAAAAATTAAATAAAATATTACTTACATAGATAAAATGAGATGAGAATTGGATAAAAATTATTAGAATTTAATTTTTTCATATAATTTTTATTTTAAAATAAATAAAATTTAAATTATTTATTATATTTCGTGTGTCTAGCCGAAAGCAGCCAATATTCTAAAGTACACGACAAGGCAGTCCTCTAGCATGGTGGATGCAGTATTCCTGAAATAATCATGGTTAATTTCTTGACTAGATCACAGAAGGGAGGAAAAAAGAGGATGTTTCTTGACATTGAAACACAAATCGAATATAAATATTATGGTTTGGTAACGGGTCATTGTCTCTACCATGAACAAAACTTGTCTCTATTGCAAGGTTCAAAAATCGGAATCGCGCTCGAAATTGGGTAAGGACGATTCAACAAATTGAATAAGATATTTGAATGTTGATACAAAATATTAAAAATTATATTTGATCCAATTCAAATATTTTATATCATGTATAAAAAATATAAAATATAAATTCGATAACTAGTTTCGTTTAAAAAAATAATATGAATATAAATAGTTTCAATACGAATGTTATTTATGTATTTAACCCCAATTGTTGACATGTTTTTGCCTTGTATATGAAAAAGATAATGACAACTAATTTATACAAAACAGGAAAAATATTGTATTTTATGCACAATCATAAATATAATATAAAATACTCATTCATCTCCTTAATTTTTTGTTTAACTAAAAGAAATAAAAAAAATTACATGTTTTATCTTTTAATATTTTTACGATTTTTATTGAATATAATGATAAAAAATATAATATATATATTTGACTAGGAAAAAAAACTCAATTATTAGATAATTTAAAAAGAAAAAGGAAACATCAAACAAATATAACTGGCCGAAATCAACCAAGATTCTAAAGCACAATTCAAGGCAGACCTCTAGCATAGTGGATGCAACAGTCTTGAAAAGAATCATGCTTTCTTGACTTACCACACAAAAAAGAAAAAAGAAAGACAGGATGTTTCTTGACATTGCCACAAATCTCGAATAGGAGTTCTGCTATATACAAGCATAGTCGCGTATTAATCTGCCTACTAATATTGATTCCTTCATATTTAAAATTTAAATTAGCACTATTTTCAATCAAATCAACTTTTTAACCAATCACATTCAATTGTTACACATATTAATGCACAATTGTGTTTGTAACTAGATTTTTTCTCTCGAATATATGTGTTGTCATTTGGTAATGGGTCTTTGTCTCTACTATGAAGAAAACTTGTCTCTATTGTAGATAAATTCCTCTGAAAAAGCTGTATCTTTTTGTTTTTTATAATAAAGTTGTCGAGGCGGGATTTTAAGTTTTCAATGCGTTTTTTAATAATGTTAGATATAGTCTTAAACTATAAGTCATGTGTACTCTCTTTAAAAATGGATTCACTATTAAAAAAAAGTAATATTACATATAATAGTGAAGTACGTAAACGCCGTTTAGTCGTTTTGAAAAAGAGTAAGGTCTACTATTAAAAAATTATTATTTTTTCATGTGGATCCAGTATTTATTCACTTTTTTTAAAATGATTGTGCGGTACTTGTGCACTTAAAACTGCAAATATCATTTTTTTAAAAAAAATTAATTTTTTATGTAATTCTGATATTTATTTATTTTTTTCAAAAACAATATATGAGCTATGCATACCTTAGAGTGTAAAATGGTATGCCTCTATAAACTTTTGGAAGGCCAACTGTGCCTTTGGTTGTCTGCTGCAACTCTATTTTGTTTCATTAAAATAGAAAAATCTCGTTGTTAATATTGTATTTTGTACACCTGAGCTAAGCTCTAGCAACCAAGGTTTGGATCTTTCTACCTGTATTTATAGAGACAACGGTGGGCTCGATGGTGGTTCGGAGAGCCTCTGATATTAAAGTTATTGTTTTGTCTGAGAGAATTGCAGAAGAATAATAGCATTCAAAGAGAGTTCTTCATATTTGAAACATGACTTTTATACGAAGTTTTGGGAAACATTCCGTACCCTATGTCAAAGGCTAGCATCACGCCCATAGTTCTCCAGTCATGGCTTTTAATGCGGCATTGCGTTTGAGGTGATGTTATTAATGCGGCGTGGCTCCCAAATGACTTCTCTACATTAAGTAATCGGTGCGGTTATTTCTAGTTCCATCGTAAGAGAATGGAGGATTATTCATATTCTATGTTCCCTTGCCTGTGCATATTTTTTAATGCTAGGTGTTACATGTGGGTGTCAGGTCCCGCGTCCTGTCTCCTCAGCACCCCCCCCTAGGGGGGGTGACTAATTTCCCTCGCCATGCATCCTCTCTCTGTTAATATAGTTTGTGGGCCAGGCTTTTTTGTTGATTCATGGGGTGAGACATTGAGATCTAGACCGAAATGAACTTCAATATCTAGCCCATGCCCAACCAAGAGGGGGGAATATCCCTTCCACACATCTTTGGCAGGAAAGAAATACGAGAACAAAATGGAAACCCAGCCATATTTTTGAAAGAGAGAATATCGATATTGCATATGGGCATTGGAATGAACTGTTTTATCGTCATTTCATTATGCAGATGTTGTAGTACACATGTTAGATGAGTAATAAACCAGATGTTAAATGGCATTAGATCCTTCTCAGTTCTCAACCAAATTTACACATAGTCTGGATTAATTCTTCCGCATCATTCTTTCAGAAGCAGTAATTAAAGGTTTGAACTTTGACGTTGACTTAGCTTTTTCAACCCCGGCAGAGGATTGGAATCAAGTTCAGATCATATTTTCTTGTAATTGCAACGCCGAAGAACTCAGTCATGTCCAGGTCCTCATGTCTCATTCCATTGGGATGTTTCCAATCAAAATGGTACAAAAACAGTGCAACTGGGAGCTCAACATTAATCAGCCCAAATGCAATGCCTGGACAAATCCTCCTCCCGGCTCCAAATGGGAGATAGTCCCAATTGTCCCTTTATAGTCGATAGAGCTATCCAGGAACCTCTCTGGATCAAACCTCTCAGGCTCACTCAAATATTTGGGATCTCTTCCTATCGCCCATACATTAACGAGGACTTTAGTTTTGACAGGAATTTCGTACCCATTAATTACACAACTCTCGCTACATTCTCTAGGAAGTAACGGGGGTCTCGGAGGGTGTAATCTCAATTCTCAGGGTCTCATTAACAACTGCCTTTAAATATTTCATCTCGGTAATGGCTGTTTCATCAACCCCCCTTTCCTATCCAAGACTTCTCTTACCTCGTCTTGTGCCGCCTTCATCCCGGCCCCTTGGATGTTTTATCATTTCCGACATTGCCCAATTCACGGTTGTGGCTTATGTTTCACTCCCAGCGCTGAAAATGTCCTGAAAGGGGTTGATGAAGTCTGTGTTTAGTATTTACAGAAAAAAAAGAAAAAAAAAAAGAAAAGAGTAATTCATTTTACCCTCCCCAATTACAATTACCACATTTTCTCAAATTACACCTCAAATTACTAAAATAAATACCATTTTTTAATTTTGCACCCTCCATTTTTAATAACCCTTTGATATGAAAGAATCTTAAAAATTTTGGGGGGAATTTTGTAGAATACTATTGCTTAAGTTTGATAAAATATAAAAGCCAAAACTTGAAATGACATTAACATTAACTAAAAAGAGAAATTAAAGAGCTTTGTGGCCACCACCAATGCCATCCATGGTAGGTATTCACTCAGAGTTTTAGGGCTATATCATATTTTAAGTACTTAATGGACAAATTGGAAGGAGGGTGTAAATTGAAAGAATGGATAGTTAGGAAATTAAATTGAATGTTTTTACAATTAGAGGTGCATTTTGAAAAAAATAGTGATAGTTCAGGGGTGTAAAATAAAATTAGCCCAAAAGTACTTAGCATTGTTACTGGAATAGCTATATCCAAAAATAAAGTAACTTTTTAACTGTTAGAGATAAAATTAGGTTGCATTGGATTAGCCAATTCCAAATTCCTTTTAGCTATAGTAAATGTAAAGTTATAATCAAATTTGATAGTTACTGTACAACAAGCAAATCATTATTTTATTATTTTTCTATAACTCTCTCTCTCTCCTCAGAATATTTTCAGAACATTTGGTAGAATAAAATATGGTTGGGTTGGAAAATAGAGTACATATCATAGAAAAATATAATTTTTTAACTCATAATTTAATTAAAATATGATTACTAATTAACATATATTAGGTACAATAGTAAAATATGATAAAATAAAATAAATTAGTAATTAAAAAAATTAAATATTTTTGTAATTATTATTTATTCATTATTATATAATGAATAAATGAATAATTCAATGTGAAAATTTAATGTGAATAGTCAAAATCAAATTCATCTCATATTATTTTATTGATATATAGTGAAAAATAGCTATTCCAATACAGAGATTTATGTAAATGGAATAGTCAAAATATAAATTCATCTTATATTTATAAAAAATGTCCTTTACATATCACATGCATAATTCAATAACAATGCTTAGGAGGGAATTTTAGGGGATCTCTATCCGACAAAGGATGTCTTCTGCATGTTGCGGCCGAGAAGGAACAATCTCCATTACTGAATCCAAGCAGAATCTGGAAACTCTTTGATGTTGACCTTTACAAACTATTTTGCATAATGCGAGAAATTCTATGAAGTACAAAGGCATGATATCAGAAGAACGTGATATAGGGAATATTACCAAGATTACAGCTTTGATGTTGTCGGTAGTCAAGGAAAACTCACTATCACCATGCTCTTGAAATTTTAACAGAACATCTACCAAATCTTCTGCTCTTGCAGCCTCTCCTGCTTTTGTTTTTGCCTTTGCCTTGTGTTCATTAATGATGCTTTCCATTATTCTGTCAGCTTCTCGATGCAACCTCTCAAGTTTAGTCCTCACCCCGCTGATCAGATAAAGAAGTTAAAAAGAAGGAAACACATCTGCAATATTGAAACCTCCACCCACCTCAATTGCTTCCTTCGCAACAGATATGAATGTTTCTTGTTCTTTACATTTCTTACCAACAGCTCTTGAAATGATGCCGCTTATTGTTGAGGAGACTTCCTAGGTAAGATTGACGGGAGATCCTGCTTTCGAAGCAATCCGTTTGATGAGACTCGATACCTCTTCTTCTCTAATTGGTCTGTAAGATTCAACACGTTTTAAACTTAGAAGCTCTAGCGTGCAAATCTTTCGTAGTTGTCTCCAGTAATTGCCATATGGTGCAAAGGCGATGCTTGTAGAACCATATGACAGAATCTTTGTAGCTAGAATACTGGTTCTTGATGCAAAGATTATATCATGAGTTTTCATCACCTCTTTGGCGAACTCGGGAGATGAAATCACAATGGTGGAAACTTCTCCAAGTCGAAGGTGCATCAGAGGTCCATGTTTCTTGGACAAGTCTCTTAATGCACGATGGGGTAGAGAGCCAAGAAACTGGTGCATGTTTCCTATGATGGGCAACTTCCATGGCCCTGGCGGTAGATTTATAGTTGAGTGGTTTGTTTAGGATTTCTTCCTCATTTTCAGTACCATAAACATAAAGATCAAGAAGGTGAACAGGGTTGGGAAGGATAACACATGGAGCTCCATGTGGAAACTGGATTAGTAAAGTTAATTTGAGGGCAACGATTAATTGGTGAAGTATCTCAATCATATTTCCCCATAATATGCCGCCTGGGAGCATATTTTATGAAATGATTTCTTAATTTATGTTTTGTTTTCCACAAGATTGGAATCTTGATATTGACAGAAATAGTTATTTATTGTTGATGCCATCCTCTAGATCATCCATCGGCTGTATCTACTGTTTTCAACCAAGCATTAGTTGAAAACTTCGCCGAACAAATGCAATGGTATACAATAGGTTTCACTCGTACAGAATTCACACGGGGTCTAAATCTAGAAAAATAAAGACAAGACATTAGCAAGTAGACAACCAAATTAAGACAACCATTCAGACATCACGAACACGATTAAGCAGCCCGTGGGTAGTTGGAAGCAAGAACTTTATGATTGGAGCTGTCTTGTAGCAATTGTTTTTCCTTGGCAGGTAAACTGTCAGTAGCACCTCAGTCCTATATGATAGAAATAACCTTTAAAAAAAGGTGCCAATTGCTGATTTTTCGAGTAAAAATAATTGTCCATTATCGTGAGCAAGTCAAAACAGAAAAACTTACATGGTAATCATAGCAACAGGGCTGAACGTCTGCTCATAATCCTACCCATATTTAATTTAAGAGTGAACCTCTTTGATTTGAAAGATGATTTAAAGGTCAAAGGAGAAAAATAGCAAGTTGGAGTTGCTCTACGCAGTTTCACCTTTTGTTCTGTAGTTTGCATGAATAAGTTGTTCTTACAAAGAAGCTACTCGATCTCAGTTGGATAGTTATCTTACCCTGCTGTGTGAAGGAGAGATCGAAGAAGATAAACCTGTGACAGACTCATAGCTCCCTGCTAACATCAACTATAATTTTTACACTTTTTTTTTTTTTTAACTTTCTCGGCAATATAAACCGAATGTTTACACTTTAGAGAATAGGGTTTTATTCTTTTATTGTGAGCTGAACTCTGGACAGAGAAGGGAGGCACACAACTTTTCAAAGAAATCTAATGCCACTAACACATTGCATTGGATTTTGTACACAAACGACCATTATATGTAAAGCACGCAGAAGATCCAAAGAGAGATGAAACATTTTCAATGTAGGGCTTATTCAACTGGCAAGGGATTATTATAAGCAATGGGAATTATTACGGAATAATACATCATCCGTCACGTTGCCAAACAGCTCAGAGAATACAAAACAGAATGTGCAACAGACTCACAACAACAAGTAGCTTTTTGTATAATTGTTTAGGGACATTTCAGTATTTTGCATTGTATAGGTTTAACCGTTTCCTTGTATATATATTCGTCGTCACTGTACAGAATAAGACACAGCATTTTGCAGACTTGCTTTCATTTTCCAGCTCTGTTATTTACTGTCCTTTGCTCTGTTCTTCTTTCACTACTCGCCATGCTCAACGTTGCACGGCTCCATTTTTGCCAACTCTGACAGGAATCAAGTGCAGAAGGTCTTTTCTTCTAGCTGTAAGGCCATAGGTCTCAGTCATGTCCAGGTCTTCATGCTTCGTTCCATCGGGAAGTTTCCAATCAAAATGATACAAAAACAGGGCAAGTGGGAACTCAATATTGACCAAGCCGAATGTCATGCCTGGGCACATCCTTCTTCCGGCTCCAAATGGGATGAACTCGAAATTTGTCCCCTTCAAGTCAATTGAGCTATCTAGGAATCTCTCTGGATTGAAACTCTCAGGTTCAGGCCAATATTTGGGATCTCTTGCAATTGCCCACCCATTAACAATGACTTTTGTTTTGGAAGGAATTTCGAACCCATCAATTTCACACCTCTCCATTGATTCTCTGGGCAGTAGCAGAGGAGCGGGAGGATGTAGTCTCAGGATCTCCTTAACAACTAACTTCAAATATTTCATCTCGGTAATTCCTGCTTCATCCACCCTCCCTTTTCTATTAAAAATCTCTCTCACTTCGGCTTGTGCCTTCTTCATCACGCTTGGATGTTTTATCATTTGTGACATTGCCCAAGTCAGGGTTGTGGCTGATGTCTCACTCCCAGCACTGAACATGTCCTGCAAAATATTAATGAAGTTTGAGAGTCTAGCACTTGAACAAAAGTCCCGTACGAACTGCACACAATCAAGAACAATCCACGTTTGTGACTCCGTCCCATGCAGGTTCTGAGATCTGAGAAAGGATCTCCGAATATCTATTGCAGTAAAAGGTTGCTTAAGGAGGCAAAATAACGTGTGATATTTGTCGGAAGTATGCAAGATTTCGGCAGAATGGAATGTGAATTAAAAAAAAAATTACCAGGATTACAGCTTTGACGTGGTCGTTCGTTAAAGAAAACTCACTGCCACGATGCTCCAGGAAGTTTAACAGAACATCAACAAAATCCTCTGTGGTTGCAGCCTGACCACCTGCTTTTGTTGTAGCCCTGGCCTCTTTATGCTCTTCGATGATGTTTTCCAGTATCCTGTCAACTTGTTTATGAAACCTCTCAAGTTTTAGTCTCATACCACTGATCAGATGAAGCATTTTAACAGAAGGAAAGACATCTGCAATATTGAAACCTCCAGCCAACTTGAAAACTTCCATCACAGCATAAAGGAACTTTTCTTGGTCTTTGCACTCCTTACCAAAGGCTGCCCTTGAAATAATGATAGACATTATCGAGGACAGTTTCTCAGTAAGATTGATGGAAGATCCTGCTTTTGAAGCAATCCATTCAATAAGGTTTGATAGCTCTTCTTCTCTAATCGGCCGGAATAACTCGACGTCTTGAGCTTAAAAGCTCCAGGATGCAAAGTTTTCTTAGTTCTCTCCAGTAACTGCCATATGGTGCAAAGACGATATCTTTAGAACCATAGGGCATGATCTCTGAAGCTAGAATACTGGGCCTTGATGCAAAGTTTGAATCATGAGTTTTCATCACCTCTTTGGCGAACTCTGGAGATGAAACCACAACGGTGGAAACTTCTCCAAGTTGAAGGTACATCAGAGGTCCATACTTGTTGGACAAGTCTCTTAATGCATGATGGGGTAGAGAGCTAACAAACTGGTGCATGTTTCCAATGCTAGGTAGCTTCCATGGCCCTGGGGGTAGATTTAGAGTAATTCAGTGGTTGGTTTTGGATTTCTTCCCTATCTTCAGGACCATAAACATAAAGAAGAAAAAGGAAAACAGAATTGGGGAAGACAACAAATGGAGCTCTATGAGGAAAGCAGACGAGCACGGTAAATTAGAGAAGTACTACTGCTTTTGGTGAATTTGCACAGCATCTCATCCATATTTATGTCTTTTTTTGTGTGTAATATATTTATGATCTACCTGCTTTGAGTTTTGTTTTCTACTTAACTAGCATCTTGCCAATGTCAGATCCAAACGGCAGAAGGATCTCCAACAAACTAAAAATGTTCCATTCCAACCGCATAATATTTTTGTCGTGCTTCTCTATTTTCTACGAAGTTTGTCCTGTGCATAATATATATATATATATATATGTATATATGTATGCATGTATGTATTGGAGCAAACGGCAAGTAGACGATCAAAGTAAAACAAAAGAGTCAGACACCAAGATCGATGAATACAAATTCAACCGAACTGAATATTTTGAGCCGTCTGTCTTGTAGCAATTCTTTACCTGACAAGTGATCCGTAATCCATTCTTCGTGGCATGACAACCTTTGGTATTTGGACAAAACAGCATCCTTTTCACTCGAAGATTTATCGTAGTGCCAATCTTACGGCACATAACCTCGTAATTGGACTATCGAGGAATCTCAATGCCCAATGGTTGGATCCCCTTCCTATATATTAATGAAGTTGCATCAACAGTGACGCATTTGGGTACGAGGTATGTCACCTTCGTGAATCTGACATCTATCTCCATTATTTTCTCTGGGAATTAAGAAACAAAGGAGGTTTTCTAACAATCATGTGCACTTGGTTTATTTTTTGAGATGAATGAATATTCAATTTGGGCATTCGTGTTTCTATTTCTTTGCATACATTCATGGAACGATTTAGGCGTATATAATGAGACTAAACTTTTCTCCAAATTAGTTCCATCCATGCATGAATGACGATGAAACCGTCTGCCTTGCCACAACTAAAGGAGGGCTGCTTCCTCTTTTCCGTCTGTTTTCATTCTTTTTACTTCATATCCAGCTTCTGTTTTCTCAATGACCGCCAAAAGCATAGAAACAGAGATCTACTACTCACTAAACAGTGACTAAAATGTCTCCCAAAGCATATTCTAGCAGTAGAACAAACAAATCACTCAATGTCTCCCATCAACATACCTAGTGATGGGAGACATTTCTCTTTCTCTCTCCCTCTCAGTCATGAAGAATGATTCGTGGGAGACATCGAAGAGAAAACGCTAATCAATTGACCATCAATACAGTGCAACGAATTCTAGGCTCTAAAATTAGCTAAAATATAGGTACATGATCGACAAACCAAAAATCCATATCTAATCCGCATCCCCTATAATGGGTTTATGGGTCGAATATATATATCAAAGACTCCATCAGCCAAGGCCCAAGGAGGATTGTCACCCCAGATTGCAAGTGGCCTCGTAATTAGAAGTGCATCATCTTCATACCATTCACCATTTACATATATGATATATTGGATCGCAGAGCATAGATCTTGGATTCACGAAATCACATCCTGATCACCAAAAATAAAAAGCGGCAAACCATCCCAATGACAAGAACAAAACAGATTATATTGCAGCACATCAGAGTCATGGCAGCTCATAATATTACAAACACAAAAAGCTACTTATCGAAGCTTCAATCCACCCTGTTTGCGAATAGGAGAACTTCGGTTCTCACTTGTAACACAAAGAAAGAAGCCCCATTGATAAGAACCTAATCGAAGTACTGAAGCAACGCAAATAAATATATAGGTAAAATAAGTCTCTAAATAACATAGTCAGACCACTCTGTTATATGTGAAGTATGGTCCATGGTAAAACTAGGAATCTTATCAAGCATAATTGGGTTGTTCTTCCCTCCAACCAACCTAGCAGGGTTCCCAACTGCAGTTGTCCTTGGTGGCACGTCCTTTAGCACAACTGAACCAGCCCCAATCTTAGCCCCAGCCCCAATCAAAATATTCCCCAAAATACAAGTCCCAGCCCCTATCAACACCCCATCACCGATCTTTGGGTGCCTGTCCCCAGACATCTTCCCGGTCCCTCCCAAAGTCACGTTGTGCAAAATCGACACATTGTTCCCAATCACCGCCGTCTCCCCAACCACGACACCGGTGGCATGGTCGAGCAATATTCCCCGTCCGATCCTCGCTCCCGGATGGATATCCACCGCAAAAACCTCGGACACCCTGTTTTGAATCAACAGTGCCAAAACCTTCCTGCCTTGTGACCACAACTTGTGAGCTACCCTATGTGCCTGGCACGCAAGAAACCCTTTGAAATTCAAGAAGCAATGCACGTAGCTTATGCAAGCAGGGTCTCTCTCTTTCACTGCTCTCAGATCATCCTTCGCAGCCCCCATGATTTCGTGATCCACCACAAGCAGCCCGACAAAAATATCGAATAGGGTTCGAGAGGGAAGGCCGGAATTGCTCAGTTTCATCGAAAGATGGTTGGCCAACGCCCTTTCCAATGAATCATGCGACAATATCGAGTTGTCGTAGTAATTTGACAATATGGGTTCCTGTTCCACATCGAACCGAGCTTCGTCTTGCATTTTCACCCATAGATCAGCACCGTAGTCTTCGTCTTGATCGACCTCATCCCTGTTTGCATCCGTGTGTATACTTTTTGAGCGATCGGGGCAAATGGGTTTGTAAGAAAAGTGCAAAGGGGGTCGGCAAAATTCCACGTAGTTGTATTTGTTGTCGTCGTATTGAGACCTGTTTGAGTCCCGGGAAATTGGGTTGGGTTCCGTTATGGCAGCAATTGAAGCCCCAATACAAGCGGCCATCGATTTGTTTTGCTGTTTGGATATTGAGAGAATCGGTGGAAAGGTTTGCACACTTGTGTGGCAAGGGAAGTTGGCTGAGATAGCATTCGGGTTTGAGACGAGTAAAAGGGAGGTGGCGTTATATAAGGGAATGGAAAAGCGGTGAGAAAGGACCAGAACTTTCATGGACACGAGAAACTTTCTGGGGGAAATCTGTGTCTCTGTCTCTGTCTCTCTCTGTATATATAAAAGAAGGAAATAGATAGATTAGTATTTTAGCTTTTATATTCGTTTGGATATTCCGCCGAGAAAGGCTCCTTTTATAGAGGAAGAGAGGGACTATTTGAAGGGATTACTCATTGCTGGACCATTTTAGACACAACACAAAGTGCCCATATTCATATAGTTGATTCTTGAATACTTGGATAGATAATGTGGATCCCACTTCGTCTTGCTTCCCTAATCAAAGCTTATTTTTAATTTTTCATGTGCTAAGATTAAATATAACTTTCTTTTTTCTATTTTATTGAATTTCTCTTCCCTAAAAACTCTTTTACTATTTAACGGATTATATGGGCAGTAAAATCAGATGAATTATTTTAAATAAAAGTTGAATAAAATATTATGAAAATATTAATTTTTTATATTATTATTTTAATATTTAAAAAGATTGAATTAAAATTTTAAAAAATTAAATTATTTATTATATTTTATATAAATATTTAAAAAAAATTATAATAATGAAATGAGATAATTCTACTAAAAAAAAAAGGCTCGAGGACAACAATATAAATTATCTTGTATTAGCTTGTAACTTGATTTAAAATCAATATAAATTATTTTAAAATTAAACACCACATGCTTTTTCTAAAAGGATCATAACGAAGCTGCGTTGCACAATTGGGTACATGAAACGTGGGATACGTACTGCGTTGCACAAGCTACCCGGGGGGGATTGAAATTTGAATGGCTAGTTTTCCTTGTTATAAAGGCTGTGGACCAAAAGCATTATTAAAAATGAGAAATGTTTTAAGTACACGTGGTTAATGAAGAGACCGGACGCATAGGTTTTTATTTGGAAAGCGAGTGAAGTTATCTTCTTACAGTAATTGTGTTGTGACGTATGAGATGACGCGGCGCTTTAGGAAGGGTGTTTGATTTCTACTTCTTTGGAAATGGTCAAAGAGATCTGATCCTATGATTGATAGTGGCCGCCGTCTGCTCACCTTTTCCACTCTCAACATTTAAAATGAATTCGGTGATTCTTGAACTTTGCTTTTGTAGCAAATTACGTGTCGGTAACTAAGACAATTTTGCTTACGTAATCAACTACGTGGCAATCCTTTTTTTAAAACAATTTCGTTTAGTGCGGAACTAGGAAGTAAAATTTGGAAGACAAACTTAAAAACTTATAAAAAGAATTATTTAGGGCTTCAAAAAAAGGATTTGTTTTATAGAATTTTATTTTATAGAATTATCTTAAAATACTAATTAATGAAGTTCACGTCTTTCTTGATAATTTTATTATTTTTCGTTCACAATTGTTGATATGATATTTTATAAATAATTTATTAAATATATCATCTTAACGAGTGTTATTAGGGAGGCTAAAATATATAACAAAAACAATATTTATATATTTTTTAAGTTCCTTGCCGTCTATATTCCTCTTCTCATAATATCATATAATTAAAATGTTTAACTAATATAAGTAATATGATAATAACTAATCAGAGTAATGTTATGTATAGTCATAGAGTGCATAAATATCATGTAATTACTTGAAAAAATAATTAAGTTTATTATTAAAAAATTAATTTTTTTTATATAATTCTTATATTTATTTATTTTTTAAAATAATTACATCTCACTTACATACTTACTGCTATAATTATTATTTCTCAACTAATTAACAACGTTGCTTCACTTGGACTTTTACCAAAGTGAAGAGCCACTTGGAGCACATCATCAAGTGGCTCTTCAAATCTTGAAAAAACAAAAAATTCAGACACGGGCCCATTTGTTTCTGTGTAAATGGGCCTCTGCATATATCACGGCTCAATCCTGAAAAGCCGGCCGACACCTACCTAGATTTACCGTTCACTTTTGCATATTGTAATACCGTGTGCAAGACAGTGAGAGAAAAAAGAGCTTCCCGGCTTTGGAAATGGCATATTCTTGTGAGATATACGCATGATAAAGGTTGATTTCTTTTTCTCAGGGCAGAACTCTTATCTTCTAGCAATCATGCTTAAAGGTCAAAATTCATGCATATACCCAAAACTGACAGCCATCACTCGAAAAGGAGATTGCAATTTGCAGATATATCATGACAACAAAAGTAACCCACATGGGGCACTTCAGAATTTCAATTTGTTGGATCATAACTAATCTTTGGGATTGTTGCTGCTTGTTCACGTTGCTTCCTTTATTAATCCTGCATGTAAAATGATTTGGAAACCGAATACTTGCTGTAAGATTTCAATCCACAGCTTTCAATGTAATTGCAGCTAACAATGACACCAGCATTCATTGGCGTAGGAATTCTCTAAAACATGTCTAAAAATTATACCTCATTGAGCAGGCATCCTCGGATAAATCCTTTCAAAGAACGACTACATTACATGATCTAAGCAAATAACGCTGCCATTATATCACACTCCATTGATATATATGATCTCTCCTCTAAATCTCTTACGGCGAGTGATGAGCTTAAATTCCATTGAAGGTGCTAGAAGAAGTTAGCTACTGGAATGCAGATAGAAGCAGTCTGGGAATAGAGGGTACCTAAAGATTTGAGATAACCTAATCCCAAAACACTATAGTGAAAAAGGATTTGCACAGCTGACCAATTGGTTGTGCAATGTTTCATTGAATTGCCTCGAATTTGCAACAGCAGTAACATTGCTTCAAAACAAATTGAATTAGTAATGATAGCACGTACGTGGAGTACTGAAGTCTAAAAAAGGATTGTGCTCTCTCTCTATTAACCCTTTCTTACATACATACTGCGGTTCCCTTTTAGACATAATCAGACCACTCGTGTGAAGTATGGTAACTAGGAATATGATCATTGGCCTTGCCTCAAACCAATGTAGCAGGGCAACTGCAGTAGTTCTTGATGTCACTTCCTTCAACACCACCGAACCAGCGCCAATCTTGGCACCCTCCCCAATTTTCACATTCCCCAACACATTTGTCCCTGCTCCTATCAACACCACATCTCCAATCGTTGGTGCCTGTCCCCATTATCCTTGCCAGTCCCTCCCAAAGTCACGTTTTGCAAAATTGACACATTATTTCCTATCACCACCGCCTCTCTGATCGCAACCCCCGTCGCATGATCATGTAGTATCCCACGTCCAATCTTCACCCCAGGATGAATGTCCACTGCAACTTTCTGTCTATTAGCCCAAGTCTGCACTCCATGGCACAAGCCTCATTGAAAATCCAATAAAAAATTCATAACGAATCATTGTTGGGCCGGGTCGGGTCATCAGGTCGGGCCTCGCAATAATAAACCAGTCTCTACAAACCCCACAGACAGAAAGTTCCCGAGTACAAGCCTGTGCTCCATGGCCTGTGCTCCGGGATGAATGTCCACTGCAAACACCCCAGAAGCTTTCTTAGCAACAAGCTAAAAATGTTGAGGCCTGGCATCCTTCGGATGATAATAAAAGGTGATACCTAAAGAGACTGCATAATCTATAGCTTGATAGCTACGCAGTGAAGATCATTGCAGAATCAGATAGCTCAACAGAGTAGTCACTGGAAACAGTTAGGGTCAGAACTATGGCATGGGAATAGATTAAACAGGGCAAAACTGACCAATCAGGATCTACAAGAACATTTCCCGATTATTTAAAAAAGAACTGAACTCAACTTGACTCCATTAATCTCAATTGTCTGAGAAACGAAGGATTCACTCTACTTCAAGTAGTAATCATGTACATATTATCTTGTTGCAAAAAACTTCTCGAAATGATCAGTCCTCACTTCAATACGTACGAAAATTAGATTTTACAGTGCCAGGAATCAAAAGCCCTTATCTTTTTCTTCACACCAAGTTCTTTAATATCATACCTCCCTCCCTTCCTCAAGTTTCATTTTTTGCAACAATATGGAAACCAACCAACATTAAGAAATATACCTTGTCTAAATCTGCACCGAAGATGAACGACGAAGTATTCGGAGTCTCAGAACCTCCTACTAAACCATCGACAATTAGTGTTAAGTCGCATCTGCTGATTGATAAACTGCTACCGAGAAAATATTTTACTTTCGTGTACCACATTTTATAAGCAACCGAGCATAGCAATTGCTTTCATGTCCATATTTAACCTTCGAAGTCCAAGAACGACAAATCCAAATGTTTTATGAGGCTCAATTCAACTAAAAGTTAGGAAAACGAAAAAAATCCCTCATTTTTTTACAAGTATGAGCCGGGAAAAGACAAAAAGAAAAAAACAAACAGAAGGGCAAGAGATAAAAACCTTAAAGGTTGTGGATTCAAACCCAACTAGGATTTCTAGGGATTCCAACACTTCAGGAGCAGCATAAACCCTAGTAGATGGAAGTGAGGATTTAAGGGCGTCGAGCATTAAGGTTTGAACAGAGCAGAAAGGAAGAGAAGAGAGAGTTGATTTGGAAGGAAATGGAGAAGAATTTGACAGTGGAATGGGAGGAATTACGGTTGCAGAGAATGAAATAACTCCCATTGAAGAAAGCTCTTTATTTTGGGATAATGGGGCAGAACCTCTCCTCGATCCGCAATTTTTGCGCTTCCTGGCGTGATCAGTTGGTGAATCTGTGTTTTTTTTTTGTTTTTGAACGAAGCTCAAGCATTTTTTTCTATATTCTGGTAAATAAAAATATGTCTTTGTAAGGAGCCCTTAGAGCCAAAAGTCCAAAAAGCCATCAACCTTGGGCTTAATTACTTGGGTGTCCTAAATCAAAGACCACTACGATTTCAAGATGGTGGCAGCGGCGCATCGCATGTGATGAACTACCAAAATACAAAATGTTCAGTACTCATCTATTAGCTATTAGCATAATTATATATCTAGATCAAGTCCTTCCTAGTCCAGTTCAAAGCAGTACTTTCAGATTAGTGCTGGAAAGATGATTTACATAAAGAAAAGTACTAGTGAGGAGAGAGAGAGAGAGAGACTTCGGATGCCATTCATGATCTATATGTATCTGCATCTGCATGCAGATAATCATGATCATTTAAATAATATTTCACCTAGATCTCTAAAAGAACACGAAAAAAGAAAAAATGTTAAAGATCGAGTATGGGACACTAATTCTCGTCTACTTCTTCGATCTTCCAAGCATATATATATAGATCGATAACTCGTCTTTTAAACTACAAATTAAAGCATATATGCAACCCTTGAAATTAATATATATATATAGGGTGGTCATGTGGTGTAAAATGGACAGGTTTTAAAAAGAAAGTGGGCACCTCAACTTGCGCGTGAACTGTCCGAGAAACACTCTTATTAATTTCAAGTTTTGCACCCAAGAGCCAAAAAAACCAACTCTCAACGCTCATGGAAAGACTGTGTTGAGTGTTCCTATATACTATATATCACGTTTTCAAATGTGAGGGACCTTTCTTTTTCAGTTTCATCAGCTAATAGATCAAGCATAACCGCTCTTTTCACTTCTGAGTTCTCTTTTATTACTCACTAATAAAGGGATAAAAACCACCTTTCTGCGTGATCTGAAAGCCAAAGGAACTCTCCCTTAATTATCTTCTTAATAATGGGATAAAGCCACCTTTGAATCGAAATACAATCATAGAGTCTCTTTGAATTCTTTCTAGTATAAACTTCTCTCATGAGCACCATCTTTGCACTTCTCCTTCTACAATAACTGCAGCACTTGTTTTATAGTTTTTGCATACAGTACGTAGAATGATATATGCTTGATGTTCTGAGAGTTGGGAATCTCATAACTCTTTTAAGGATATTGCAAGAGACGCTCCCACATTTATTGTTCTCGCCTCTTTCACACCCCTCCAACTCCAAAGCTTGTAACTCTCATATTCAGATAAGTCCGCAGAAAATAACAATATTTGGATGGTGAAGAAGATGATATTTTCTGGTGGAATTGTTTGTGTTCTGGTTTTATCTCTTCTTTCGGGTGGTGGAGCACTTTAAGCACTTTGACATTGCAGAATCAGAGATATCCAGGAACAATAATACTAAAGCTGAGTGAAAAGCTCATGGGGCTGTCTGTTTTTAGTTCTTTTGTCGTTGTCTTCTTGGTGGGTTTGGTCGATATTCAAGCGGGTTTTGTCGAAGGTGACGTGTATGGCAAGAATTATATAAGTTGGGAAGATCTGAAGGTAGATGAGCATGAGGCAGGATTGAACACTAGAGATGCTACATATGAACAAAGTCGGATTATCATGGTCGACAAGAATGGTGGGGGAGATTCTCTGACGGTTCAGGGAGCAGTTGATATGGTTCCAGAGCATAATACACAAAGGGTGAAAATCTTTATTCACCCAGGAATATACAGGTAATACAGAATTGTTTTGGCAGTTTTAGATTCCGAATCAGCGTGTACTGTGTCACTGCAATGTGGAACTTCTTTATAGGCCATTATTCGGTGATTTCGTTGAAAATTATTAGAATCGGAGGAAGAATTTTGTTTTATCTCGTTTCTCAGTCAGTTTCATCTCAAGCATTCGTTTGTTTTTGTTCCATGCTTCAAGGGAACCGCCAAAATTCGATTTTGAGTTCTGCACTTTTTTAGGGTAATAGTTTGTGTTATTCGTGGGGTTGAGTAGGAAAAAGTAGTGGCTACGGGGGTGCTAGTGGTTATAAGCGGATTGTTCTCTCTCTCTCTCTCTCTCTCTAAACTAACTTGTTATTTTGGCCTTTGGTTTCCAAAACTAATTGACCACACCGATGGAAATTTTGCATCTAAAAGTGCTGCAAATCTTCTGTGTTTTGAGTAATATTCTACAAACAAATGGTATAATGAACTTAACTTATGGTTTGTTATTTGAATTTTTATTTTCATGCTAAATTTACAATTCAATGTGAATCGAAACATATTACATTTTGTTTGTATCTTTCTGCAGAGAGAAGGTCTTCGTGCCAAATTCCAAGCCATATATTTCATTCATTGGTGACCAGAATCGAACGTCCGATACCATAATTACTTGGAACAATAAAGCATCCGATAAAGATCGTAACGGAGTTCAACTCGGAACCTATAGATCGGCTTCTGTAGCGGTAGAATCCGATTACTTCTGCGCAACAGGAATCACTTTTGAGGTGACAGCAAATTGTCTTGTAGAAAGTCACAACAGGAAATAAAAAGACATTATGCATGCATGCATTTTGAGTTATTTCTGTTTTCAGCAATCAAGTTACTCATTTATGTGTAATCTCATGGGGTAACCGCAGAACACAGTAATTGCTGTGCCAGGAGGATATGGAATGCAAGCAGTAGCACTCAGAATAGCTGGTGATAAAGCAGTGTTCTACAGAGTCAGAATTTTGGGGACGCAGGACACTCTCTTGGATGACACTGGATCACACTACTTCTATCAGTGTCATATTCAAGGAAGTGTAGACTTCATCTTTGGAACGTCGAGATCACTCTATCAGGTAAAATTGCTCAGCATCATGATTTTGTGCAGAGAATCCATGTTTAAGCTGTAAGAGCTAAACCAATCTAGGAAAAGATCATTACTTTTTATGGCCAACTCTTGGGTGTTTCCTTTATGATTCTAATTGCTGAAATGGGTTTCTGGAAACAGGAATGCGTGATTGAATCAATAGCTAAGAATTGGGGGGCAATTGCAGCTCATCACAGGGATTCACCTAATGAAAATACTGGGTTTTCTTTTGTAAACTGCAACATTACTGGAACTGGCAGCATTCTTTTGGGAAGAGCTTGGGGAAACTATTCGAGAGCAGTCTACTCATATTGCAATATGGATGATATCGTAACTTCCTCAGGATGGAGTGACTGGAAACACCCATCCAGGCAGAAGTATAGTCTAAGTGACTAAATAATTATCTTTCTGGAATACCAATTTTCCTTGTAGATATTACAGAGATCTGACTGTGAAACTGAATTCTGATCATGCAGGACGGTGGTGTTTGGGGAATACGAGTGCAGGGGCAGAGGAGCAAATACGACAGGTCGTGTGTCATGGTCCAAGTCTTTCAGTTACGAGGAAGTTAGGCCTTTCCTAGACAAGAAATTCATAAGTGGAGAACAATGGCTTAGACTATAGTGCTTGCTTCTCTCACATAGCTTGCTCATTTCTTTATCATTTCTCTATTATATATTCATCCTCCTATATCACGGATTCTTCATTTCCTAAAGATTAGAAACAGCGAAAGGTACAGCAGTTTTATTTTTCTCTTATTTTTCCCCCTTTTTTTCTGTTATAAAGGTAGAAACAACGGTTTCACCAACATTGTGTATGCTAAAACTGTATCTATTTACATTGTGATATCAATATGTATCCTTGAATCTAAATTTACTAGTTGCTTGGTGTTACTGCAAGATTATGGGAATAGATACGGAATCCATGGTTATACCGTGTGTGCTTATTTATATGTGCGTGGATGCAGAAAAGAGAACAGAGAAAAGAATGTTTCCAGCGCGAGTCAAATAAACGTTTGAGCAGTACAAAAGAAGACAACAAAAGAAACAAAAAAGTAATTTCGACTTTATGGCAGTCTTCAAATCTGTTGGTACAAGGTACAAGAAGCACATAAGTGAATCAATCTGATTCATTTTGGAGTGCTTCTAAGGGAAGGAGTTAATATTCTTAATACACTCGAGAGAATCCGATAACCACCATAAAATTCTAAGCCTCAAACCTGTACACCTACAAGGCTACAGAGTCGGGTCCGAATGCAATGAGCTTCCCCTACACCCGTGTAACTATTTACAAGCATCCAAACAACCGACCCAAGCAGTCAAAACTAACCAAGTATACGGTCACCATCCACCATCACAAATTAAGGCACATAGCTCCTATTGAACATCTTATGCAGCCAGTTCCATTAGTTCTGCTTTACAATTCTGCCCAGAAGTCCCAAAATCCTGGGTGTCGTCACCATTCTCATCATCATTGTCATGTTTGTCATCGTCGTCATTACCTTGCGCATCATCTACATTATTACAACTGCCTTTTATGCCAACAACATCAACCCCAGTTCCTTTGTCATTTAATGATGATGACTTCTTATCAATGACCCTTTCCGTATCTTCAGGAAGGCCATCAGTGTTTATAACTGCAGTTAATTCGAGCTTTTCATCTTCAGCAATGTTAAATTTAGCACTGCTAGGAACTTCGGCACATGACATGGAAAAATCAGATTTGATATCCTTGATAATGTTTGAGGTTGGAGCCGACTTGTTTTCCAAGCCAATAGTTGCAGATAGGGCTGAGATTATGTCGGGCTTTCCCTGTATATCAACCCACTGGTCCCCCATCCAATCTTTGGATTTTCTTAGATCCTTTTTGTGTACATTCAATACTATGCTCTCACCTAACCACCAAATAAGTTATCTTATAAAGTGAAAGGAAGGAAAAATAGGCATAAACTGAATAAAAATGAATTTAATAAGCATACCGGGAAAGTAAATTTGCATAGTCCCATCACCAGAGTTATCCAAGCCAGTAACAACTCCTTCCCACCAGCCATCACTCCACCATGCATCAACTGCAGTCCCAACCTCGAGAGCAATGTCTACTTGTTCCTTAGGAGGAGGGGCTGGTCTAATTGTAGAGCGACCCGGATGCCTCATGCCAAGTTTATCGGGCATAGCCATTTTAAAAGCAGGGATCCATTCCTACAAATTAGAGAACATCTTAACTGCTTTTCCAGTCAGGAATTCTGGCTTCAATAGAAAATTAGGAGCTGCACATGGCTCGTGTCATTAAAGCACACGAGAGATATAATTAAGTTTGTTAGTGCTGTCTATACTAGATTACAATCCATTATTGGTCATTCCTATTTTCTTTAGAAGTGCGCGCGCCCGCGCACACATGTAGCCATGGGGGGATCAGAATTGTAGTTAAAAAAGATGTGGCCTACCTAAAGTAGGCATTCAGGCTGGTATTCTGCAAAACTATAAATGCTACAACTTCAACTTACATTAATTATCAATCATAAGGAAAACATCATAGAGAGGGATTAAATGCTTGCACATACCTCAAGATTGCCACATCCATCTTCATCCTGCACATCATCATATCGCACTTTCATTTGTTTTCGTGACACCTGCAATACCGTACACCTGAACCAGCAGCCTCGGATGCCACTATCTTGACAGAGCAGCTCTATCTTTCCATCAACCTTAAATAGTGGAGGATACCAAGGGTGACAATCGATGTGCTTCAGGGAAAGCAATCTCCTGCTGGCTGACAAACCATAGTCTAAGTTCTCATAAGGGTCATATGTTATCATCTGGCGAACTCTAACAGAATTTCTGACTCCTAAATGATCTGCTGCAAACCTTTGACACGCCCTACCACTTCTTGTCCTCTTTACTCCTAGCCTTACATTCTCACCTGAGCTTAACTGTTCAGCTTCTTCCCCAGCCAGACCATGGCATGTAAACTCCGGCCTTGAGAAGGCATCAGGACCCAAACAAGAGAGAATTGGCTGATCAAAGTAGCCACGCAGCTTGCTGAGGTCAAAGGGTTTCACTCTGTTGCTTCTGAACTGCCTATAACACAAATGTATTCTGGCTAATAAATGATGAGGAAAAGATGCTAAGCATTTTTCATAATGGTCACGAGTTAAGACAGTGGCAGGACCATCAATACACTCTGCACTTATGACTTGTACATATGGAGTTATGAAAACTTCTTTTGGGTGAGGATTTCGTATGGGAATTATCCCTTTGACTTCCTGGTTGTGGTGAAACCACCTTACTTTCACCTTTTTCTGACCCCTCCTGTCTTCATACATATCTTCTAAATAAGCAACGTAGTGATTTTCTCCTTTAGCCATGACAAAGATGAAGGATTGAATCTGAATATCAGGAAAGGCAAGGTACTATTAGAGGAAGCAAAGACTGGAAATAAAATGACAACAAAAAGCAACATCCAACTGACATCATTCTTAGTGAGGAACATACTTCCCAGTACAAAGAATATGAGGAAAGAGATTTTTTCTTTATAGGTAATCAGAAGGTTTTATTCATAATATAATGGGCATAATCAAGCACAGGATGCATACATGAGTAATAATACCTAACTAGGATTTACAACCGAGAGGAAAGAGATACATCAATAAGAAACTAGAATCTCTACTGCAGGATGGTGACTTACTATCAAATCTATTTTATTGCCGCATGTTTTTGCTCTATTTTTATTCTACTAAATCTAAGAACTGAAAATGCAAGTTGCAAAATTTAATCCTTAACATCTCATGCTCTCAACATTTCAACCACCCTACCCGTTTGGGTGCAGCCTAATGGTAAAAAAGGTGGGCTTGGTATGAGCTATAGCCTCGGACATCTTGGATTCAATTTTGCACTAGGAGCACCGTTAAATTACCTGATACGCTGTTTTGGTGGTAGAATTGTCTATCCAAGGCTTACAACTCAGGGTTGGGTCCCAGGACCCCTGGCTTGGTGAGGATACACGTCAAAAAGAAATTAAGTCTCTCAGGCCCGAGTGCACCTACGGTGCAGGTTAAACAGGCCCAGGCTCAGGCCCAGGCCCAGGCCCAGGCCCAGCCTCAGCCTCTGTTTCAGCCCCAGACGACGGACACCCACGTCCGAAGGTTTCGCACGAACGACGATGCAGCAGCGGCGGCAAGTGGGTCGCCACCTCAACTGTCGGCGATGAGCCAGGGGTGCCAGAATACGCCGGTGACTTCTCCGGTGAGGTTAGTGGTGCCGGAATGTACGCCGGAAGCTAGAAACGATATAGTTATGGGCCTCCACAGCATCGAGATGCAAATTTTGCCGACGGAAAACTTACAGATAAGGTCGTCGGAGGTAGCCGGAGGTCCTGCAGCTCCAGAAATGCTGTCAGAACCGGTGGGATGTGGTCCGTTGTGTGTGGGGTCTCCGATAGCTAACTTACCAAGGGAGAATAGCGAAATTGCTGGGAATATGTTGGGGGAATATATGTCTCCTGATGTTGGAAGGCATTCTGAAGCTCTGGACGAGGTAATTTGTATGGAAGAGTTAATTGGTGGGGGAGAATCAAATTCAGACTCAAATTTGCAACTGGCTGTGGTGGATAAAGATTGTATTGGTGGCGAGGGGGCTGTGTTAACTCCATTATGCACACTTCAACCCAGTTTCAATAATGAGCGAGTTCCTTCTAACTGGGTATTCAAAAAAGTGGAGGAGATACAAGCAGTCATCGGGATTTCGTTTGGAGGTGATGAAGAAAAATTTAGGGACCTTCTTATGGCTATCGAGGATAGGCGTATGAAGTCAGCCACAAAGCGGGATAGGGAATTGAAAAGACTTACTTGCTCCATTAACTATGATGCAAAGGAAGGAAGTAGCGGCAGGGATAGAGCGAAAGGGAGGGGCAATCTGAGTTTATATGAAGCCTAAGATTATCTCGTGGAACGTGCGGGGGCTTAATGATCGCAATAAACGCCTTCGTATCAAAACTTTATTGCGGATGTGGAAGGGTGATGTGGTTTGTTTTCAAGAAACTAAGCTACGGTTTATTGACAGAAGAATAGTGCGAAGTTTATGGGGATGTGCATATGCTGGCTGGTCTTACTTGGCCTCCTTAGGAGCGTCAGGTGGAGTGCTATTAATGTGGGACAAAAGGGTGGTTGAGGTGACTGAGGAGTGTATCGGGGATTACTCGGTAGCGTTGCGATTCAAGAACGTTGCTGACGGATGGGAATGGGCATTTGTAGGAACATATGGGCCTAATGTGGACAGGGATAGGAGGAGGCTATGGGAAGAATTGGCGGGTATTTACTCTCTTTGGGATGTACCGTGGTGCATGGGAGGCGACTTCAACGTTACTCGCTTCCCTAGCGAGAGGACAGGACACCTTCGGAACTCAACAGCCATGGAGGAGTTCTCCGAGTTTATTTTTGAGTTGGACCTTATGGACCTCCCTTTAATAGGAGGGGAATACACTTGGTCTAACGGTCGGGTATGGTCGAAATTGGACAGATTCCTCGTCTCTCCTTCATGGGAAGCCCACTATCCGGAGCTATGTCAGAAACGTCTACAGCGAGTTTGCTCAGATCATTTTCCTCTCTTACTAGATTGTGGGGGCATTCATAGTGGTCGCCGGTATTTCAAGTTTGAGAACATGTGGCTTACCGCGGACGGGTTTGTGGAGATGGTGCGTAATTGGTGGTCTGCTTATCAGTTCACGGGTACCCCAAGTTTTATTCTTGCAGGTAAGCTAAAGGCTTTGAAACAAGACTTGAAAAAGTGGAACGCGGAAGTTTTTGGCCACATTGACAACCAAAAAACTACCCTTATGGAGGAATTACAGGAGTTAGAGGGGAGGGAATTATCGGGTGACCTCTCGGAGGAGATGATAGTGAGGAAGGGTACAGTCTTGGCAAGTTTGGAGAGGGTGTTGTTGTCAGAGGAGACTTCTTGGCGTCAAAAATCCAGAGCCCTTTGGTTGAAAGAAGGTGATAAGTGTACGAAGTACTTTCACAAAGTGGCAAATTCACATCGTCGCAATAATGCTATAGAGTCGTTACACTCAGGTACTATGGTGCTATCTTCTCCCTCGGACTTAGAAAATCATATTGTGGATTATTATGACAACCTTCTCACAGAACCGGCTGAGTGGAGGCCGAAGCTTGATGCTTTATCCTTTGACGCTATTGACCCTCAGAACGCGAGCGTTCTGGAGAGACCTTTCGATGAAGATGAGATCTACAAGGTCATTGTTGGGATGAATAAAGACAAAGCGCCGGGGCCGGATGGTTTTTCTATGGGATTCTTTCAAACTTGTTGGGACATTGTTAAAGGGGATGTTCTGCAGGTCTTTAGGGAGTTCCATTCTTTTCAAAAGTTTGAAAAATCACTCAATGCAACTTTTATTGCGCTCATTCCTAAGAGACACGGGGCTTCGATTATTGAGGACTTCCGTCCTATAAGCCTGATCAGTGGAGTGTATAAGATTATCTCAAAGGTTCTTGCTAACCGGTTAAGCCCGGTGTTGGAACATATTATTTCCAAACCACAGAACGCTTTTATTCGTGGAAGACAAATCCTTGATTCGGTGCTTATTGCAAATGAATGCCTGGACCATAGATTGAAGGAGGGAGGTTCAGGCATCTTATGCAAGCTTGACATGGAGAAGGCGTATGATCATGTGAGCTGGGAATTCCTCTTATACCTGCTCAGGAGGTGTGGTTTTGGTGATAGATGGATCGCCTGGATGAGTCATTGCATTTCGACTGCTCGGTTCTCAGTTTTAGTTAATGGTACACCGGCTGGTTTTTTTGATAGTTCTCGGGGTCTGCGACAGGGAGACCCACTATCCCCCCTTTTGTTTGTTATAGTCATGGAGGCACTTAGCCGGATGGTGCAGGCCGCAGTTGGTGGAAATATTTTATCTGGTTTTCAGGTGGGTAATGGTTCTGGTGGCTCGATTACTATCTCTCATCTTTTGTTTGCAGACGATACGTTACTTTTCTGTGAAGCAGACAACAATCAGATCCAAACTTTACGTGCACTGTTACTCTGTTTTGAAGCAGTGTCGGGACTCAAGGTAAACCTTGGCAAATCTGAGATGGTTCCAGTTGGTGTGGTATCAAATATACGCAGTCTAGCAAGCTTATTGGACTGTCAGGTGTCCTCTTTGCCTTTGAAATATCTGGGACTTCCATTAGGAGCAACTTTTAAAGCCAGAACAATATGGGATGGGGTGGTGGAGAAGATAGAGAAAAGATTGGCTGGCTGGAAACGCGTTTATTTATCAAAAGGGGGCCGTCTCACACTTATTAAGAGCACCCTTTCAAACCTTCCTACATATTTCTTGTCTTTGTTTCCTTTACCGGCAGGGGTGGGGAACAGGATAGAGAAAATCATAAGGACATTCTTATGGGGGGGTTTGGGGGAGGAGAAGAAATTCCATTTAGTCAGTTGGAAGACAGTCTGTGCCCCAGTTACACAAGGGGGGTTGGGAGTGCGAGACTTGAGAACTTTTAATAAAGCCTTATTGGGGAAGTGGCTATGGAGATATCACTCGGAGGGGGGGTCTTTGTGGAAAGAAATTATTGATGCAAGATATGGAACCGCTTGGGGTGGTTGGCATTCCAATGAAGTGAGAGGGGGATATGGTGTGGGGGTATGGAAATTTATAAGGAGTGGGTGGCCTTGTTTTGAGAGACATGTTCGCTTTGTAGTTGGAAACGGTAATCGTATCAGCTTTTGGCGGGATGTTTGGTGTGGAGACCAGGCTTTGGAAACAGCTTATCCAACTCTTTTCCGTATTGCTGCTAATAGGGAGGTGTCAGTGGCAGAAGTGCGGATATCTTTTCAGGGTGCCCATCAGTGGAATGTTCTTTTTATCAGGGACTTCCATGATTGGGAATTAACTACAGTTTCAGACTTCCTTAGTGTATTATACTCCATGGGGACTCCTATGGCACAGTGTGACCGCTTAAAGTGGAGGGCTAATAATCAGAAGAAATTAACAGTGAAGACGTATTATAAACTCTTATCATCACAAGATCACTCTTCCTTTCCTTGGAAGAGCATTTGGAAGGCTCATGTACCTTCTAAAGTAGCCTTTTTTGTATGGAATGCAGCTCTTGGGAAGATCTTGACCACGGATAACTTGAGGAAGAGGGGGTGTATAGTGATCGATTGGTGTTATTTGTGTAAAAAGAATGGAGAATCTGTTGATCATCTCCTACTACACTGTGAGGTTACAAGGGAATTGTGGGATGAGATTTTCCAAAGGGTTGATGTTGCGTGGGTTATGCCCTCTAAGGTGGTAGATCTGTTGTGTTGTTGGAGGAAGATGCAAGGTTGTCATCAAGTGGCAGCAGTGTGGAAGATGATCCCACTGTGTATCATGTGGTGTATCTGGTTGGAAAGAAATGCGCGCTGCTTTGAAGACAAGGAACGCTCTATGGCAGAGTTGAAGAACTTTTTCCTACACACCTTATTGCTTTGGTTTTCTGCTATTGTACTAAACGGGGACAATGTTCATGAATTCCTGTCTTTAATTCATCGCACATAGAGTGTTCCTAGGTGTTATGTATACTTCCTGTATACACGGGATGTACCTTCCTTTCTTTTTTCCTGATTAATAATATTTTTCTCTTACTTATCAAAAAAAAAAAAAGAAATTAAAAAAAAAAAAAAAACATTTCAAAATCTCCACGCCTTGTGTTCCCTTTTAATTAAATGGCATATGCTTACTGCTATTGTTTTTGTTTTTATAAGTAAAAAAAGAATAAATAAATAAAGGATGCTTACTGCTATTGTAGTCCCATTCCTGCAAAATGCTGGGTAATGCTTGAGCTGTTTACCACATTTCCATGCAACACCCGACCAGACAATGTCTGGATGGTGTCCCTTGAAACTCCTTGCAATATGGACCTGATATGCAGCTTTCAGATTACAATTGAAAGCATTTATAAACACCAAGATAGATACATAACAGTGAAAAATATACCCTATCATCTGGTACTTGAGTCGGTGGAGTAGCCACTCCATCCATTGCAGAGTGTATTGGGTCATGTTTTGGTGATTCTGGCAAAGAAAATGCCATAGAAAATGTAAGTATTCAAGAGAAAAAATATTTGATTATTCATAAAAATAACTCTAACCAGAAAATGTAACTAATAAATTGAAGGCAAACACACTATCTACATTACCAAGAGGTATAAAAATCATAAAACCACCTTATAATTCTTTTTTTGGTAGGTAGAAAGATATTTTATTAATTCTGAAACACGCATAGCCCAAGTACACAGGAAGTATAAAAAAAAATACACCTAGTTAGCACTTCCATATTGAAAATAGAACATAGAATATCTCCAGAAATGAATCAAGTGCTCATAACGCTCTAGCTTGATTGAATTTCACGAGTATTCCTGTCACAAATTATGTCCAAGACCACAATTTGTCGCCTTGCCAGAACTGACCAAAATACATTACTCTTGATTTCTTCCTCATTAAAAGCATGTACAAATTCATGCACCATGCAATGCAATTTCATAATACAGATGGAAAATAACCATAAACTTCCAAACATCGGATTTCTCATTATTTTTTTATAAGTAGGATTTCTTGGAAATTCTGATGTATACTTACTACTTCATTTAAAGGATCTTGTGTTAATTAAGTTCAATGACATTAGCATATATATAGTATGTTGAGAGAGAGAGAGAGAGAGATCCCGCAACCTTCTTTAAAACTAGATTATAACTACTAGATTTTAACGAGCTTCAACCTTCACAATGGCTCAACTGCTCAAGCAGTTGCACTGACAGAATGTGGTGAGAAAAGATGATCACATGAATGGATGACTCAAGCAAGATAAATGCAATCATATCCCTCTAAAAAGGAGCAAATAAAAATTGCAATACCTATAAAGAAAACTTTGACAGATATGGAGGAACAATGCCACAAAGTTACAGGCGTGGACTCGTAAAACACAAGGCATAGAAGACAGAAAAAGAAAAGAAGTGACTCATGAAGGACCATACACAACGTCAAAATATGTATTACGTTTTGTCAATGCATGCTCATCGTATAGTCCACTATCATTCTAATATAATCAGCGCCCTTCGTACAAAATTTTATAATTACCCCAGGTAGACATAAAGTTGGTAGAATTTTTTTTTGATAAGTAATAAGTTATTTCATTGATATAAAGATAGGCATAGCCCAACTACACTAGAGGTATACGAAAGCATACACCTATTTAAGAACTAGAAACAGTTACATAAAGTTGTAAGAATGAATGAGAAACCCAAATATCAAAAGGGTCAAAACATACCTGATCGTTCTCCATGTAAATGCTGCTTAGATAGCATAGACGTAAGCCAGTCTACAACCTCTCTTCTCGATCGCCACTTATAACCACCATGGATGGAATTTTCCTTCCCATAAGCCTCCAAGAATTCCTCGGCAACAACATAAAACATGTGCCTGACACTTCTCTCAGTTCCCACAACTGCAAGGATAGATTCCCCATAGGAATCCTTCAAGAAATAGTGAACCACACGATTACCACGCTCCTGTGATACAAATTGCTCTTTCCACTCCACAAAACAGTGACTAGTTCCAGTCATTTTGAGAGAAATGAGCAGAAGGAGCTAACAGGAATACGGGACACCAAAACCGACTCGAAATTCAAATTACATATCTGAAGAGCTCAAGGCTTCAAACTCAACTGACTACACTGCCTAACAACCAGCAACCAAAAAATTCTTCTGGGAAGTCTACAATCTTTCCATTGTATATATCCCTATTGTGATTAACTCATGTTCTATCTGCCAAATTGCAAAGAAATACTGGGTATATCGTCAAACTGACCAGGATTCTAAAAATCTCAAAATTTAGAAATTAAACAGCAGATCGAAGAACACCAGGTACAAAGCTGAAGATGGCCCCAATTAAATGGGACTTGGTTCAATAAATCAAAGCCAACTGATTTAATTGCCTTCAACACCCTGGCAGGCTACAACCATTTAGAAAGGTTCTACCATTTAATCAAAGCACAAAGTCCGAGCGATATTTACTCTAATCTGAACCGCCACACAGGCGGACTCTAACAAACCAAAGGTTAGTATCTAGAAAAAACTGACCATAACCCAAAAAAGACAAGGGCCTTGAAGGTTTACAAGCAGATCAGAAACATCAAAGTCAGAAAATTGGGTCAGGGCTTAAAATCCGTACAGAGGCGCAAATATGTGCTTCGGCGGCTGTTTCCAAGAGAGTAATCAAAAAATGAAACGGGCATCTCAATTTAGACCACAAGACTGCAACTTCAGCACAATAAAAAGGGACCGTTCAAGGTCTAATGCTTGGAAAAAGCCAGAGAAAGTGATGTTGAAAGTTTCGAGAGAAAGGTGGGTACAAAAGTTCTTGTGCCAGTTGTTTTGGGTACAAGGGAGAGCGGAGAAAGAGAAGGAATAACGGAGGAGAAGCAGAAGCAGAAGAAGGATACCTTAAAAAGGGCTTGGACATGGAAAGTGTGAGAACTGCAGAGCGTTGGAAAGGTGCATCCCATTCAGCTGAACCGATGTTGTGAGAGAGGAACAGGGGAGTGGTAGACGAAGAATAGGTAAACAATTTGTTAGCTGAGAGAGAGAGAGAGAGAGGGAAGAAGAAATAAGGGTAAACAATGATTATTTTTTCCTTCCCGTTCTGGGGCCATACGGTTACGTGGCAGCATCCACAATGATTCTCCGCAAACAAGGCTGAGTCCATTTTGAGTCCATGGCCCATCTAAAACAGTAAATATGTTGCCTCCTTTCTCTTTTCTTTTTCTTCGTAGTCATGTAAATAAAATATGGATATTATGTTTTTTTTTTTATCCTTTTTCTTTTCTCCTTTTCTGATCCAAAATTTAATATTTAATTAAAATAAAAAAATTATATATGTACAACTGCTTTCACGATAATTTATATAATACCATTTTAAATGAAGAACATTTTTATAAAATAGCATCGTTTTATAAATATACATTTAAAATATAATTATATAAATTATTGTACAATAAATTGTATGTGTATTAAATATTTTTTTATTATTTAGAGATGTTTAAAATTAAGCTACACCTCAGCTTTTAAAAATGTAAACGTTTTACTATTCATGTTACGTTATATTTTTAAAAATATGCATAAAAACAAACTTATACCTCTTTGGGATGTCTCAAGCACATTCATTTCAGTAGAATTACTAAACTTTATTTAGTTCACTTGAAAAAAAACAAAAAAAAAAGGAATTATTTATTGTGTTTGATAAATACAAACACAATTGAGCGCAACATCATAGTGTTCCAAGAATTCATGGGGATAATAAAGAGTGTCCCCAACAAGAAGCGATGTGATGGTCCCCACTTGCCGGCTAACGACAGCTACTTGCCAGGAATGCATTTCCCCTATACATAAAAATTAAAATTCCTTACCACCTATTTAAATAACCCCACATTGAAATTGTCTACGTATAAAAGGATTGGGAGGCAATCATTTTCAATAACCCATTTTTAGTCATGTTCATTGACATGCACTAGTTCAATATCTCATTGTTTTTTTTTTTGTTTTTTTTTTTATTTTATATATATATATATATCCGTGGGTATCTTGACCAGCTTGCTCACATTTAGACTAATCCCACGAGATCTTGAAGTTAACGGCTAGGTAAACCTTAAGTAGCGTTGAGGAAATTCGAACTGATGACTATTAAAGAGCAAACCCAAATCTGACCAGCCAAGCTACCCTCAGGGTTTCTCTTTTGGACTCAATATCCCATTGTGAATCTCCAAATACTTCTTTTGGATCATTCATTCAATCTGCTTTCGACATTCAGCAGCCATTATTCGACTCAAGACCTTTGTAGATCAATACTTCAACGTCCTTGGAGTTGGAGAAAAATTCTATGTATAAGTGCGTCAATTTAAGCATTTGTTTTCTTGTTTCTGTACAGCTGAGACTTACCAGCATTTGCTCAAATTCAGTATGAAAGCAAGTACCAAAATAAGTATAAATTAATAAGCAAAATAGGAAAGCAGACGCGCAGAATCGATCCTGAGAACATAAGGACATTCTTGATTCTCATTCCCAAGAAAATGGCCATAACAACTTGATCAAAAAGTATATTGGCAAAATTTCTGCTTTTGCATTGACTTGGAAAAAGAGCACATGGAAGATTGTTGGCCAATTGAATTGTACCTCTTTAAGTGCCAACATTCGGTGCTGGCATCGACACAGGTGCTCCACGCGAGTATCTCCACTGACCACAGGCAGAGCATTTCTCCAACTCCACGCTGTTTTCCAATGTACAAAATTTACAGGGCCATATTTTGTACTTTATATGAATATCTTTAGGCCTTTGCGTGCTACAAAGCTCACATATTGGAGCCAATGGCTGCAGCAATAAACCATCGTTCAGATGCAAAAAAATCGGAGATTTATAATAAAAGGCCGGTCCAGGTAAAGAACAATTTTTGCTTCTCACATACATAATTAGATAGTGTAATTGGGCCTTAAAAAGAGATAAAAGTGGGGGCAAAAGAAACAGAGAAAAGCAGCAGAAACTCAAGCAAGCCCTAATCATCTAACCACTGACCAACCACTTGCACCATATTTTAACAATCTCTTGATTGCTTTTTGTTTACGAAAGGTGGTTAGGCTAGACAATAGAAATGACCTTTCAGTTCTGCGAGGGAATCAAAGGGGAAAAAAGAAATCCTGTTGTAACTACAGTCCAAATACACCATGCATGAATCCAGACGTTTCAACTGAAACCACAATAAGTTTCTTTTCTCTTCAATGCAAATAATATCTATGTTGTCAACTCTTTTTACGGGTATATATTTAAATCTTGTTTGTATGCACAAGTCAAAACAATGTAAATATAAAACCTGCACTTATGAAGGGTAGGTTAGATTCTATAACCAGAAATAATTGGCACATCCAGTTCCTAGTAAATTTATTCAACATAGAATGAGCGAGACAAATCCTTCACCTACAAATCTGGGTGCACCAAACAAATTAACCTAACAAAAATATATATATAAAAAAAAAGGAAAATTCAGTGAGCATGCATATTAATCCTAAAGGACACGTCTACAAAAACCATTTCCATAAATTTGGGAATAAATGGAAGATGTTATGCATTAAAAACTTACAGGATTCAACAAAGTGCATGTTCCACACTCCCACATAAGAGGTTCCTCTGGATTCAGTGTTCTATCTGGTATTGTATCACAACTATGCCCAGGCTCAGAAGAGGGATTGGGTAAATCCATACAACCAGATTCTTGCCGATGAGTAGACTGAAAAAATGAAGTGTTAACTGATTTGCAATTTCTTTTTTGAGATCTATTGTCATGGTGAAGCATGGACCCAGGGGTTGAAGCATCCAAATTGGATTCCAAATGATCATTGGAAGATTGATAAAACAAACTTCCATCTGATTCCCGATTTCTTTTCCGGGAGATTGCATCCACGGATTGTGCACTCTTACAACCCTCTAGCCTTGAGCTTCCCCCAATTTGCTCCAGATCTACAAGGTTCTGCAAAATATCAGAGCTACTTTCTTCATCCCCAGAAGCTTCGCAAGACTGAGAACCACACCAGATGTCATCCTGTAATCTTCTCTCTGCAGCCATTGCAGCAGCTTGTATTGGACTAAGTGCAACCATAATAGTGCTATCACCACCAAGACGTTTGGGTCCAGATGGCAGAAGAGATCCCAAACGTGCTCTCTTTTCTGCAGCCGCTAGTGCAGTTTTATGGAGAGATGAGAGGGGAGGCTGACGGGAGAAGCCACCCAAACGCCTCCCAGGAAGATCAAAGCCTTCCCCAGTGCCTGTTATTCCTTTGGCCATCAGATCCTCGCATTCCTGTATATAAAAAGAATCGTGCATGATGAATTGAATCAGAAAAAGCGGCAAACTTCTTTCCACATCAAAAATACCTTTCTAAGTTCATCCCAAAGTCTGTAGAAGTTGGCATTGTGCGGGCCATGGACGTTATGGCAAAGCTCATGAAGCATTGTATCTAGAACTTGATCAAAGGGGAAGAAATTCCAATCTCTGTTAGGCCTCCGAAGCCTCAGCTTCACATGCACCCCGCCTCCCACATTCAACCCCAGAAGAGACGGATTGTTTGGACTACCATTTTGATTATTTATAATTATCATTCAACACGAAATACAAAACATTATAAACTTACATAAAAATAAAAATTTACCCACCTCATGCGATAGCAAAGAAATTGCACAAAACGCAATTGAACATCGATGGAAATAGTAGGATTTATGGGGAAGATTTAAATGAAATATAGAAGATCAATGAATACTCATTTGAGCCCAATCGGCTTTAGGAAATTCATATTAAGCACGATTAAGTACTAGCGACATCCTTGTTTAGGACAAAATGACGGCCAATAATTCACTCGTTTGAGCCCAATCGTCTTTAGCAGACTAATAACATTGAAAAAAAAAAAAAAGCAATCACCCTTGAAATCTAAAATAAATGGGGTTCAAACAAATATTATAAACATTCGATTTTTCATTTCTTATTAGTCTTCCTCTCTTGAACCTAACGGAAAAGAGGAGTCGAAAAGAGGAACAGGTTACCAGAATTCGGAAAGAATCTTAACCCTCCATTTGTGTCTACGCATAATGGGTTGGACCTGCTTCGCTATCCTGTCTAGAATCTTCCTCGCTTCCTCTTCTCCAGGCTTTTTCAGGGCTTTGATTTCCCACACCTTGTTAAGATCGTCCAAATTCATCGCAGCCGGATCCAGATTCCAAAACCCCAAAAACCCTTGAAGTTGAAGCAGACGAGGAAACCCCGGAAGTTCTTAACAGTGAAGAATGATATTCGTTTGCACGGGTTAAGCTTTAGCTGAGAGGCCGTCCAAGTTCTTTTGGCCGTGGGAATTCCAAATGGAATGCGGACGGGGGATTTTCATTTGAAGAAGGGAACGTGGGAAAAGACCTTTGCTTTTTTCGCACGTGCGACGTTGGCGGGATTTGAGTCGAGTTGTTTTATTACACGAAAGACAGCAGTGTTCGTGTCGTTCCACCGTCGGATCTCATCTCATGTTCTGTTGTCATCTGCGTTGATCGGAAGGTGTTAATATATAGCCGATAACATTATAGCATATGGTATATGGTATCGCAAAAGAATGTTATACAGACGGATTCAATTAGACAGATGTACACAGCAATGTTCTATCGGAATCATACAAAGGAGAGCATAAACATTAGTCTCTACAAACTCCGATCGCCATGCCCTCAAACATAGAATGGAAGCATAGACATTTTCAATGATTCATGTCGTTAGAGACACTGACTTATAACCCATCAACCCAACCTAGCAAGGAAATAATTTTAAGTATACAAAACAACAACAATAACAATATGTTGATTTCAGCAAAAGCTCCTTTCGGAGTTGTTCTTGTTGCCAGTAGTAACCTTGGTGAAGGGTTTTCAATCGATTGCATTGCAACCCTGTTGTTCTACATCTTCAATTTTATGTAAAGCCAACAATTCTGTTTTTTGACAGTAAAAAGAATGCATGTGCAAAAAATGCAGAGGGCCAAATGCCGGGAAACAAAATTACACTCTCTCTTGCTAGAATTTATATGACGCAATTCAAAATCTTTAGCCAAAACGTCTCTGGCTTGCAGAAAAGTCCACTTGATGCCTTCAAAAACAGTGCCTTATATTTTTGTTGTCACCCCAAATTCGTAATCAAGTCCTAAAATTTCGTTCGCCTCTATTTTTTACATATTCTGGCCTCAACGTCTCCAGAAACGACCTTGCTGCTTCTGTTCTTGCATTCTCCTGCATCATTCGTAGAGCCACTAATGTCATTTTCATCGTATTAAAAAATCAAATAGCTTTCAATAGCCATCTATCAAGTTAAATAACACCCCCCCACCCCCAAAGAAAAAAAAATAGAGAGAGAGAGAGAGAGAAACCCACAAAAAGGTATACATGTGTGTCTATTTCTATAATTATATATATATATTACCTCTGATAGTCTTTAGAACGCCTAATGAATTCTGTTGGGATCTCACACCCTTGGTATGATGCCAGTACTGGTCTGATATCAGGTGGAGAGGTACGAGCAACAACTGTAAAAAACCAGGCAGATGGTCATGTATTTTCACAAGATCCGTAGTTAATTCTTTTTTTACCAGTCACAAGGTCCGAAGTTATTCAACATCATAATTAAAAACACTATTAATCTCTATTATACTAGAGGAATTGTAGAATTCTTACATTCAAGAAATGGTATAAAATCCAAAAGAGCTGTATCATTTGCATCATGCTGCTTCCATGGCTTGACAGGAACACAATTCTCTGGTTGAAGGCAACCTTCCAGTGCATGGCCGCTCAAATAAAGAATCTTTCCAGGATCTCTGTTAAGCTTTGAAAGATCCTGCCAAGAGAAACTAAATCTTATTGTCTACAATTTTTTTAGCTGGCTTAGCAACACAAGGAATGTTATATTCAATTATTTTTTGAACTTCCACATATGGTATTTCATAACCAACCTAGATTACAGGTACGGTGGAAGTTTTCAGTTTTGTCTGAAAATTAGAATGAAAAAAAAAAAAACAATTGAGAAAACGCATGACAATATAGCAATTTCCTCATAAAAATCACAGCAAATAGGCAAAAAGATGAGAATAACATCAAGTAATTTCAACCATAGTACAAGAGATAGAATTCAGAGAATCCAACCATCCCAAAGCCACACATGAATAAAACATAATGCAGTGGAAAGAAAATCGTCAACTTGAACATACTCTGTAATGCTTCCCATTCTGGTACTTCGTAGCACCCTTAGATAGCCTATATCTTATGCAATGCTTGGGATCCAGCCTTTCAACAACAGGGTCTACAAACTGCACATACCAATACGTAGCAAGATAATGACAAAAATTATTAAAAAAAGAAAGAAGTGATGACCAAGATGCAGAGTGAATAATCAGATTACCATACTCTGCTCGTCAGAATACACAACAATTTCATAGAACTGAGCCAGATGTTCCAAGAAAGCATCCACTCCAGGTCTTTTGAGAGTTTGCCAGCCTTTCTCTCGCTTCACATACCACACATAAAATTCTTATGAAAATCAAGCAACGCAACTTCACAACAATTAAGAGCTGAGGCACTTCATATAAAACAAACCAATACTTCATTTTGATAATGAAAACAAAACCAACACTTCCATCATGACTTATGTATAACCATAACACTATTAAATGACTAATAAGCTCATGCCAGCCAAACTTGTAGATTTCTTGAAAAAAGTTAAATAATCTTTCTTTTTTCCTTTTTATAAACGGAAATGGCCTTACTGTCCAATCGTAGTGAATCAGTGTCTCTTGCAGATCTAGAACAAGTGTAAACACATGTCGCTCTGCAGGATGCAAATCGGGAAGAAGCTTCTCTGAGTATGGTTCAACAAAACTCTGCCATGAAGCAAGAAAATTTGAGGTTACCAAAAGGAATGTTGAGCAATAGTAGAAAACCACAGATGAAAACCAAGCACAAACCTGAACTTGCTCTTCAATTAGCCTCCTCATATCCAAGTAGAGTTCAATGGCTTTAGCAGGCACTGAGATGTTTGGGGTAAAAAGAACCAATGTTGATATCAATAAAACTATAACCAGACTGATGGTCTTGTACTTCCATAATCAACTTAAAATTCTTAATACATGTTGTGCAAAGCCTCAAACACATCTAGTGACAAGTGCCAACAGACTCTGTTGACTTTCAGAACCCAGGAATGGGCATAAGGAGTAATGATATTCACTAGGTTTCACTCCATATGGATTCGTCACTTGCTATTGGTTAGACAATGAACAAGATATCCCTTGATCTGGGGGCTGGGGGGATCAGAGCCATACTGAGAATGATATAAAGTCCCAACGTTGCCCCAAATGCTCTCTATTTCTCCCCACATGGAAAAGTTTCAACGGGCCAAAATTTTATATGGATAGAATTGCAGCAAAACATGCAGCACAGCAATGAAGCTGCTAAGAAAATGAAGTTTTTCTTGCAGCATAACCACCAATGACTAAACCTACAAGAAAACGAGTGCTGCTGCTGACACTCCTTGAAACAATTGGCTTTCCACAGCCTTTGTTATTTGCAGGTAATCTCTACATCTTGGTGAATGGTGGTTTTAACGTCTCAAGTTAATATATGTGTGTCAACAAGTGACAACAACCATCCCCATTATCATCAAATTACAGAATCCTAAAATATCACCATTAAAATTGGAATGATGATAAAATAATGATTAAATAGGAAGGCTATGCTGTTATTAAAAGAGAATCAAATAGCACAGAATGAAGGTATACTACATAATAAATAAATAAAATACAAGTAAAATCAATGGCAGTATGCTCTCTGAATTAACTATCCAATGACAGCTGACATATGGGAAATTGGATGGAGAACATAAACATAACACAACGAGCAACCCTACCTATCTGGATAGCAATACAAACTGAAACGAAGTTAGTGGACTCTACCTATCATTGCAGCAGAGTGGAGCAACCCTTTAACGTTCTGCACAAAATATTGACGACAAATGTTACCATTCTGACATCTCATATTGCATTGCAAAAATTAGAACTCCAAAATTTCGAAAGCAGCACAAGCACACCAAAAAACAAATTTGGAAAATATTCAAAATAACTCAATTTCAAGAAAAACAGATGCACTTTACTTTATACTTACATCAAAAGTGGACGCATCTTCTTTCAGGCTGAAATCCACAGACGATCGTAATGCCCTCGTCTTCTCATCTATTTCGTCCAATGTGTACGCTGCAAAATAAATCTCACATTTTTCAAAGTTTTCATTATCAATTTATCAGAAATGATAAACCCACTATGAATTCTCAGTTCCCTAGTTCTTTAAAGGAAAAACCAAAGCTTTTAAAAAGAAATCCAAAGGCTCTAGAAAAACAAAAAAAAACACAAACCAGACGACCATTCGATAGGGTCAAAAAAGATACCCTATTCAATAAACGAATGCTTGACATATTTCAGAATAATTAACAAATAATAACGAAATAAACTATTCAATTATCAATTTTATAACAATTTTCACAGCCAAAACAAAAACGACAACATATAACTGAAAAAACCACGAACCATAGGAGGCGTAGCCTGCGGTGGCGGAGGCTCCGGCGAGGGCTCCGATGACACCGTACTTGAAAAACCTCCAAGGTTTGTTGCTGCTCGTAGTGCCCGCATTGAAAACACCGGGAGGCTCAGTACTAGCAGTAGCAGTTGTTGCCGTATTAGGAGGCGGAGGAGGAAGAGGAGTGCCAGCAGGAGCACTGGATGGAGCTAAGGGCTCTTTAGGAGCGCCCGACACGACGTTGGAGCTCAGTAGGCGTCGACGGTGATTCAAAAACACAGATGCGAGGCGGGATCGGAGTATTGCCGAGGACATTTCTCGGGTTGTTATATAAAATTGGTCTAGGAAACTCTCTTTAGGGTTCAGGGTTTTGAAGTAGGGTTTTGCGGGGAGATAGAGGGAGAGAGTTGTGTTTAGCGTTTACTCGTTCGAGCCATGAAGGTTTATGATTATGTATGTTTGGGAGTCGGCGTTGAGAAGTTCTGGCTTGAGAGTAGAATCGAGAATAAGCAACTGTTTGATTTCCGCCGACTTTCCTTTTTTTAAGAGATTTTAATTATAGAAATCCCGTAGTACTGAAATAAAAATTAAAAAATATATATATATATATATATTCCCTCAAATAAACTTCTCAAAAGAACATGGGCTAAGGGCTTTGGGCTACTCAAAAAATTCTATTTTTAAGTTAATTAAAAATATATTTAATAGAGTATTTATATAATTTAATTTAATTTAAAAAATAAATATTAAAATTTAAATATTATAAATGAAATTTTATTATTTAAACAATATAAATTATATCTTCTATATACATATTTGATAATATAATAATTTATAGAAAAATGATTCTTTGCGGTCGGAGTTTATGTGTGGCTCACGTATTAGGATTTGATATAGAGTTTTGCTACATACAAGCAAAGTCACGTACTAATCTGTGTATCAATACTGATTACTTCATATTTAAAATTTAAATTAGCACTGTTTTTAATAAAATCTACTTTTTGACCAATCACATTATATTGGTGCACATATTAATATACAGTTGTGCTTGCAATTAGATTTTTCCTTTGATATATATATATATCAGTGTAGAAGAAAATAAGCAAATGGAATTAGTGCTCTTTAGAGTATTGACATTAGTTTTATGAAAATTATTTTGAAAATTTGATAAAAACTTCATATTTTTCATAAATTCAAAATCTCTTTAGTCATAACTATTTATTGAATTAGTCATTAGATTCATCAAAATAATAATATTTTCTTAATAATAATATTTTAATTTTTTTTTTTCATATTTTACAATTACACTAATTATATGATAATTAATCATTTTTAATTATCTTCAAGCTCATCCCCCCAGTGAAGACTACAATCATGTAGTCAACAATTCTGCTGCCAAACAATGTCTGCAAGCTACGAATTGCAGCTTCCTCTTCTTGAAGGCAACGCATCAAGATTTCAATGACCAGCAAACAAGTCCGTAGCCTGGGAGTTATTCTTCCGCATTTTGGAATGAAAAATTCCTTTGCCATGTGAACAGTATCACTACAAATTTAAAGAATGAATTGGATTTACTGTAGCTCAAGTCTTGAGCTGAGGAGTTATAGCCACTCCAAAGCAAATGCTTTCAACGATATATGTATGCAAAATTTACATTTGGCTGGGTTTTTAATACCAGTGCTCTAGGAAGCTTTACATTGTGGGAGATTTTGTACTTTTTGAGTTCTTGTCGTATGGGAATTCATGAGTCTTTAAATCAAGTAGTCCTTAAAGATGCTATGTTTTCCTCATTGTTTAACGTGCCATTTTGGGTAGAAAGAGGGAAAGAGGAAAGGAGTGGTTACATCTTACAAGAATGTTCCTTTTCTCCTCTGATCGACAACCTAAACTGAAATACGTTGTCTTTTTTGGTGAAAAGACAAGGAGAATATTTTATTTTTTTTCTCTACTCTTTTCCGCAACAGAACCGAACGGGGGGGGAAAACGTAGAATCTTTTCAAAGGTTTGTTGTTGTGTTAGGCAGAGAACTGACTTTCATGTTGTGCCCACCAAAGCAAAAGGGGTTTGATGCAACTCTTGATATACCCTCATGGAGATCAGAGAAGAAGATGATAAAGGAAGAGAATCAGAATCAGAAGAAAAAGCACTTCTGAAGTTTGGTCTGCAGAATCAATTAGAGTCGTGCTATACATATTGAGTAAAGTCTGAGAACCATCGATAGGATCAGACAAGTAGATAAACAAGTCTCCTTTACGTAATTGAAACTAGTTTTTAACATCATTTTCAAAATGGTTTGCTGCCAAATGATCTAGCGAATTAAGAGAAGTAGCGAAGCATACAATGGGGGGGAATTCACAAGCAGAGAACCATGCATGGCAGATGATGCTATCTTTAGATGACCATAGGGTGCACTAATGTTGGAAGGTGTTGCAGTAACAATTATGCACTAGCTATATTATACCAGAAGTAAAAGAAATTTCAAAGCTTCCATCATGAGAGGATTACTAGCTAGAAACAAAAGGATCATAACTAACATGCTTACAGCACAAGGATGATAAACCAAAATCCAGAATTCTAGTGTCGTTTGGTTAGATTTTCAACCACCGCCCCCACAAAATGCTCGGGCAGATGTTGTTTCCTTGTTTCAACCACAATGAGAGTTCATTGCTCTCGCATAAACGATGCATATTGCTTTGACACTCGTGCTCACAATATCAACCGCACATTTTATGGGGCTGTTTTGGGACTAAACTCTCTCTCTCTCTCTCTCTCTCTCTGTGTGTTATTGGTCCCAAGCTCCAAGAAAATGCCACCTCTCAATCATAAAGGCAGAAAGCAATCCACCTCTAATTGGTAAAATGAAGACTATCCTTAACTATTCGGGGAAAGCTAGAAAGTTCAAAATAGTAAAGTAGAAGGGAACAACCCTCTCCCTCTGGCAAGTGGCACTACTTTTCAATAGAAGGTTTTTGGCTTTTGCTACCTTGGACACCCTTTTACTCTTTTAAGATATTCTGTGCCTCTCTAAATTGCCTGCCGACCAGGGGTAAATCTGTAAACCCACCACCACTCATGTAAATCTCTAGATCTGAACTCCTGTATATATGAGCCAGCCTAAAACCACACTAGCTTATTATCTGTTTCCCTCTTAAGGCTTGAACTCCTCTCCCACCCACATCCTCCTTTTTTCAAAACAATCTGCATCTACAGCCAGAACAAGAGAAAAAATGGATCAAACTGGGTTCAACAAACGACAAACCTTGATGCAATTCATGAGTGTTCAATTTCTAAAGAAGGTGACACAGTTGCTACTTTCAGTTTCAGTGTTTTCTTTCTTCTTTTCTCACTCGTCTTTGATTTCGTTCCCCCAGTCGTTCAACTTCTACTTCTCTACATTCCCTTTCCAACTATTTAGCCACACAATAGACAAAAACTCCATATTCCTCCTTTGCAATGGACTCCTAGTTTTCCTTGCACAATACTCCGGCCTAACAAGATCTTTGTCCGGGTCTACTTATAATGATGAGTATTCATTCGAAAGTGAAGGAAACGGTTTGCAACCCGAATCATCAATATCAGAGAGCAAAAAGACAATACTGGAGAAGGAGGTTATGGTCGAAGACATGGGTACAGCAAGGAATGTTACCCTGGAACAGGAAAGAGAGAGGGAGTATTTGATCAAAGAATTGGAAAAAGAAACTGAAAAGTCAGCTGCGAAGGAAGGTGGAGGAGGAGGAGGAGAAAGCAGGTTTTCTAATTCAAAAGAAGAAGTTGGAATATTTGTCTTAGAAAATGGAGAGGAACAAAATGAGACAGTAACTGGCTCATTTCTTGAAGAAGAAGAAGAAGGAAATGGGATGTTGAGTACAGAAGAATTGAACAAGAAATTTGAGGACTTTATTAGAAGGATGAGGGAAGAAATAAGGATCGAAGCTTGACAACAAGAAGTTATGGTTTACCTTTTATCTTTTACTCACAAAATAATCTGTATGTTATAATGTTTCCGAATCATAAGTTCCACTACTTGTTTACCCTATATCTGTCAATTAGCTGTATGTGAATTTACACTAGGAAATCTATTTTCTTCTCTCTTACCTTTCCCTCTCGATCTCTTCTTAATTCTTTCTTGCTGTAGTATAAATTACTGTAAATTGAATATCAAGTTTGTAGTCTTATTGCAACCATGTTTGGCTCGATTTGGAAGGTAATCCTATTTTTCTGAAACATGAAGCTGCCTTTTGATTCAATTGCAATGGGGATGAGAATTAGATGCATAGGTGTGGCCCTGTAGGCATAGATAGCACATGTGATGAAGACATGGCATAGTACTACTCAAGCACCAAAATAAAGTAATGGTAAAAATCATGGAGTAGGCATGCAGGCATTGTCCTATAACCTATGATAATAAACAAATGATTCATCCACAAATAATGTTTCAGATTTTGGAAATTATGGACGTTTGGTATGTTAACTTAAGCACATTAGATCATCTGTTTCAATACCATGGTTTCCATTGTGACAAAAATGGATGCATTTAGTGAATCAAGAGCTGTGTAAATATTGATGATTGTGACTAAAGAAAATGAGAAAAATAATGTCTATCTCAACTAATTGTAAGCAACAAATGCCATTGGAGTGAATCAGGTGGTCTCCATTTTGGTTCAAAACCCGATTGAACACAAGTTAACCAAACAGGTACTACTTACTGATATATACAACTTATCTGTATGGAAGGCTAATTAATTAGATTTGAATTTTGATGGATTTGAAAAGAGTGGTTGGGCATAATGCTCGAAAAAAATAATAGAATGATAGGACTAGATTGAAGAGAGAGGCGAATAGGAAAAGGATGTTCACATCCCAGTTCAAATATCTAAAGGCACTGCTCCTAGCTTCGGAGAAAAGACGAAACCTTGACTTTGGGGTCTTGTCTGCCACTGTTAGTGTACTGCCAAAACTTCCCATTTTTATGTATTTCCACGGCACTTAACAAGGATGCCAAAGCCAAACAGTTGCAATTAATACTTGGTAACTAAGCTTTTGTGATCGACCATGAATTTTGAATCTTCTTCCTCGGAGAATAAATACAAACAAAAGGTTAGTGGGTGTATCAGTTAAGAGTTATCATTGAAACACAACCATACTCGATAAGATATTAGTTGGTGAACTCTATATTTCAATGTGATTGAAAATTATTGGTGGTTTGAATGGTGAGGTGAAATGAAATGAGATAGTTTTATATAAAAGTTGAGTAAAATATTATTAGAATATTATTTTTTAATATTTCAATTATTTTAAGATTTGAAAAAATTGAATTGTTTATTATATTTTGCGTGAAAATTCGAAAAAGTTAAAATGATAGATAAGATGAAATACTTTCATTATTCAAACGGGCCTAATCACATTAATTTATGTTAGGAGAGGTTTGAATTTTCTTGTACCCTAATAGGGCTTGGGTTTATGCATGATATTTTCGACGCTAAAATCCTATTTGTTTTAATCCTAACAAATTAACATGTTCTAGGAAAGACAATTCACACACACACATACATACATATATAATATATATGTATGTATAATTTCATAATGAAGTGATAAATTATTTCAAAAATAATGGACCCCATGAGATATGGAGAGTGCAAGCACTAAAGGAGATATGAGGATCTCCTTTTTTTTGTTTTTTTGTTATATTTTTTTTCCTCTTCTTTTTCAAATCAAATGAAGTTAATCCACGCCATCATATTAAAAGAGTTAAAAGATTTCATATACAATAGAAGGTGAATGACAACAAATTTGAACATATTCCTTTCCCCTTCCAGCTTCGCCATCTGAGCAATGAGGTATCAACAACTTGAATTGGACTTTCCACGTTTTCCATTTTCAAGAACCCAAAATGCTCCTCATCTATCACATCCGGCATATATATATATCCATTATGCACATCCACATTCTTTGAAATGCAAGTGAAGCTAGATGTGACATAGTTTCATTCCCACACAACAACATCTACTTTCCTAAAGATAGAAATGAAATTCAGGTAACTTTTTCTACAGTAAAATCATTCCCAAACCTCATAACCCGACGCAGCATCTTTTCATGGTTTTGGGAATTTGAAATCTCTCTTCCCATTTCCAGCTTGTCCATGAGGATTCCCAATTACCAATGCCACGGGTCAGTTGGCCATTGCTATGAGGTTTGAAATTTAAATTGTTGCTTAGTGCCGCCATTGATTTGTCACTGATGCTTTTAACAGCTCCATCAGTGACAAAGCAATCATATCTTGGTATAAGATCAAAGCAGATCAGAAATAAGTTAAAAGCTAAAACGAAAAAAGAAAAAAGAGAGCTATTTTTACAACAAAAATACATAAAAAGGCTTGTCTGCACTTCTGAAAGGGATTGAAGTTGGCATTTAAGTAGCAGTGGCTGTACACGTTGCCCAAGAATCCATGAACTGTATTACACTTCCACTTGTGTGGATGGAAAGTCACGAGCTTCCTATTTCATATCCGTACAATGCATTTTAAATAAGAAAATGAGAAATTAGGTTCTCTCCAAAATGGTTCTATTCCTCACATTGAAGTCAAATCTCATTTTAAATGAACGCGTTTGCTTCTCACCCTCTCTAGAGGTTATAGCACCTCAATGGATCGGTGGGTGAGATGTAGATGGACCCTCTAAACAAAAGTGGGACACATGAACATAATTTGGAATGACAAACTCTAGATGTCTTCAAGTGAAAGCAAATGACATTGTAGCCCTGAAATTATCTTCCCTCTTGTGTACGGGACAGTGCAGCAATCATTCATAGAAAACAAGTCCATAAAGAAGGAGAGATTGTTTTCATGAGGGATATTTCAATCGGTGACAGAGTGCTGAAATTTGTACAAATCGACTCCCATTATATTTGAATGAATCCTCACGCGAGATCTGAGCATAGCTTTGAATTAACCATTTGGGATATACACTTGCTGCCAGTATGGCAAAAGCCTGACTTTGGTTTGAAATAATGAATTCTCTATCATCAGTTATGAGGTGGGCCTGTGAAATTGAATGCCCTTATTATGCATGAGGGCGACATTGACTTTTAGTGCAGACTTTGCTTTTCTTTCACTCAAAATAAAAGGATTCAGATCATAAAATAAAAGAGAATACACAAAAATACCACACTAAAACTTTTAACTTTCCTCTAAATTCATGTCATCTCAACTATCCAAACCGCACGTAATAGCACAACGTTGGACCATAACAAATCTCAATCCTTAAAGAATTCGATAGATACTATTCTCAAGAAAATACTAACTCAAAAAGTTAAAAACCAACATGAACAAAACTCAATATATAACAAAAAGCCAGTCCAGCAACTCGCATGTCAACGTTCACAATTACCATCCACTCTGGGCATTGGTGGGTGTCCTACATGAACAAGAAAATGACTCTACTGGGCCATACAGTGGCGGTGGTGGTCGCTGATAAATTGGTGGCAATGGTGGTGGGAGGTGAGCAGGGGTGGAACCAGGAATTTTTGGTTGAGGGACCAAGTGACATAAATCTAAAAAGCATCTAAGTTCTTGTAGTCTCTCTATATGAGTACACCTGCAATACTAAAGATCTATTTAAAGACTTGAAGTAAAAAATCAATACTATAATCGCTCAAAATCGATTAAATAAAAAAAAAAAAAAAAGGTCAACATTGTTCTACAAATCCATCATAAAATTACAAATAAAGGATAAAAATCAAGAAAATAAAAAATAAACTTAATTGTTGAATCTAAGAATGTTGTAAAATCTCTATCATATATTTTTTTATAACTTCTTTCTACCTTTATTCAGTTATTGAATCGCCTTAAATAAAAATAGGACTATAACAATAAAAATAATAAGGGTCCCTCTACGGGGACTGTTTAAAAAAATAACAGAAATGCACTCATCTGTACATTTTTTCGGTGCATCCTTCGATTTCCTTAGCATTTTTCTAATAATAATTTACAAGTCTTTATTGAAAAATATAATTTTTTTTTTCCGTAAAAGTAAATTTTTTAAGTGAAACCCCAAGATCAAAAGTAGAATGATGCTAGTTGCCTCATCTAGAGGGGCTGGTAGCAAGCACCCAACAAAATAAAGAAAAGAAATAGGTTATGGGTCTGTGATGGGATGTTGACCCACTTATGAGAGACGTGATTAATTAATGGATTGCCCATCGATCAGAAAAGTTTTTAACAAGCAACTCCCCCTACAACCGCAGGACGCAACTGCTTTCTTTTCAACTCGAAACATTACTCAACCTACCTGTCGTTTCGGTCTTGAATAATTTTTTCCCCAACTTCCCCACCTATAGCCAATAGGCATTAAGGCAACCTACTAGCACCCTCTTTTTATTTTTTTTTATTAATGTTCGTCAATAATTTTCTCACCGTAATGATTTGTCATATCCAAATTCCAAACCCTTCCGTAACTCTATTTTTTTATTTATTTTTTCGTCCTGAACTTTTTCTTTCGAAGTTTGTCAAAAGTTTACTTATCGGCCGTCATTAGATGATGGCACATACAGCCCAATGTGCAACTTTGTCTGAACTGATGATGTTTCAGATTTTGCAGAACTTGTGCTCCAAGATGGTAAGCAGATGCCCAAACTGCACCACATGAGTTAAATGTGCACTCCACCTTTAATTTTAGATGGAATGTACTCTTTCGTCAAAAAGGATAGTGAGTACACGGACAATGCTTCAATCTCGAATTTGACCCCTCTTTGCAGCATTAACTCTAGCTCCGACCTTCCATGGATGAATTCTACCTAAGTAATTATGTGGTCCAGGCAAACAAGGATAGCCAAAGAATACAAGGAAATGTCGAAGAATTTTACCTCCATTTTGGGACGTCTCTTTGCAAGTAGCATCTATTTAACATGGATTCAGTTTTCCTCTTGTCTGACAAGAAGATTAGGGACCCCAGCATAAGGATACAAGCATAAGAAAGCTTATCTGAAACAGCATAAGTAGCATCCATCACCTTTTCCAGTAAGAGGAAGGAGGCACTGCTGTGGAAGACGGTATTTTTCAGAATCTGAAGGAAAAGCTCCAAGCCAGCGTACCTCTGGGCAACGTAGATATTTTGCATCATAGGCCATTTGCTAGAAAAAAAAAATACCAGTAAAATTCAAAATAAGAGCCAAGTTTGCATGGTTCTCAGCATTTCATATATGCAGTCCTAGTTGACAGTTTGCATGTTTAGCTTGTTCAAGCGGATAAAAGTAACTATATTATCAACTTAATAAACCTAACCAGTGAACCAAACCGATATGTTGTCAGAATGTCGAAGCCGTATGGATCACAATCCACCAAGCAATAAGCAGGAAGACGCAACTTTTCGATTAGAAGCCGCAGAAACCTATTCAGCACAAATGCATATATCACATGAATAGTCCAAATAAATCAAACAAAGCAAAACAATTGTTCAGCGTACATGGCTCTAGATACAGAGATACATGCAAAACTAAAAGAATGGGAGTTTTTGCCTTCGTGTGGGGATATCTGGATAGCCTCTTCCCTGCAAGAAAGATATAATCAAAAAGGATTTTGAGATGAAGCAAATGACCAAAGGGAAACCTTACTGTGATGACAATGCAACGGTTTGCATTGCAAAACTGGTCATTTGCTAATCGCTGGAATACTGCATTTCATTAATGGGGCTAGTCAAAAGAAAGAATATCAGGAATGGTGTTACCTTTCATTATTCTAATAATAATTGCTTACCCGATTCCTTCTCCACAATTAGAATGAACCTAGCAACACTAAAAATATCTACGAGCAAGGAATTGAGGAAAATTTAACTTATCTATGATTTAGGTTATATGTGAAAATCAATCAGGAATATTAAAGACCTTGGCAAATAACCCATAGGAAACTTTAGATAAAACCTTTCCTTCTTATAAACTATCAATCTAGGTTTGCAAAGATTTTAAATATATATTGTTCTGATTTATCTTATATATTATCCTACAAATTGGATACCTTTGACTTCTTCGACGTGAACAGGAACGGGGTGGGCCTGCAAGAGAACCAGATCCACATATATCTCTTAATTAGCAGAAAACTTATTTCATCTGTTGACATCATCCATACCAGTCCCCATTCTTACCATGTTAGGACAATTTATGCAATCAAATTTCCTTCCTCCTTCTAAGAATCTAATCCATCCCATCACCAACCTGTAACAGAAAGAGTGTGATCAACAAACTTTGGCAGCTGAGCACACGTAATAACAAAACTTCAGTGGAATTGACACAGCATATTACGGATCAGCCTTACTGGACAGAACTCCAAATGAGAAAGCTGAGAACAAAGCACAGTTTGGTGTTTGATTACTGAAGCAGGCTATCATTCTCATTCAGAGCCCCCAAAATAGTGGGGCATGTTACATGTTGATCTCCTTCTCGAAATTTCTTTTCTAAATGACTTGAAGACAGGTCTGTTTTGGTGGTGATTGGAGACCAATGGGAAGTACAAACCTGTGGGGGTTCTTAAAATTCTATGCTCACTGAAAATCATTAGCGCAGCATACATAGCAATAATGGCTGAGGTCCTTATTAGTTAAGCTTCCATGAATGTCATATATCCTCAAATTTGAAACCACTCAAGTTAATAGTCATCCAGTCAAAGATCCTAGTGGGAATAAAATCCCATATCGACATGGATGTATTCTTTAATCAGTATAACATAGAGACCATGGGCATATAATACTTGACTGTGACGATACAGAGAACTCTTTTTTGGACAAGTGAGTTTTGACTCCAATGGGACTGAGAAGGGAAGATTTGAACTAGTAACTTTGGCTTCATGAGTGGTTGCCCCCAGCCAATTGTGCAACCGATTGAGGGCTATAGAAAGACAATTCAGATTAAAATGAGTTTGATTGTCTTCTTATCTTACAAGGACGGAGTGTGATCTCAAGTACCTACCCATTCCCAGCAGAAACCTGCCAAAAGAAGACAAGTTGTCAATGTCCATGAAACATGTAATTTCCTTAAGATGACACATTGAACAAGGTTCTGCAAAAATCTGATGCTGGTATCACCGATTACTTATAATTGCTTAGACGATCCCCGTTATTTGTTAGCTATGAACCTCTAAGGCTTTACACACGCCAGAAAGAACCAGGAAAAAAGAACTGAAGCAAGAAAACCTACCACATTTAGATTGTGGCGACTGCACTGCATAAGGATGCATATGTCGTTGATTGCCTGGTCTACAACTGACTGTTCTGGATTTAAAAATAAGCAAAACTTGAAGAAAGTAGGAACATCACGCAGAAGAAGACTGGCATCTTGTTTGAAGTTTAGATTTTCCCAAAATATCTAAGTACTGACTTGTGCCTTTTATCATAACTGCAAATGTTATGGACAAATAAGTCTGAACATATTCAAAGATATCCCATTATCCCTTGTAAAGCTTTCCTTATATTGAGGCACGAGGCTTTGTTTAGCATAAAGTGATTACAGAGAGACCAAAATAAGGGGGTATGATGAAACTTGTACCACTGAAAATGAACTTTTCAGAATCCAGTTCACATTAATAGGGAAACTTCGACATAAATCTCCCAGAAGACTATACGTTCGACATTTTCATTTATAGCTAGAAATACAACTTGAAATACGAACTGAAATCTAATTCAGAATCACCTGAAAATATACATGGATGCATGTAATATATATCTCTCTTAGACCCATGCCTGCTTTCTTGCAGAAGTTGCTGAACAATCAACAACACTCTCAGCAGGATATCTGAATGAGAATTAGATGTCATCAACAATCAAGGATCTGGTTATGTTTTATTTGTTTTTAAAATGAAGCAGTAGATTAGGATTCCATTTAATGCAGGACCCATCACAAGGTTTTGACAAATATTTTAAGGTCAAGCACCTACTCACCCAGCCTATGTACATGGCTTTCCCTTCGGAATGTGAGAATTTCTTTCCCATATGACAAATCACAGCTGCAGCAGCTGCATAAAAAGATGGTAGCGCTTAAATTAAAACACAACATCTGGATGAATTTCACGACAGTTGCTAGTTACCTCACCATGGGGTCCTTCTCTATGATTTCCACTTATCGTATCATCTGTGCTCCCTTCTATACAAATCCTTACACTAACCGCATGAAATCATGATTAAACATGCACAAAGGTGCTGTTGTAATCTTGGAAGTGTTCAGATGTGTTATTTCTGGCCTCCAAAAAATTCCTAAACCTCCAAGTAGTAGGCAGAATTTTTTTCCCAATCATACGTTCGGCAGGTGTAAGACCGGTGAAGTCTTTTTAACTAAGTTCTAATCCTGAAATTCCTTCATTAAATGCTAGGGAGATAAAGACCGGTGAAGTCTTTAAGTTAAACTTTCATATTCACACATTGGACATCTCTTTAATCCAAAACTTTTTTTTTTTTTTTTAAACTTTAATCCAAAACTTAAACCTATGGATTTGGACCCTATTATAATATTACAAATCCATCTTTCTCACGATTACCTTAGTGAAACTTTTTAACTAAGTTCTAATCCCGAAATTCCTTCACTTAAATGCTAGGGAGATAAAGACCGGTGAAGTCTTTAAAGTTAAACCTTCGTATTCACACATTGGACATCTCTTTAATCCAAAACTTAACCTATGGATTTGGACCCTATCTTAATATTACATATCCATCTTTCTCACGATTACTAGACATCTAGGGCGCAATCGGTCAAACTTAGACAAAACACTTCCTCGGAAACTAACATCAATTCTTGTATCACGATCTTTTTTTTTTTTTTTTTCAATTTTTAGCTGTTCTTGCATCGAATGCAGAATTATTGCCGAAATTAGGCTCCTCAGGCTGTACGAAACCATAGATTAGCCTAATTCCATTATATACACGAACGGTTCGAAATACAATTTTAGGCACCAGAAAAATAAAAACAAATATATTTATACTAAAATAAAAGAGCTATGAATTTAACACGATAAAACTGAAAAGAAAAGGTCTAGCGATTCAATGAGGCGCTGAAAATGAACGAGTCTTCGGCTTCTTTTTTTTTTTTTTGGGTGAAGGGTGAGAGAATAAGCCGAACCAATTTGCGTTTGGATTCGTGCAGTAATTTCTGAATCGATCGATCAGAATAGTCGCTGACCGTCCGTTGCTCAGCTCCTCAACTATAGCTCGAGTGAACTCTGAAATCAAAATCCAAAAACTGACAAAAATTAGAAATGGTAATTGGAATGTGAATTCAAGGCGTTTCTAAACTTGAAATAGAGTTTGAAGTTAAGTTTCTGGATTTTTTACCTCTGATTTTCCGTAGCAGATCGCAGTGCTGCTGTGAGCCCGAACGCTCTCCCTCCATTTTTCTTCTACAGTTGAAATTACAAATTTCCAAATATGGATTTTTTCCCGCCGTCCTTTAAAATATATCACTAAATCTTATTTTTTCTATTTTATATATTGACTTTTATAATATACCATACATCAGTTTATTTATTTTTTCTTCATATCATTTTAATATTATATTTTTTACTATTTTATGAGAGAAAAAGTACAATAAAAAAATTAATTTAAGAAAAAAAGTACAAGAAAAGATACAAAACAAATAAAAATATATTTATATTTGTGTACAGTTGCTTCTACATTTAGCGGTAACACTGTACACAAATGCAAAATAGAAATAACGTAAAGCATCCATTAGATGCACGTTTTAGACATTATACTTTTAAATTTTACATAATAATGGGTTTTACAAAACCCATTGTGAGAGCACTTCTAATAATTTATGTATCCTATTCTTTAAAATACATCATTAAAACTTATTTTTTCTATCTTACATATTAATTTTTACAATATACCATATATCAATTTATTTATTTTTTATCTATATTATTTAAATATTATATTATTTAATAGTTCATTGGAAAAAAATACAAAGAGAGAGAAACTATAGTGGGAGATAAAATACATGAAAAGAGAATAAATAAATAAATTATTTTTACAGGCGTTTGGGTGTTGAGGAGTCCTCAACTCTCCACAACACTTCTCACTACTATTCATTACTTTATTATTACTTTTCACCTACTTTTATTACTATTCATTACTTTTTACCTACTTTTTATTACTATTCATTACTTTATTATTACTTTTTACCTACTTTTTACTACTATTCACAACTCTTCTCAACACCCAAACCCAAATCAATTTAAAGATACATAATCCGTTGGAGGTAGTTTTGAATTACTTTCCTTCAAATTTTACGTAAAAATTAGTTTTACAAAACCGATTGCTGTGCTCTGAGCAGTTGGCAACCACGGAGATTTTTACATAAACGACGGTCGTTTGTCAAGGAAAATAAGTACCCAAAAGAAAAAAAAAAAAACCGCACCTGTTTGTTTAGAAGCAATGGAAAAAAAATGACAAAGTGGTTTCCACGAGATGGTGAAAACAATAAAATTTTATTTTCGAACTTATTTATTTATATACTAAACATATCAATAATGTAAAAACCTGTGGTATAATCATCATGAGCTGCCATGAAAAAATAAAAATAAAATAGTTCTGGCCAAATTGCATTTTTTTAAAAATATTTTTTCAAAAAAAAAAAATACCAATACTGTAATACTGATCACTTCATTAACCATTAAATAAAAAATAAAATATATTAACATCCAAAACGGGGTTGATTGAAATATTGATTAATCAATTTAACATGATATTTGATCTCAGAGCTGATGCATGTGAGAAAGCCAAGTGCATGGTGGATGTTGATGATGATGGCTGCTCTCATGGTTAAAGCTGGAGTGATTTGCCTGTGTAAAATGACAAGTCAATCTAGGATGGAGTGACGAGAGAGAACCTTTTGCAATTGAAGTGAGGTGAGGATAGGAAACATAACATGATGGATAAATATGCAAAACCAAATAAAGATCATCCTAGAATAAGTACTACTCCATGTAATTATTAGTATTCACAACGGAAATTGCCATAGTAATTAATTACCAAAATACATATGCTTAACCCTTTTGAGTCAAACTGAAATTTCATTAACAAGTCTTATAAAGACATCGGCTATATATAGGATTTGTTGTATATTTATCTAGCAACGAGCTTGAGATAACGACATCGTCTGTCAAGGCTACGATAAAAATTTACACGAGTAACATTAAATATTGTAAAATTTATCAATTTTAAGAGTATGTTTGGACACTTTAATAAGTATCTCAGACTTTTGTAAATAGTTGTGAAATGATTTGAGTGAATATGTTTAATTGCGATTTGAGAAATGAGAGAAAAAAATTGAATAAAAATATTATAAAGTTAAAAAATTATTTTAATATAATTTTTGTCGTCAAGTTTGAAAAAATTGTATTGATTTTTGTGTTAAGTGATGATTAGATAAAAATGTTGAAAATTTAAGATTGATAAGTATTTTGTATTTAAGTAATATTTGGCAATGAAATTATGAAAAGTTTTTAGAATTATGAAAATTCTATCCAAACATGCCCTTGGATGTTGAGTTGAGTTGAATTTTTTTTTATGAATAGTACTAAGTTAAAATGGTAGAGTGAGTTTTGTGGAACCCACTTAAGATGAGTTTTACATATGTTTTGATATTAAGATGAGTTTAGATGTATTTATAGTAAGTTAAAAAAAGTAATAGGTTCAGCGTGTAAATAGGTGTTGAGTTGGAAAAAAATTATGGGTCCCACGTGTAAAGAGTTTTTGAGTTGAGATGAGTTTAGTGATTTGAGAGTTGAATGTTTAAATATTGAAAAATTCTTCTCATCAGCCACTATTCACTACTCCACACCACACACCTTGTGAAAAATACCCATATACCCTATGAAAAGCACCCCTACGCCTTATGAAAAAGCTACAAGTGTGTGATGTGAAAGTGAATAGTGGCTGATGCACAGTAAATCCCTTAAATATTAGACTTAGGTTAAAATTAAACTAAAATGATCACAGGCCAACTTCGAAACAGGGCCTAAAGTCTATTTCTCTCCGAACTCTACAGTTCGATCAATAAAACTCTAGAAGAAGATCCCAAAACAAAATACTGCTCTCTCAATTCTCAAATAATACAAAGAAATAGAACATCATTTCACATGATCCTGGTAGCTACTCTTTACGCCACTCTAACCATGGTTTTACAACAAGGAGATTCATCATTCACATGTCCTAAAGTAGCTTAAGATTGAGGCAACTTAACAAAAAAGATACCTTAGTTTTGAGTACTAAAAAATGAAACTTATGGTACACGTTTGTCAGGGTCATGTGGTTAACTTAGAATGTTGTATGGAAACAACATAGGTATGCATGTTTCAACCAATTAAGCAACAATATGAGATCAGACCGTACGGTGGCCATGGCAGGACTAGAACTAGTATACATCACTAAACTATAATCAAACAACATGACATGATGTCTTGCTGTATAAACCGACCCAGATAGACAGCAGCATGCCAATTCATGATCAGGGATTCAGGCTGTATAATAAGCTTGCTTATCATAAATTACTCTCTATGGAAGCTTCCTTGGTACCTGGAAGAACGGAAAAACAAATAAGAAGTGAAGCTTCCTTGGTATTTTCCAACGTAAATTTAACCTAGTACGGGACATGTGGGAAAGTGCCTGTTAAGATATGGACGAGTTTAACTTTGACGTTTTGTTGGAAATTTCAATGCACGTCCTGTTCTGCCTCCCGGCTAGTTTAAAGGACTTGCTGCTCAAATTTTCTCCAACTGATAGATGCAAATCTCGTCCAGCGGTAAGCCAAACTTTGTTCGAGTTTTTTTTTTTAATTTTCCTGAAGAGTTGGTGCTTATTTCAGTACTAATTTCTACTTAGACCATGATACTCGAGTCAGTTAGCTTTTACTTTTCAGCAAATTAAAAGTTGTTGCAGTGCAGTATAACTTATACAGGTAATTATACCGAGTCAACTGCAGCTGAAGCCTGAACTGGAGTACAGACCATGAAACTCAAACGTCATCAATAACGTTTTCTTAAGCTGCACAGCTTCTTTCTCTTCTTTTTTTTCCCTGCATTTCTAGGAAAAATCTGTTTTATCAGAATTATTCCAAAAACTTATCATATATATATATGTATGTATGTATGTATAGTTTGTGGCAATGATGCTTGTAGTTTTCGAAGGCGATGAAGTTAAATTGTCTATGTATATTCTAAAGTTGTTCCCAATAAATGCTAAAAAATTATTGTTTGTAAATGCTGTATACTCAGTTACTAAGGATTTGGAAGTGTTATTACTTAAGCATGAACGATTTGGTAACATGCTAGTTTTAGAACTCTAACGAGTACACTACCATCCAGGTCTGAATATACCAGTTGTTGCTGAACCATCAGAATGGCCTCAAATGGTGCCCAAGAGCCCACGCTGTCAGGAGGATTAGAAGATCCTGCAACCCAAAAGAATAAGACAAATGCTCTTAAGAGAAGAATATACGGCTATTTTAAAGGTGCTCGCGTTGGAGATTCTGTTCCTCCAGAGGAAAATGGCACTGCGCCAACTCCAGCTCGTTTTAACTTTCCTTCTGTGAAACTGCACCCGAGTCTAAAGCAAGTAGGAATGGTGGTTGGGATCTACTTAAGTGTGGGATCTTTCATCTTCTACATCTTCAGACACCAGTTCAAGGGGAAGTCAACAAATGCTCTTATTGACTGTATTTATGTTGCTGTCTCAACAATGACCACGATTGGATATGGAGACCTTGTGCCTGATAGTGTCATTACAAAACTATTTGCCAGTCTTCTTGCCGTCTCAGGAATGGGTCTTGCTGGAGTCGTCCTGAACATAACATCAGAGTATTTGCTGGACAAGCAAGAGAAGATGCTAGTCAAATCCCTACATGTGCATCAAAAACTTGGTCCAGAAGAAATGAAAAAAGAGTTTGAGGCCAAAAGAGTGAAGTACAGTAACTTTCTAATGATCGGTGGCGTTATCATGGTGCATGTTCTTGTCGGGATAACCCACCTAGCTGCTGTCGAGGGATTCGATTTCATTGATTCATTTTACTGGGTTTTTGTTACGATCACAACCCTGGGCTATGAAGATGAGAGCTTCAAACACACAAAAGGTCGCTTTTTTGCTGTAGTTTGGGTATTGACAAGCACCACATCTTTGGCCCAGATGTTCCTCCAGGTCATTGAGGTCAAATTTGAAGGCAGGCACAAGGCATTGGTCAACTTGGTTCTTGACCAGAGGAGGAAACATCTAGATCTGGAGGCTGCAGATCTTAATGATAAAGGGGTGGTAAAGTAAGTGAAATATCCTCAATATGGATGTAATTTTTGTAAGTTGGATTCTCTTTAACTGATGCTTCCTAATTTATTCTCAACTTTGCTTTTCCTTCTGCAATTCCACAGTGCCAGTGAATTCATCATACATAAGCTCAAAGAGATGGGGAAGATTAGCCAAGAAGATGTTGCACTTGTAATGAAGGAGTTTGAGGATCAGCGTGAACAGCCAGGAAGTTTATCAGCATCCGACACAAAGCCTAGTACTGAACTATCTCAGACAGAGAAGAAGTACTGAGCATACTTTAAGCAAAGTGGCTATTGAGTATTGACTTATATAGAGGCTTGTGAAAAATGAATAAACGTTTTTAAGTATTCTTAAGATCACCTACTTGTAAGTTTTAAATATTGTCTCAATTCAATAATCTGTTGCGGCTGTAGTTTGTCGCTGTAACAAGTTCGTCATGAAGTAGAAGTGCTTTCTTTCTCCCTACGTAATTTGTATCAAATGGGTCTTTTCAGAATATAAGGAAGTCCCTTGTACAAAGCACATATCATTTGTATTTTTATGTAATAAAGATGAAACAGAGAGACCATGATGCTGATCAGTGTGCTGATTTTTTTTGTCACCGAACTCGTTGATACAATTTCTTAGATTTATGATTTCTATGAAAAAGATATTGCATTTCAATGTTTGATTGATCTGTACTCCCACTCCCAGTCTCGAAACTGCAGATAGAATATCTTCCTACTACATCAAAAACCTCCGCCAGTTTATCAATACCATTCAGCCAGTCCACCACCGTCATTGAATCAGATTCATATGTGAGTCGAGTCCATTGCATACAAATACACAAATTTAGGCCACAGGGCCAGGAATCTGAAGCAAAAAGAACAAAGAACACCTCTCTTTGGTGGGCGTCATATTCTCACAATCCGAGGGGAGTGGGAACGAGATTCCCGTGGGAATCAAATGGATTTTCATGAAAGTTTGAACCAAATCCAGGAATGAGATTTCTCAAAATGATCCTAGAAACCGTGAATTATAAGCAGACCTTAACTTTTTTTATAGATTTCTTGTCCATACGAGACACATCGCAGCTACTAAAAAAAGGTCTGGAATACGTACTTTTTACTTTATTCTAAAGAAAATTTTGAAGCTTCAGTTGTCAAGTAAGAGCATCTTCAAACATTTGTTCTGCTCGTACTGTTAGAACCAAGAATTAAATAAAATGTCTTCCTGCTCAACTTTCTGTAAAATCTCCCTTCCCAACTGATCTCCTTCTTCACTGGTAAGAGCCTCTCTCGTTCTCTCTCCCCCTGCCCTGTTTGCATGCGCGTTTGTGTTTTACTTCCTTATTAGAGCTGAAAGGACTTTCCCGGGATTTCCTCTTAGAGCTCTAGTTTTTTTCTTTTTAATTCATTAAACATAAGCTTTTATTAATTTATTTGTTAAGAATACTGACATAATTTGCTGCTTTTCCCTCCTTTTCATTCTTTATTCAATTCATAGGAGAATTATATTGTATTCAGATTCGCTTGTTCTATTGAAACAGGTCCTCTTTTGCTGAGTTTTCTCAATGGCCATCAATGATGCAAAAGTGAAAGGGTCTTTGCTATCAGGATTGGTGAATCCTGCATCTCCAACAAGCATAACACATACTCGTAACGGGAGACGATATCAGCGTGGTAAACGCGCTGTTCCTGCTCCTTCTTCTTTCTCCATGCAGACAATACTAACAACTGTTCCTGCTCGTTCTTCTCTCTCCATGCAGACAACAATTAGTAGTGCTTTTACTAGGTGCAAATCCATCATTGAGAAAATAGACCCTAATCTAATGCATGTAGCCATATTCTTGGCCGTATATATGGTAGTAGGAACATTGTGCTTCTATAATCTGAGACCCCAGATGAAAGGAGAGAAAACAAATGCAATTATTGACACTGTCTACTTCTGTATTGTAACAATGGCCACTGTCGGATATGGAGACCTTGTGCCTGACAGTGTCATCACAAAACTACTGGCCTGCGTTTTTGCCTTCACGGGACTGGCACTGGTTGGATTAGTCCTGAGCAAAGCAGCAGACGCTTTGGTCAAGAAGCATGAAGATTTGCTAGTAAAAGCTTTACAGATGTATCAGAATTGCGGTCCAATTGAAGAAACTAACAAAGAGGTTAAGATCAAGGGAGTGGGATACAAGTGTTTGTTGGTCTTTATGCTTCTTGTGGTGCTCATAATTACTGGGACAATATTCCTAGCTACGGTTGAGAAGTTGGACCTTATTGATGCATTTTACTGTGTTTGTATCACTATCACAACCCTTGGATACGGAGATCAGAGTTTCAAAACCAAAGGAGGGCGTGTTTTTGCAGTTTTTTGGATACTCACTAGCACCATTACTTTGGCTCAGTTTTTCGCCTACGTTGCTGAGCTAAAAACTGAGAGCAGACATAGGGAATTGTTCGAGAGGGTTCTGGGTCGGAAGATGACAGAAGATGATCTGGAGAAAGCGGATGTTAATGATGATAGTTCTTTGGAGTAAGTTGGATGCTTTGCTTTTCTTTGGCGTAAACTTTACGTGTGATCATGGGAGTCATGACGAACGTCAATGCTTGTATTAATCTTTTTACCTGCAAGTAATTGTGGAGGACATTAGTCTCCCATATCGCTGATAAATCAAATCTTGTCATATCAAACATTGTAGAGGGTATTATATTCTCCATACCAACTTGTAAATATAATTTATCTATTAGATAACTCAATCCAAACACCAAAATCTATTATAGAGATAACTCAATCCAAACACCAAAATCTATCATATATTTATATCAATGTTTCATTTGAAGACTCCTGTAGATGCTCTCTTGTTTATTTACAACTTATCTTAATGAATGGCTTGTTGGGATTTAATTCACAGGACTGCTGAGTTCATCCTGTATATGCTTCAAGAAAGGGGGAAGATTAGCAAAGAGGACATCTCTCTTGCGAAGGAGGAGTTGGAACGGCTTGATGCTGATCAATCAAGAACTTTGTCAGCGTCTGATATAATGGTTCAAGCAGACAAAGTGGCTCTACCTATGTGAAATTGTCACATCACCGATGATGATCCTGAGAAACAAGGGGGAAATAAATAGTGAACTTTATAATTAAGTTTCTAACATCCACTCCATATTTTAGCTCTGTCGTTGTAATAAGTTCCTCAAATATCAGAACCACTTTCTTCCCATTTATCTAAAGAACTGCTAAACTAGCTAGGCCTTTTCAGAACATGATGCAGACATCTCCTCTTCTTCCTTGTAAAGATCACAGCTAGATCTGATTAAAGATGATAAGCTTCTGATTAAAGATGCAGAAATTTATGATCATATTTCGTTTCTGTTTCTGATTAAATATTTATGATGATATTTATTGGGTATTCTATATATTTGTTATTGATGCATTCTTATGATAAGATGTTGTAACTTCTCTAGTGACATGTTCTGTTTTTACTGTACTTCTTCGTCATAAGTGAAAGTTTTTAATAAAATTAGAAGAAAGTCACTCATGGATATGGACATGTAACCTTCGTCTCTTTAAAAAAAAATAAAAAATAAAATAAAACCCTGTTTTGGTTTCAAGTCCTCCTCCTCTTATGCCTTGATGTTCTATTCAAATATCTTCTTAGATGCTTGTTTTATGCAATGGTTTTAGCATTATTATATGGCAAAGACCAGAAAGTGTTGCAGAAAGTCTTGTGTTTTTTTATTTGTTTTTGTTGTTGCCGTCAACAGATGTCAAGACCATTATCATGGATTTGGCTTTCAAAATATAATTCCAAAATGAATGATCGTCTGGCACCATGAAAAAGGGTCCCCAGTCACACCGACCGAATATTCAATCATGCAACCTCTTGAAGTTTGGGGCTCCCACGGACAATGGGGGACCCATATTCCACTGGAGAGTGACTAATGGCTATGGCACCAGCATCATAGCAATCAAAGGGCCCACAACAAACACATCCGACGGCTCATAGCTCCGATCCATTAGCTACAGTGCTAATGATACTTGCTTGGAATTTACCGCAGATTGTTTTTTAGTGGTTCAAACTTCCTCATTACACAACAAAAAACCAGTGGCCATTAGTTGACATTAGTTGACAGACAGCACAGCATTTTAGGGCTGATGTGGATGATTAGGACCCTTTTAGAGATTGAGAATGTTTTATTTCGTTTTATTTTATTTTATTATTATAATTTTTTTAAATTTTTATATAAAATATAATAAATAATTTAATTTTTTTAAATTTTAAAACGAGAATAATATTAAAAAATTAAAAAATAATTTTTTATATAAATTTATCCCAACTTACATCACACAATTATACTTTTTATCATCTCAAAACAAAACAAAACATAACATGGAAACATTTTTCTTTTTAATAGTGTGAGAATAATTTATACTTTCCTCCAATAAATAATTATTCATAAACTTTCACCAACTCCAATTCCATCCAATTGGAACCATCCTATTTTAAAGTTTCAATTTCAGTACCATCCATTAAATATATATATATATATATATATATATATATATATATATATATATATAACATTCTTTTTAATATGTACAATCTTTTATAATTATATTATTTTATAAAAATATTTTATTTAAAATTATAATTATAAAAAAATTATAAAAAACAATTTACGTGTATCAATTTCCCACGAAATAGGCATTTTGTATCATTTTACATACTTTCTTTATTTAAATTAAAATAAAAAAGGGCTCCATTTACACTAATAAAAATTGTAAAAAAAAAAAAAGAAAAAAAAAAGGAAAACTACTTTATAAGTGCAGTAACATGGTGACCTAAGGAGGGCCTCACTTAGAAAATTCAATCACTGTTCAATCACATTCTTAACGTAACAAGCGCTTCATAAGTCTGGCGTAGTCATTTTTAAAAAAATAATAAATTTTATTTTTTTAAAATATATACAATACTTATATATTTTATAATTATATATAACATTATTTATATTATAATATATTATATAATCATGTCTGCAAGTATAGTAAAGTTATCTTGAAAAAGAATAAAATTATTATTAAAAATTAATTAATTTCTTTTCATAAGTCTCATATTCAAAATTTTATTAAAATAAATATTTTTATATTTTAAGATTATAAATATCATTTATAATTTTAATATATTATATTATATTTTCTCAGCCACTCGCATTCTAAAATCAAAAGTGTCGGGCAGTGGACACAGTGCACCAATGGAAACATTTCCCAACATTAGATCACAGACTAGAATTAAAATTAATTAATTATTACAGAGAAAGAACTTAGAAGAGGACCCAGATGACATTAACCTAAAACAAAATTATCCTTCCCCAGAATTTGCAGTTCACTTTCAGTTTCTGTCAACTGCAAACCAAACGGAAGAGACACGAAACTAAAACAAAAAACTGAAAAGAAAACGAGTTAGATCATTACATAGGTCTTGAGGTCTGCTACTAATCCTCGGACTTGAAGCTCTCTACTGGATGATGTTCAAGATGCCCCGCGACGTAATCCAGGATGCCTACCCCGGCCTTGTTTTCTCCGTGAACCTCGGTTCCCGTCACGGAAGTCCGACCGAAGACGACCACGAGGAAGAGGAATAGGGCGGTGGAGAGAAAGAGGGGCCAGAAGTAGGCCAAGACGGTGATTAAACTGGGTGCGATGAAGACGACAGAGACGAGGGTGATACAGAAAATGAGAGCGATGAGGATGTGGAACTTGTAATTGAGGAGCTTTTCTGGGATCTCCATGGATTGGGTTAGAGTGGGAGAGAGAAAGAGATCGTGGGAGGTGAAAGCTCTCTGCGAGGGGAAAGTGTTTGTTTTTAGGGGAAGGAGGGGACTGGTTTTCTTTGTACCCAGTGTTTTGAGGCACTTTTCTTTGTCTTCTTCCCTTTTGCTTTATGGGTTTTTTGACTTCCTTCCCATTGCCATCCATGTTCTTCCTTTTCTTTTTCTTTTTTTATTTTTCCCTACAGTTCGATTTCTATAAATTTAATAAATATTCAATTATAAAAAATAAATAAAATTTTTTTTTTTTAAAACCTCTATTTGCATTTCAAAAAAAAAAAAAAAACTAATTCTTTCACTGATGCATGATTTGGGTATAACGTGAAAAGTTATGATTTGTTAATTAATATAGGTTTTCTGGGAATTCCAGTAATCTCTCTAAGATCCATTCTTCTGATTGTCCCAAAAACTTGAAATCCTCTTTACCCATGGGAGAGGGAGGTTCTCCTTTTTTCCATTTCCTTTATTTTTCTCATCCCTCATCTCTAATTTGTTCACATTTTTACTGGTTTTTTTTTTTTAATTGCTTTCGTTCTCTTCTAGATTGAGAAGGTTCTAATCTACTTTTCTTTGAGCACTCATTGTTCGCATGTGTCATCCTGCCATTTGATCAACAATCGATATTGTGTGTTGAGTCACAAATACTATCTTGAAATTGAGCTTCCACATGCACAACACTAATGGTTTTGTTGACCTTAAATTTTCATAATATAACTATCTCAAGTGAAACTTTAAGTTTACGTTTGAGTAATGAGATGATTTCAGATATTCTGTATATAATAATAAAAAATTAATAATAAAATATTAAATATTAATAAATAATAATAAAAAATAATAATAAAATAATAAATAGTGAAGTCTTCCCACTATCCAAACGGAGCCTTAAATGCCAATTGCAATACAGTTTTATCAATTCCTTTTGAACAGTTGATTCAACAATCTAAAATACTTAAAAAGGAAAAGAAAAATATTAGTATGATTCTTAAATGTGTCTATTCATATTTTTTTTATTTTTTTAATAATTAAAGAAGTGATTATTTGTGTATTTTTATTTTTTCTTAATAATTAAAAATGTTTAAAAAATAATTAAAAGAAAAAGAAAAATACTATTTATATTTATGTACATATTTAGAATGCACATTTGATATGCACCCTACCATTATCTCTTAAAAAATATTTAGAGATCACACAGTCAAAAGAAGGTAGTGATTTTTGTCCCATTAAACCTTATTATTATTATTATTATTATTATTATTGGAATTCCTACGGGATGGTGTCATTCTAATTAAAAATATATAATATATTATGGAATTCTCACCTTCTTTTATTCTTTTTCTTTTGAACGATGCTATGTTCACCGTTCCAATTATCGGTAGGAGTTACTATTAGTTAATTGTAATTTTCTTAATATTTTATATAATTTTTAATAATTTTTAATAATTTTAAATATTTCTATTAAAAAAATATAATATTATTAAAAAATATTTTCTTAATCATAAAGTAAAAAAAATTACAAAAATTTTAAAACAAATTGTGTGCGGTAGCTCAACTATCATTTTCCTTTTCTTTTCGTAGTCCATTTTGGATAGATCCAAATTCCTGTTCACCTTTTGAATCCGCATTTCTTAGTGATGGAGTGAGGAGTGAGGAGTGAGAGTGGATTGCTTTGCAATTAAGCATGATTTTAACTTGTAGCTGTATATCTTTGGGCAATGAATGTAGAAGGTGACATTTTCTTCTCTTATTTTCAAATGCGTCCATTGTGCTTTTCAGCATTAAGTATATATAAGAGTTAGGATAGGTTTGACCAACGATATGAGAACTTTAAAAAAATTATATATGCAGTTATTTTTATGTATTTTTTTTTATGTATTTTATTGATGTGATTGATTGTATATTAAAAAAATTGATACAGTCAATCACATCAGTAAAATATACAGAGAGTACGTAAAAATGACTATACGTAATATTACTCGAGAATTCTTAATTTTAAATGAAAGTTTAAAATATTATTTTTTAATATTATTATTATTTTAAAATTTGAAAAAGTTGAATTATTTTATTATATCTTGTATGAAAACTTAAAAAATTTGTAATGATGAGATGAAAATTTTGTAAATCATCTCACTTACCAAACCTGTCCTTATAATAAGAGGCTTAAGGTGGTTTAAAGTTTTATTTGGCAGATATATGTAGGAGAATAAGGTGTTATTTGGATTGCGAGTTGAGATTAATATTAATTTTTAATATTATCATTATTTTAGAATCTGAAAAAGTTGAATTGCTGATTATATTTTGTGTGAGAATTTAAAAAAATTATAATTATATAATGAGATGAGATGAAACATTTATTGTATCGAAACATAGCCTAAAAGTGACAAAAGAAAATAATGGTATTTTTACAACTATCTTGTAATATATTTAACAACCAACTAATGTGATAGTGTCACTTCTTTAATTAAAATTAAAATTTTACATAATTACCTTTCAATTAAAATAGAGTTATAAAAGATGTATTCAAGAAGAATGCATCCACTCCCCTTCCCCCTAGTGAGAGAAACTCTCCCTTCTCTCTAGGAAAAGTTCAGGAAAGCCTTTGAGGGAGGTGGAGCTTCGGCTCCTCCCTCCCTCCTCCATCTGTTTTCATTTCTATTTCTGAGCCTCTTTTTTCCTTTGATGATAAAAGCCGTTTGGCTGGGTTTATGTCCTTTGAAAGGCCATCACCAGCCGTTTGTTCCAAGTCCTCTTCCTTGAAAAATCACCCGGTTGGGCGTAGAGACATTCCATGTTGGAGGTGGAGGGCTTCGGCTTCGAATGGTAGATGTTCCTGACCGGTTGGTTCTGGTCTTCTGAGGGGATCGTTTTGAGGGCTTATGGCGTGAGTTTGGTCAGGGAGTTGCTCATGGAGATGGAGTTAGCTTGCTGGTTGGGATGCTTTTCCATGGGGTATAGGAACTCTGTTTTATCCATGGAAAACAGAGGATTATTTTGGGGTTGCATGCCGAGCTACATGGAGGGGATAAAGAGTCTTCTGAGGTGGATCTCGGTCGTAGTGTTGGGGTCCTCGGTCTAGACCCCACGCACCAAGTCCTCCACGCCAATGGTGGCCTTGTAATGACCGAACCTTGGTTCCACTCTTGCTTGGCTCACGTGCAAAGGTGGTCAATATGACCACTTGGGGATGGTGGGGTTAAGTGTTTAGGCTAAGATGGGTGGATGGAGTGATGGAAGATGAAGGGTTGTGTGGTTCAAGGGTGAGGGCGCACGGCACAAGTGTGTGCTAATGTAGGCGCCACTTGGAAGTTAGGCTTAGAGTTTGGATGATGTGTTTAGGGTTTGGAACATGTAAGATGAGTGGCTAGGATTGAAGATGAGTGATGTGGAGTGGGGATACCAGGGCTGGCCGAAATTTGATGATGGGAGGGATTTTAGGAAGTTTCCTAAAATCTTGGAAGTCAAACTTCCTAGAATCTTGGAGATGACCTTCCTAAAATCTTGGGATATGATGGAGATATGAATGGCTGATTATGGGAGTGATTTTAGGGATCAATTAGGATTCCTAAATGATAGGAATCTTAATTGGAATTAGAGTGGGCGGCTAGGGCAAGATTGATGGAGCAAACAACTATGGAAAGTGGACTAACACATGTGGCGGGCGATTTTGAGGGGTGGACGGATTGAATGAGCCAAAACCACAATGAACACCTCAAGAACAATGATGAATACTCAAGAACAATGATGAACACGCATGAACAAAATGAAGAACATACATGAACACAATGAAGAACACTCAAGAACACAAAGAACGCTCAAGAACAATAGCAAAATACTAATGAACTTGAATGAACAAACACATAAAAAGGATAATCAATACTTGATTCACGGATTGCACATGTAATGAATAAACCTTATAGATTGATAAACACAACTTGGATTCACGAATTGCACCAAGTTGCAAGAACAAGATAGATTGAATCACACTTATTCACGAATTGCAAAGTGTGATTCTCTCTTTGGGATTCACGAATTGCACCCAAAAAGCCTAACTGCAAAGGCACCAGTTTATGATCTCTCAAACAATAGTCTTCCCTCTAGGAGTTTTGCCAAAAGATACTAAAGCAAATGAAGTAGGTCCTATTTATAAGAAAAACAAATTGGAAACCCCCAATAGGTCCCTAGGAAATAAATAATTAAAGTAAATTAAATAAATAAAATAAATAACAAGATAATGGCCATGGACCAAGGCTAGCCATGGCATGCATGGCCCATGGTGGGCTAGGTGGTGCACGGTGGTCAGGTGGTGCAGTCATGGCTTGCTGGGTGGTGAGCCATGGTGGTGCGCGGCATGGCTGGCTGATGGTGAGCCAGGGTGGGGGGGCATGCCACTGGCCTCGCTAGTTGGTGTGGGGGCACGCATGCATGCGCCAAATGCACGCTCAAGGGCATGCGCAAGCCTGCACGCATGGTCTGCGCGCGGTCAGTAGCCTCCATGCTCGCCTGCTGCGTGTCATGGTTTGAGCCAAGGCATTCAAGCAGACTAGTCATGTGACTGTCCTGACCCTCCATGGGTCGTGCCAAGGTGTGGTCCCGGGAAAATCTCCTGGGGGTTGTGACACGTAGCTCACGGTGGATGTTCTCATGGAAGGTGATTGGGTTTCAAGTGACGCAGAGTCAGACGGTGGTTGGAGTTTCTTGGTTGTTTTTTTTTCCTTCTTTCGTTTGTTTCTTTTTGTGCATGGTGGCTCTGTTTCCTTCTTTCGTTTGTTTCTTGGTTGGAATCTCTGTTAATAAGTTCCCGGTGGCTTTGTGCATGGTTGTTATTCGAATATATGGTTTGTCTGTCTCTAAGTTTTGTCTCTGCCAGTCCAAAATGGTGGTTGTCCCGTTTGGAGTACCGGTAATGGGAGAGGTTAAAGGCGATGGGAGGTGGGGGGATGGTTCGGTAATGGGGGGTAACGGGAGAAGCAACATGGAGGATGATGGTATGTCATACGGCATGGGAAGTAACGGAAAATACATGATCATGAGAAGTTTGTGAACATAGGTAGCAGCACACCAGAGCAGAAGGAGGACATGCATACGGCATGAGCTTTCGGCGTGGGTAGTTAGTGGAGTGCACAGTCCTTTATTTCTTTTTTTGTCTGTTACGTTAGGGTATGTCAGTGGTTTTAAGTTATTTTGCAATGTTTGTTAGGTTAACGAGAATAATTTGAAATAGGCAATTCCATTTTCTCTTTTGGAGGAGTAGAGTAGTGAGTCTCTATCCTCATTGGAGGATGAGGGTGGAAAATCCCCCTCCTCCTTTGGAGGATGGGGTGAGTTGAGTTGTTTTTCTCATAGACAAGTCGAGATGGACACTTCTGTTTTTACAGAGTCTCACATCTCAGAAGGGTTGTGTCATTAGAGAGTTTTTGAAGTTTTTAGACAGTGTCTGGTACAATGAAAGTTGTGTGCAGGGGAGCTTATAATCGTGGAGTAGTTGGCTTGTAATCGGGGTTTGTACCCGGACTTATTGGTCACAGCTGTAACTTCCTTCATTCATGAATTGAATTGAAGTCTATTTCAAAAAAAAAAAAAAATGCATCCAATATTGTGGTTAGAGACATTGTGTTTAACACTTGACATCCACTAATCAAACAAGTAATGGGATTTATGATAAGATATCAAAATGTAAGTTGGCTATGCCATCCAAATTCTTTACTTTTGTCCATTTTTTCTAGTCTTTTTTCCCCCTTTTAGTTTTGTTCTTTCATATACTTAATGACGTGTACAGACAATCAAGCTGTTTTGTGGAAGTAATACTATATTTTTTTACTTATATTGAAACTCATCAATCAAAAGTTTAATATATATGTATATCCTCTTTAAATTATTTGATCAAATTGGATAGTCTAAATGTCACGTGGTCATTGCATCATTTAATGTTACCTATATAAAATTTTCAAACAACATAGAGCCTAAATGAAAAATGAATATTTAATCAGTTGTCTATTCTTGTGAAAAAAATGACGGCGGATTAGTGAAAACAAATATAAGATAAATCACACGATACAGAATTAATGTGATTCGATAACGTGTCTTCATCCATAGATCTACATATGATTTTATTATATTGAAGAATCACAAAATACACATTGGGGACGAAATCTCACTATTCAGAATACTCAAGGTGTACTAAACTATTCATTAAATACATATTTATAGCGTCACACGACGGAAAATTTAATTTTCACTTTTTCTATGTTATTCGCTTGAGCGGAGTGTCGAGCATGCCTCGAGAGATCTCTGTTCGATTATCACGTGAGCTACCTGTCGAGCGAGACTCGAGCAAATTCTCTGTCTGAACCTCGCTCAAGCCATCTGTCACATTAACGTAGAGCGAACTTTTTACCTGACACTTTTTCTGACCGCAATCAGTGTAAAAAATGATCAACCCCAATCAAAGTAAACATGATCCAAATCTCATTGAAAATTTGTCCAAAAAACCATAATTCATCCATGTGGGTCATCAAATCGAGTCAGAACACTAACAAAATAAGGCTCCACAAACCCAACATCTATCTCTACTTGTGTTGAACTATTCAATTCACCAATATTGTACCATCAATTCTATTAGAAAAATGGAGAGGATCTGTTAAATAAAAAAATTAGGGTTATTCATCCGGATTTCGAACCAGATATACGGGTATACCCGACCCGGAACCCGGAAATCCGGCCCGGATATAAGCGGGTTATAACATGGGCCGAAACCCGGTTGTATCCAGGTTTTTTACAACCCGGAATTTGGGTTCCGGATTGTACCCGGTTTTTTTTTTTAAACGAAGTCTTTATTATTAAAAATTTTTTAATTGTAATTTAAAAGCTTATATTCTAGAAGTCTTAAAAGCTTTTTTTATTTTTAATCTAGAAACCTATATTCTATTGTAATTTTAAAACATATTTTTTTATATATAAAACAACTATTTATCTTTTCAACTAAATGCAACTAAAAAAAAAAAAGAAATTCAATATTTTATCATATAAAATACATGCAACACATAATGCAACTCACTGCTACATATATATATTACATTATTTGATATTTTATACATTACATTACTAAACACAAAATTACAAGTCACTGTCATGATTGATGATCATCAGTTTAGGAATAGCTTCTGGACTACTTGGTGCCAGATCACCTTCACTGCTCCCCTTGCACGTCGAGCTTCTATTACATGCCACAGCATCCCTTGCACATTAATATATATATAAAGCAAAACACATGGAAATCAGTTAAATAAATAAGGCGACAATACTCATGGTAATTGTCATGATCAACAAGACCTGATACCACATCCAATAAAGATATTGTAAGTGCACATCCAAAAGAATAAAGAATTTAAAAATATATATATAAATATTATAAGATCATAGACACAATGCTAGTGATGTTTGTCTGTCTTCTTATCATCAATCATCATTAGACATCCTTGATAATGCATGTCCTAGTCTAAGGAGTCTGGCCTTTATATCATGGGGTAGAGGAAATGTGCGTCCAAACCAAAAGATAAGAAGTTTATATATGTGGCTAGCAAGGGTGACAATGGAAGTTAGGATTCAACTGCCTCAAGATTCAATTTGCATGCTTTTCTCTAAGAAAACTCAATATTCTTTAACATTATTTCTTTGCCATACATATATATGTATGTATGATACTTATCTAAGCTTTATATATAATTATATGCATAAAGTATGAAGCTTGTTTCCTCACCTGATTTCCCACTATCTTGTGCAAAGTTGATATGGAAATGACTTCACTTTGAGGTGGGTGTGCGCGCATGCCACCATCATGTGCAAAAAAGTAGCTATGTTCATTACTTAACTAGAGAAAAAGCTATGAATAAAGTCACATGCCAAAGATGCTGCTGTCCTAAAACCATATCTTCTTGTGCTTCCAAGTGTGCAAGGCCATAAATATATATATATATGTGTGTGTGTGTGTGTGTTCAGTACTGTCTATACATGTTCATTTACAAAGGAAATTGATATGCTGCAAATCAAAATACTTGGCCATATTGTAGCAAGCATTCCTCATTATTATGCTCACAATTATCTATACATGCATATAGCACAGTGAAACAGAATAATGTAGGCAAAACAAGTATTCAGTTACACCATATTTAGCAATGGTGTAAAGATTTAGAAGCCAAACAGGGTAATGCATAAAGTCATTGAAAACAAATATGCTCACAATACTATATTGTTCTTAAAATCATTGATCCTTCCACAAGACTTTCATAAGGTTAGGAAAGATCGAAAACATGATCTTATCATAAGCAGAGTTGGCTAGAAATTTTCTGTTATTTTTTTTCCGAGGTGATGGCATCTTATTTAAATAGACCTAAGGCCAAATGAGAAACTGTAATCTTCTATAGAAAGGGCGCGTTATTTAGGCCATGTTACTAGCAAAATAACTAAAAAAAAACTAGATCTATCAAACTAACAGCATATACTTTATACCCATGTTTAACAAAATAACAAAAAAATCTAGATCTAGCACAAAATGTCGTAGCCGTAGCAGAAGAAGGATGCTAACACAGAATGTCATAGCACAGATCTTACCTGAACAAAACCTACATCAACAGATAGCATTTTCTTATTGTAATAAAACAAACCCAAATCGGAATAAAGGGATCCAAATTGCAGAGAACCAAACGTAAGACTAAAAAACTTTGAAAAAAAAAAACCCATGTTTAACAACACGTAGCATATCTACCTTCTTCTGTTCTTGGAGCAACACATAAGTTGTATACCAGATTTTCCAAAAAAAAAACCTATATTATTATGTTCCTAAACTATGTGATCTCCACGAAATAATGCAAAAACAGATTTTCCAAGAACATCAAAGTCGTATACCAAATCTCCACGAGTCAAAAAACAACCCAAAAAACATGAGGAAAAACATGGTAAAATCCACAAAAAAAACATGAAACGAACCCATCCAAAAACCATTACTCCTATTGATACTAAACATTTACATCTAAGGTTGAAGAATGAGAAAAAAAAATACAAAAATGCCCAAATGAAGAGAGAAATGGAGAGGCTTACCGGATCTGGAAGGCTCGGATGGATGTCGGTGAGAAATAGGTTTGAGAGCTAGATGGTTGTGAGTGTGTTGGTGGGCGAAAGGGGGGGTTGAGATCATCACGGCGACGACTACGGTTTCGTAGCTAGGGTTTAGAGAGAGAAAGGGAGAGAAGATGAGAGAGTGAATGGGGGGGAAGGGGAGGGAGATGGGGAGAGAGTGAATCAGGGGGGAAGGGGAGGGAGACGGGGAGACGTAGTGTTTTTTTTTCCCTTTATATACAAACCTGGTTAACCGGATTATGAATATGAAATCAGGATTTTCTATCCGGGTTCGGACTGGATAAAACCGATTTTAATGATGCGGATTTCGGCCTGGATTAAATCCGGGCCGAAATCCAGAACCGGAATCTGAGTATGTGGGTTTCGGACCGGGCCGGACAAAAATCAAGTCCGGATAAACAATCCTAAAAAAATTCAATCAAAACAATCTTTAGTGCAAATATAAAAACTTGTAAAATTAAAGAAAACTTGTGGTAAATTTAGCATTTTATTTTATTTTAATCCAGAACACTTTACAGTTTAAGCCAGGCCAAATTTATGCAACGACAAAACTCAAGCCACTTATTCCACGCATGATCCATACCCATTATGCATTTTTTTGGCCAAAAATACAAAATAGCATCGGTTTTATCGTTTCCCACTGTTTTCTTAAGATTAAGATGATGGCATGAGACCAACGGTCAACCAACCTCCATAAGAGAGGTCTCCCCTCCCCAAATCCCTAATATCAAAAAAAAAAAAAAAAAAAAAGAGTGATTCAGAAGTATATCCTAAAGTATTAATTACTTGCAATTTTAAACTATTTTGGTCCGAGACGACGGGTACGAACCGCGATCAATGGCGCCTGTGAGAACCACAGGAGCAATTGTTGTCGCAGCTGCTATCTCCATCTCCATGGCTCTGCTGTCTCACTTTATTGTCTCTGGAAAGACCAACTTACCTCTCCCAAAGCAGTTGAAGAAGAAGAGGAGTAACTCCAGAAATGGGCTTACTGATGCCATAGGCAACACTCCCTTGATTCGCATCAACAGCCTCTCTGAAGCTACCGGTTGCGAAGTATGCCAACAAAAAAAAAAGCAATTGTATTTTCAAGTTTGCTTTGGTTTTATCAACTGGGATTTCTTTTATTTTCGTTTTTCCTTTTTTGTTACTATGCGGTCTCCTTTAAAGACTTACGGAAAAATGTATTCTTTTTTGCTATTGATAATTTGTTCGTGGGGTTGTTCAGATCCTTGGGAAGTGCGAGTTTTTGAATCCGGGAGGGAGCGTGAAAGATAGGGTTGCGGTGAAAATCATTGAAGAGGTATATTAGTATTATTTCTAGATGTTTGTTTGTTTCTTTGCTCGAACACTTTAGGTGAAAAAAAAAAATTATTTGAATGTTTTAGGTTTTATTTAACCTATTCGAGTCTTCGGCAAACCGGAATTTACAGTCAACTGAGCTTAATATTTGTTTGGCTTTGTTGAGAATTTTCTGAGAACTGAATCTCTCAAAACCATCGAACGCAAATATTTCTTTTCCCCTTGAACATTTTTTCTGTTCAGAGTTGAGGAGGAACAAGCTATTGTAATGGCGTGTTTGTTTAAGTTTTGTTATTTGCGTAATGCTTTGAATGATATCTTCATTGCTTCAGTGGTACTTTGCTTTGTCAATGATGGAATATTGCGCATAAATGAAATCTCTCTAAAGTAAGAAATAGTAATTATTATCAATGCCTAGGTGTGCGTTACAGAAGGTAATGATTGTTGGTCCAGAAATACATACATAGCCTAAGATTTTGTGTTTTATCGTCAGTGTTGGTTTTATTGTATAATGCTTTCCAATTCGTGGTTCTATGCAGGCTTTGGAATCTGGTGATCTAGTTGAAGGTGGTGTTGTTACTGAAGGGAGCGCTGGGAGCACTGCTATCAGTCTTGCTACAGTTGCACCTGCCTATGGATGCAAATGCCATGTTGTTATCCCCGATGATGTAGCGATTGAGAAGGTATATATAAAATATACTTTCAGTAACCAAAGTTCCTTGACAAACTACTTTCTCTTATTTCTGGTACAACCTTCAAGATTTCATCCATACTATTTTCTTGAACAATGGTATGATTATTTGTTGCTTGTCAACATGTTTGAATTGTTTTTTCTCTTAGCACATTGCTCAATAATATCAGTTGCACCATAGGCAACTGGTTATTGACGAGGTTGGAAGCACCTATCAAAAAGATGAGGTTGGAAGCACTTATCAAAAAGAAGGGATAAAAATGAGGCTGGAAGCAAGATGAAGAAATCCTTTGACAGATTATAGTATCCTGTTTTCCACATACCTAGCAATCCAGTGGTTTTAGGTTTTTGAACTGTGGCAAATTTTTAGATTGCAAAAAAAAAAAGAAAAAAGGTAGCTTGGTGCAGAACAGTTATACGATTTCAGTGAGTACCTGGCTGACTACTCAAAAATTATACATAACTATATGTTCTCTTGGATTTCTTTTGTCCCTGTTTCTATGTACTGCAACATGCGTAATTTTGTTTCAATTTTGCAAAATTTTCCCAGTCTCAAATACTTGAAGCCCTTGGAGCTTCTGTTGAAAGGGTAAGACCCGTGTCAATCACACACAGGGATCACTATGTCAATATTGCAAGGAGAAGGGCACTGGAAGCAAATGAGGTGGCATCAAACAATCAAAAAGCTGATCAAATGGATGGCGAATCCCTAAAGCAAATCAATGGTTACCCAATGGGTGATAATTGTGAAGGCTCATCTTTATTGAATAATTGTAGAGGTGGCTTCTTTGCTGACCAATTTGAGAATCTTGCTAACTTCCGAGCGCACTACGAGGGTACTGGGCCTGAGATTTTGGAACAGACTGGTAGTAATTTAGATGCTTTTGTAGCAGCTGCAGGCACAGGAGGGACTGTGGCTGGTGTTTCCAGGTTTCTCCAGGTAAGTTCCCTTTCCCTCATTAATTTTGTCATACATTTGTGAATGAATCCCTTATTACATGTATTCAACAGGAAAATAAGCCAAACATCAAGTGTTTCCTGATAGATCCGCCTGGTTCTGGTCTGTTCAATAAGGTAACTAGGGGGGTGATGTACACTAGTGAGGAGGCTGAAGGACGAAGACTAAAGAATCCATTTGACACAGTAACTGAAGGAATTGGAATCAACAGGTTAACACAGAATTTCATGTTGGCAAAACTTGATGGGGCTTTTAGAGGCACAGATATCGAGGCTGTTGAAATGTCAAGGTCAGTGCATATTGTAGTTTCTTCAATGCGATTTGTTTTTGGCTGACTCAACTATTTAGATGTTCTTTTCCTGATTCTAATATGCTTTGCACAACCTTTTCCTTTAGAATGACAGTTTAGTATTTGTCAAATGATGAAATGAAAAGAAAAAAATATTGTCTTCCACCCATTCACTTGGCTAAAACACAAAACTAAACTTTGTATATGCATTCTATGTCTACTTGAACCTAGGTTTCTTCTGAAGAATGATGGACTCTTTCTTGGGAGTTCATCAGCGATGAATTGTGTTGGAGCCGTCAGAGTGGCACAGTCAATCGGCCCTGGTCACACCATTGTGACTATTCTATGTGACAATGGAATGAGGCATCTAAGTAAGTTTTACAACGATGAATATCTGTCTCAGCATGGGTTAACACCCAAGGCAACGGGATTAGAATTTTTGGGCATGCAGTGAGTTAGCTTGACCTGGAGTTTGACTTTACTGTTTCTTGACATTCTTCCATTCAAAGTTTGAGCAGTCCACTACAGCTATATTCCTCCAAAAAAGTTATTTTTGAGGTTGATACTGAATATTAGAGTCGATCTATCTCAGAAGATGTCATCTGAATTTTTTAGGGTAACATCGTACTGGACCAGTAATACTGCAGCGGGATAGACGCCTATTTTGTTAGGATAAGGACATTTGATTGTTTCATACTTCTGAGGCAACAATATGCATCACGTTCTAGGTGTATACGAGGATGACTAAAATCAGTTTTATCAAGAGAAAGGGGTCAATACGTTGGTCTAAAGATCATTTTGCAATCTGTTTTAATATCCCTGTGAATAATGAGCAATCTCCCAAACAATGTTTAGCATGCTCACCCACGCCATGGGCTTACCTTATCGCTGAGCATCGCAGGGGGCGTTTACTGAATTGGCAAAGGGTACCATTCACATCAATTTCTTGCAGTGAGAGCGGAGCAACATATGAGTTTAGCGTTTACTGCGAGCGCTTATTTGTGAAGGAACCATCACATCATTGGTGAAAGCAATTCAAATGGTTTTAATGAAATTGGGAAATTCAAATCCAATTACATCTTTTTATTTGGTTTTTCTTAGGATTCAGCAGTGACCCATTTGCCTTCGGCGATGAAAGTGGGTGGAGCAAAAACTCGAGGAAAGGGAAGTGGCAAACAACCAACTGTAAATAATACAATCCAAACAACACAACTGTAACTACAATAATCTCTAGCAACTGAAGCAATACTCAAAGGTCCGATAGGTAATTTATTCTCACGATGCATAACCTCAGTAAATTCAAAATGACAGCTCGCAATAGCGTTATGGCCAAAAAGAAAAGGGAAACGCTTGGGCGCCAAGTTGAATGGCTATCAGATACACCACTCAATGGGGATTCCACTTCTCAAACTGAGACTCATGGCAGTGTAGGTCTAGCCAATCCCTGGAAGAGCCCTTTGCCATGCTGACAGATGCTTTGCCATCACCCACAAGTTCTCGCAGATTTTCTAACTTATTCTCTCGACCTGTCTCACTAGTCCTCCGATCTGCTTCCTTCAATTTTTGCTTGAACCGCTGCTTACGACCAGCAGAGTTATGTTCCAGCTGTTTTGACCGTGAAGGCGGTGCTCCGTGTGGTCCTAGGTAGATGTTCTCCTCTTTTTTAGCCTGCATAAGTGTGATACACACAATTATTTAGGATAAAAGGTTAAATGCATAACTAGTCCATCATCTACAGGGTATTTTTCTCTCATATTTCCTCATAAGAGTTTAGGATTCTTGCGGCAGACCTTTGGAGGAAGTTTCGGAGATTCTACTTCTGGACCATCAAAATTATGTTGAACTGGATCCCCTATTTCCAAGCTTGGAATCACGAATCCATCAGTGTCTAATGCAAATACAAGCCAAAGATCTGTATCAGCATGGTCAGGGATACCTCAAACAATTTAAAGAAGTTAGTACTGATCACAACAGAGAACCCCGTATACTTGATGCAATGGATCTTAAAGAAATCACAGGTCACTTAAAACAGGAAAACAGATGCCTCCTTATTACTGTTAGTATAATACCTACCTCTCTCTTACACTAAAAAGCCCTAACATGAAATTAAATTACCAAATCAATATGTGGAATGCAAACTATAAAGTACAAAGGATAGGTCAGAACTCTCTGTATCTCTCTCTCACCTCATAACAGATGATGACAAAACAAATGACGAGTCATTATGAAAAAATTATTCCATGAGACTGAGAAACAGTAAAACGTTCCTCTGATCTGGCGAACCACAATGGGTCCACCTAACTGTGTTTCAACAGAACAGGAATGGATGCTAGAAGGCAGCATATCATCCAATCCCACTGAATTATACTTGTTCTGCAGGAAGAGGCATAGCATGTACTATGATTCTATAGCAATTATTAATCAGTTAAAGATATACCAAATTGAACTTGAGATCCGACCAACTCATGCATGCACAGACTAATAAACTATTATGTGCCAAACATGCAACTATTCACTTAAAATGCCACTTCCTCTTCTAAAAGATACAAAGACACACACTGAATTAGCCATAGTACATAAAAAAAGTATGTCATAAAATATTTAGAATTCCTAATCCTATAACTGCTTAAAGAAAAGTAAACATAGAAAGTGCAAAATTTTGTACATTTTATCAACAGATCAAGGTAATTGTCTGAGGTTAAAAAAAGAAAGAATGAAAGAAAAAAACAATCGATGATGAATCATAAAGACCCAAGATGAAGATTCGATATTGAGGAAGATCATATTGATGACAATGAGCTAGAATTCAAATGATATACTTCCTCTCCCACAAGAGTGGGATGGATGATGAGATCCTCGATGGATTAACTGAACGAAGAAAACAATTGAAACAAACTCATTTCCTTCATAAACTTACATGTGATGGAACTCAGATTTCAAGTTTTAATCTTTTATCTGAGCTCCTTGATTTAGTTAAATCTACGCAGCAGTTATTTTTTTTTTTTTAAATCGGAAAAGTAAGTTCTGCAATAATATTATATCTATAGCTAGTACCGCTAACAATATTATATAACTTCAAGTACTAATCAACCCCCTCAAACATTTCTACAACTTGAAATGTGCAAACAGCTCCTGAGAGAAAAATCAAATAACAAATCCATCAAATATTGTTAAAAAAAATGCAACACAACCCGGTGCCAACATCCAGAAAGGTGTGCATAGTGACCAAAATAACCTAATCAATATAACATATTCAAGCATAATAAATTAGGATAATTAAACAGTTATGTCCATTGGAAAACCCCTAAAAATATCCGAACTTTACTTTCTTCTACTTCTTCTCAGCCAACAAACAAGTGGTCACGAACGAAATAGAGGGAAAAAATAAAAATACAAAAACTGATACCCCACTCATCATCTTCTTCAACTGGAGGAGTGGTTGGCACCGGAGATGGGTCCATGGAACGCTGATGATCATGGATTTCAACGGCCAGAGGGCGCTGAAGCCCAGAAAACGATCACTCACACAGGCAATCACCACTCTCACGAATCCCGAGGAAGAAACCCAAAAAACTCTCTGGGCGTTCCCCACACAACGCAAAACAAAGAGAGCTTTATAAATTATTATAACTGTTTATTTGTTTTTTCGCGGAATAAATTATTAAAACTAAAAACCCTAAAGAATCCCCCAAATATGGAAGAAGATAACACAGAATTATTAAAACCCTAACCCTAGAATTAGTGCTCCCGAGACCTGATAGTTTCTTTCTGCCCCAAATTAGCCCTCCTTGTATTTCTATATTGTTTTAGGGCTCCCGGGTGATTTAGTCATTTCAATAAAAGAGAATCCGGAGCACGTGGCACGGCAGATCACGGGTTGCTGTGTATTATGATTAAGCATAATTAGATTCGATTAGGAGCGTGAGGTCAATGTCCCAGGTTGCCGGTTGGACCCACTCACATTTCCATAATTTAAATCCTACGGCTGAGAATGAGTTTGTAATTTAATTGTCATGGGAATAAATATCCTGTGCGGTCACCGACAGACTAGTCATTAGTGGACTGGCTTCAAACTTCACAAATGTTCTGTTTTTTTTTTTTTTTTTAAACCGTACATTTTTATGATAGACATGCATGGGATAGACTTATTATGTCCCTAATATTCAATCACTTAGAATTAATAAGATAATTATTTCTTTTTTTAATATTATTTTGCTTGAAAATAATATATTATAAAACTAAAAAGAAATAGTAAATGATTAAAAAATTATAAAAAAGAAACAGAAAAATAAAAAAATTGTAATATACTTAATTCTTTAAGAGTTTAATATATATTTTTTAATTATGAATTATAAATGATCCTCGTACATTTATTTATAGGCAACTCTATGGTAGTTTGTTATATCAACTAAGTTACGAGCATAACAAAACAATAAATTCATAGTTTTTTGTTACCAACCAATTAATATGTACAATAAACCATCTTATACGTAATAAATTATGAGCTTATCGTGCTAACTAAATTACATGTAAAACAAACACGATAAAATATAATCATCCAAATATATGTATTTATAACAAAAGACAAACCATTCTCTTCTCCTAAATGTAATGAAAACAAAGCTGGAACATAAAAATTGGAGCTGCAAGTCAATGTGCACAACATCCTATGTTGGTAGCTGATGCCCTGTCTGTGTCTGTTACCAGCTTCATGACTTCATCTGGATCAATAAAGCTTTGACGGCCTGCCCGCATCTGGAAATCTTCTTTCCTACATAATTTCTTCATGTGCCAGAGAAAATGATGAGCCCGACGAAAAATTTTCAGGCATAAAAAAAAAAAAATGGAAAAATGTAGACGGTGACACTTCTCTTTTAACCAATGGATCCCATTTTCGAAATGCAGTAAGACTTTCCACTCCTCCTAGTTCCCATTTACCAGTTCTGTTTGCTTGTGACAAAACAGGAGTGATGGCACCTGACAAAACGGGCCTAAAGGTAATGGGCTTCCATTAAAACTTGGAGGACGTGCAGCAGAAGAAAGTAGATCAGATTTTTAACACTGCTAAGTTTTTCTTTTCTTTCAGACAATGGAAAATGGGTCATCATTACTCAGAACTGTTACAGTTTATAATTAGTTTTCTGAGTACTGACAAAATTGCTGGGGTACTGCAATTATTCATGTCTAGCACTAAATTGTATTTCTGCCAAGGCTTTTTGCTCGAAAACGAAAGAAAAAAAGAAAGGTGTTGAATTGATGTTTGTATGCCGCGAAATTTTGTTAACTAGAAAGGTGATTTTGAAGGAAATTTTGAACTCAACTTTGTGAGTGCGTTTATATTGTGAGTGGGTTTTGTTTGCTCGTGGAAAGGAGGAGGTGAAAAGTAATTAGCGAGGGATATCATATATACAAATATTTTTCTGCCTCCTGCAAGTTCTACTGTGTATAGATTATATATAGAATTCTCATTTCTGTAACTGGGTTTTGTTTTGAAGGGTCTCGACGTTGTGCCATGTGGGGAGCAGAGATGTGTTGTATTTGGTAATTCCAAGGCTTTGAGCTCGCGAAAATGATAATGGGAAACAAGGCCGGTTTTGCTTTCTTCAAGAGAATCAGTTGCGGATAAGAACAAACTGTTCGGTGTGGGAGAAAACAGCCAGTGATTTCTGTGCCTAATTAAAGCCGTAACGTCACCATAGAGCTACAGTTTTTCCTTGAAGCTCAAGATCAGGTAAATGGATGCCGGTCAAATTAATGATATTTTTCACATGATCTTTCTACTCCTGACTGATTCGTCAGCACTCACCTGTTCCAGTTTTCTGCCCATTTCTTAATACGTGGGCAGCAAAATACATTCAGCATAAATTATAATCAACGTTTGGGACGTTTTTGCTCCGAAAACTTTTTAGCTGATCTAAAGTCTCTTCCGGTACCTCTAAAAAACCCTTGAAAAATATTTACTATATATAAGCTTGCGTTCTACTTTTTGCAGTCCAAACCCTTCTTTCATCCTCTTTCTGTAACCCTTTTTTGATCGATGTATGCCATGGCAAACACAGCTGGAAAACGAATCTGTTTCTCGTTGTGCTTTTCCAGACCCTTATGGCTTTGCATTGCAGTCCTTGTTCCTTGCTTAGTTTTCTCTTACTTTCTTAGTTTTGGGTTCCATCCTTTCCTTGTTACCATTCCAATTTTGGTTCTATCGACCCTGCTCATCGTCACATTCAAAAGGAAAAAGGTGGTTTTGGATGAGAATATTGTCCAAGATGATCATCAGGGTCTCAACTGCGGCCAGAAAAACTTGCATGGAAAAGAAGTTGGAGAGAACCTTCAGACACCACTAGAAACCGCTACCCAGACTGAGGCGGTCCAACAAAATGAAGTTGGTCTGATGCATGAGTACCAAGTTGAATCACCCTCGGATATTCTCTTTTCATCAGACAGTGAAAGCAGCAATGACTCCAATTTAGGTGGAAGCTTTGATCTCGACTTGAGGATTTCCAACTATATGGAACAAAGTGCAGCAATCTCAGATGTTTCGGTCTCTGATGAAGATGATGATAGCCTCATTGAAATATCCCTTCCGGTCAGCAAGTCGAGTGGCCTTGAAGGGGAGCCAAAGCAATTAAAGCCACAGTCCGATTTGCCCGGGCTCTTGCCGGACTCCATTTTCAAACAACAGGGCTTAATGGAGCTCTTGGCAGAGATCAACGAGATGAATGAGGAAGAAAACTTGATCGAGATTGATCTTTCAATGGGCTCCATCAAGTGTTCAAGGTTAGAGATTGAAGCTTGAGTTAGCATTGTCAAGAGGTCAGTAGGTTGGGAGATATGATCTGAATGGATGAGATGTTAAGAGGTAGGGTTGAGATCAAGGGATAGTAGGTTTTTGTGTATTTTCTTTTTGGTAAGAGAATTTCTGCTTTTCCATTTACTTGGCTTTTTCTACAAGGCATGAGGAGCCCTTGACTTTCACAAGTTGAGCATGCTTAGCGTTGCCTTTCAAAATCCCTTTTGTATGCACTAAAGTATAAAAGTTGCAACTTTATCATGCTCCTTGTTACATATATTAGCAGACACGAACAAAGTAAAATAATCATTCTTTCTGAGGAGGATAGGATAGGAATCCCGGCCCAGTAGTACTCGCAATGTCTTTTGAATGAGATCTCGATATTTGTTTTGTTCCTTTGTTCTTTCATTTTTCACCTTTTCATGTTCCAACTAATTCCTTCCCATGATCTGCATAGGCACCATTATCAAGGCACTGTTTGTATAACTCCATCTTGTGATCTACTTTCCACGGAAATACATCTTGCGCGCGAGAGAGAGATTTGCTGCTATTCGTAGGGCACTCTTTTTGATATTTGTGTAGAATATTTAAGGTGATTTGGGAATAATATTGAAATAGGTTGCAAATATAATGAACTATTTGTAAATATTAATGAAGTGGTCTTGAAAATATCCGAAAATATATGTATATCTAGACAAAAAATGTGAAAGCAAGAGATTCCAAAAGAGAAAATTTTGTAATTGAACAAAAATGAACAACCCTTTATGGAGAGCGGGTTTATGATATGATTTGGATAGTGAGATTAGATAAGATGATTTTATATAAAAATTAAATAAATTATTTTTAAAATATTATTTTTAAATATTATTATTATTTTGAGATTTGAAAAAATTGAATTATTTATTATATTTTATATAGAGATCTAAAATTTTATAATAATGAGATGAGATAAAATGATTTTTGCATTTAGAATAAGCCTAAATGGAAACACGTAAGCCCAAATTTTTTGCAAGGCCTTAACTCTTTTGTGGCCTATATTAAAGGCAGGTTTAGAAAATGAGATGAGATATAAAATTTTTTTATAATTTTATTTTTAAATACAAAATTTCAAATTACTCATTTTAACTTTTTCAAACTTTTAAATAAAAAATAAAAATAATTATAATTTTTTCAAATTTTTAAACTAAAATAATATTATAAGAATATATTCTTAAAATCTTTTAATTTTATAATATTTTTTATTCAATTTTTTTTTTCATTTCTTAAAATTTTAAAAATACACAAATTAGACTATCTCGCTATTTTTCACAAATTATCTTATTATTATTTATAAAATATTTATCTCATCTCACTTTTTAAACCTAAGAACAAACTATAAAGTCAGACAAAAAACATAAAAAAGAAGGAAAATGCTAAGGTGCCCTTCCCATGCCCTCTCAAAGTGACCGTTGGTCACAAAATATTTGTATTTTTAAATTATTTTTATTTAATAATCAAGGAAGTGATTTTAAGTGTATTGATTTTAAAAAAAAACGTATTTAAATATATTAAAATTTTTTGAAAAGAACAAAAAAAAAAAAAAAAGAGTTTGCATACGGTCAAAATGAGTGATGCACTCTGAGCGGCAGAGTAGCGTCGCTCAAAAAAGAATAACTCATCGCCCCCATTGATATCATGTATAAAAAACAAAATTACGATGAACAATTTCATCTACATATTAGTAGTGTTCTCTAATTATTTTATAGTTGTAATTAACAATGAGTTTGAGTTAGTTTTTTTTTTTTTAAATCTTTTGAGAATAGTGTATCAATCAATGATTTTAGATAACTTTTTGTATTAAAAAGTATTATAGATAGAAAATATGTTTTGCCTTGAAAAAAATTAGAGAAATTTGATGATTATAATTTATTCTTATAAAAGTAAATTTATAAAATAATATAATTTTATGTAATTTGTTAAATATATTTTATGATATAAATAGTTTTACAATACGATTAATCACATCAGTTTATAGTATTTTTATTTTTTGAAATGTTAAAATATTTATAAAAGAAAAACAAAAAGAGAATAACAATTTTCTGACCGGAAAATAAGTCTTCCGCTTTCGATGGCGCTCCTAACTGCTGACGGTACTTTCACATGGGACCCAGCTACAGTGCCACACAATGGGTCCCACCAATCCAAGATGATCCGGAGTTTTCAACCGATTATCAATAAGGACCGTTAGATCTGACATACAGTGTCCAAACACCATCTAAATCGTCTGTCCCCTTACCCTTTTTTCAAACTTCCAAACCCAGTTCTGACACCGAAATCCTGCGTGGCATTTTACTGCATTTTAATTCCGGATTTGACGTCCGAACTACGTTAAATCCCGAAAATACCCCAACTTTGAGGGAGAGGGAGGGAGAGAGAGAGAGAGAGAGCGCGAGACCAAAGCAGAAAATGTTCCCGAGACTCGGAGAGAAACAGTGAGAGGGAGTGCACACGGTCGGAGACCACCTCTGTTCAAAGGCTTCAATTTCACCAATAAAAATTATCCCAATATCTCTGTAAGTTTCAATCGTCTAACTTTCTCTCAATTAGTTTCATTATTTTCCGTTAAATGATTATTCTTTTGCTTCACGACGTGATCTGCAATGGACTTTGCGGTTCAGGGCTTAGGGTTCTGAAACGGTTCTCTATATAATTTTGTCCCTTTTCGTCTCGATTTCTGTTTTTTCTTTTACTGTTTTATTTGCGAATTTGGTATCTGCTTCTGTTTGGTTGATGAGAAAATGCATAAACAGAGAGAGATTTGAGTTGGATTTGATATTTTTTCACTTTGAGGTCTGCTTTTGCTGAGTTATGCACTTCTTAAAGCTGCACGCAAGTTAAATATTTGATTTTTTTTTTATGATTTTTCCTATTTGTTTTTGTGTATTAATAATTTAATAGTCATTTTTATGTTAATTTTGCTTTAATTTGGTTTGTTTTTACTGTTTTATCTGTCAGTCCTATGTTATGTTATTGTTCCTCGCTCTTTGGTGGTTATATACGTGTTTCTGACTTTTTTCCGGATCTTGTTGGTCGGTTTTTTGGTTTGTTAAGCCTGTATACAGTTCTACTTCAATGCACACTGGCTGCTATCATACCCTCGTAAATTTTATATTTTTTTCTTGGGAGTGATTTGGATGGAATTCAGTTATTCACCGTAGCTCATCTCCATATTTGACTTTCATTTTAGTGGATCTTCAAATTAAGTTAAGTTCGAACTCTGTGGGTCCGTCTTTTTTTGGCAACTGTGGTTCGTTTAATTCAACAAGCTTGCAAAATTTTATCCTGTATGGAAAAATGGAAACTTGCGAGTTAGGTTCCTGCTAGTTTGGACATGGAAATGATTTTAATTTTTTAAATCGTTACATTGAGTGCACTCCTTGATGGATAACCAATGAGGCACTAACTTGGTTCAAACGGGTGAGATTGCACCACAACTTGATATGATGGAGCCAGTCACGAAAATGTTATTTCAATACAATCCAAAATTATTGTTGTCTTGAAATATCAATATTTAGGGCAATGCTGCTGAATGACTGTGTTTATTCAACTGCCCTGCCCTCTAGACTTCGACCATGGCTCATAGTGAATGTTTTTTTCCCTAACTGCAGTTATTTTGTTGTCCAATCTGTGCAAATTTTCTTTGGAGGGGGAGGAAAGGTGCTTGCTGTTGGAGCATTTGCTTCGACTTAAGTTGATTATGGGTAAGGAGAATATGGTGACGGAGAAAGTAGCAAATGGGACTAGCCTGCCAGAGAAAACAGTTAAAGCTGCAATTGAGAAGAAAGAGGAGCAAAATGGAATAAAAGAAATGGAAGAAGATAAGAAAATTGATAAGTCAGAGACTGCGAAAATGGATGAAGACACAGAACCAAATGAGGAAAGCAAAGAAGAAACAGAAAAGGAAGAAACGGAGGAACAGAAAACAGAGGCAATGGAAGAAGATGCTAGTCCAAGTGAAAAAGAGGCAACTGAAACAAAGGATGGAGCCAAAGACGAGGTGGAGGGAAAGGCTGATGTGGACAAGAAGAAAGAAGACAAGGATGAAGAGAAGGCAGAGAGTAAGGCAGCAAAAGGGTCAAAGAAGCGTGGGAAAGGGAAGAGTGAAAAGAAAGTAAAAGAGAAGACAAAGGAAGTTGAAGAAAAGAAGGATCCAGAGCCAAGGACTCCTGCTACTGACCGCCCTGTACGTGAGAGGAAATCAGTTGAAAGGCTGGTGGCATCGATTGAAAAAGAAGCAGTCAAGGAATTCCAAATTGAGAAGGTGTTTCTTTTAGTTTGGTTTTTATACCATACAATTTGAATTGCAGTTTTCCTGTTTTTTCCTCACCATAATGTACATTTGAAATTGTAGGGCCGTGGTACCCCGCTGAAAGATATACCTAATGGTATGGTTCTTTGCCTCTCCTGATCACATTTCTATATTATTATGTACAAATCCATTTTATTACTTTTTTTAAGCTAATATTAAGTCATTTATGCTGCTTATCCATGCATTATTTTGATTTTTCTGTATTTGGTCAGGCTTTTTAATTTGCTATATATACCTGTTTTAAGACAAGGATGATAATAGTGAACTTGAGTGTTTTTTTCTCCTATAGTGGCATTCAAACTATCAAGAAGAAAGACTGATGATAGTTTCAAACTGCTTCATACAATTCTATTTGGCAGGAGAGGGAAGGTAATGCATATTACGAAGGCTTTAGTGTTTCTTCTGTATGTAATTATGGCTTTCTGTTTTCCACCTTTCTAGTTGGTATGAGGATGTACTTAAGGAAATATATTGGATATTTTTGTTACCATTAACTACACCAATCTTGCTTCACTGTAAATTTCAACTTTCATTTTTGCAGGCAGTTCAGGTTAAGAATAATATATCTCGGTTTTCTGGTTTTGTGTGGCATGAAAATGAGGTAAAGGATTTATCTATGCTAAAGAACATTCATCCTTTGTATGAGCTGTGATAGCAAGCTGTAGTGTGGCAGACTTGATCTTTCTGAGATTCCATTTGTGCAAGTTTTTTCACTTTTTACCTCCCAAAATTCTTTTTTCTTTTTTTTTTCACTTTTACAGGAAAAGCAGATGATCAAAGTTAAAGAGAAATTTGACAAGTGCAACAAAGAGAAGTTGTTGGAATTCTGTGATGTGCTTGACATACCAATTGCCAAGGCTACTACAAGAAAGGTTCGTAGATTTACTACCATTGCATGTTAAGTCTGGAATGTACTTCTGGCTGATTAACTTTGTTTTTCAGCCCTGTTTTATGCATCGAATCTTTTACTAAATGAATTAGTTAGGCTTTAGTTGCTGGAAATATTTGGTTGTTTATTGTACTTTGTAAATTGGTTAAGAAAGGCATTATTAACCACCCTTGTATTTCATGCCTGCAAACAACATGTGAACAGGTTAATCAGATAGCTTCAGTGATGTGTCAATCTCACCTGCACAATTTGGCTGCAGGGTTTAATGTCAGTTTAATTATTTCCTAATGAAACCAAAGCTCCTATGAGTGTAAATTTGCAGCATGCATTTAAAAGCTAGCTTTAATGTTCGTAAAGCTTCACCTCTCAAGTGATATTGTTTTAATGACTTGAATTGCGCATGCAGGAAGACATTGTTGCAAAGCTGATAGAATTTTTGGTGGCCCCTTACGCTACAACCACTGTGCTTCTTGCAGAAAAAGAGAAGGTTTGTTTACCTTGCATCTATTCTCCACTGGACTTCCATTTTTACAAAGCATTGTTTTTTGCAATGGATCTCAGACTTTTTTTTTGGGTATTTGTTTCTTTTTATGCCTATTAGTCAAGTAAGGCCAGCAAAAAGCGGAAGAGAGTGGTTAGAGAAAGTTCATTGTCTGGAAATGCAGCTTCAAAGCGATCAGCCAAGGTGTTATTCTCATACACTAGAATATGATTTGAGTTAAAGCAATAAAGTTTAATCAGTAAATCACTCTTTATTGGGTGATTTATTGCTGTGTTGAACAGGTGGAATATATATTGAGATGTTCCTTCATTTTATTTAACATTTTCCGTCTTTTTCCCCCTTTTTCCTGCAACACTGCCTTGCCTGTGTAGTCAATCATGCGCTTGTACAAGTGAATAATAGGGTGTTCTCTATCCATCTGTTGATCTTGTTAGAGCATAAATGAGAAGTCCTCTTTTCCTTGGCTTTAGGCATGAGGCTTTCTAAGCTGGCGTGTTGCACTTAGTTACATGGCTATTTCTGTGAATGTAATCCCTCCAGACTAACTTATCAAATATATATATATATATATAGAATCCCTTCAGACTATGCTTCTGACGGGGATATTGCTAATTTGATTATGTGGTTGTGGTCCATTAATATTCTTCATTCTGTAATACCTGTATATAGGGTTTTAGTGGGACAAGAAGGTGTCCACAGGCAGTGGTTCCACTTCTTCTTTATTGTCTATTATCATACGTGGTCCCTAACCTAATCCACATCTTGTATCATTACAATTTTTGAAGCTCTTATTACTGGAGTAAGCAAAGACTATGCTCATCACAAATATGCTTGGTCATTTATGGAGTTCTGACTGCTTGAGAAGAACTAAACTGTATATATCCAGCAATCTAAAAAGAAACAAAAAAAATGCAACCTTACATAAGAAACTTCATTTTTGTCACATTTTCTCCAGAACCGGATAAAGACTGAGGAGACATCAAAAATGGAGGAGAAAAAGAGTTCAATTGAAGCAGAAGATGAGTCTGAAGAGGAAAAAGAAGAGGATGAAGAAAATGAAGAGGAAGAAAATGAAAATGGTGATCCGGAAAAATCCAAGGATGAGGTTTCTGAGCATTCTGAAAAGGAGGAGAAAACTGATTCTGAAGATGAATCTGAAGAGGATGTGAGGAAACAAAAACAAAGTTCTAAAACATCATCAAGAAAGGAGTCTGCTGGGAAAGCTAAATCCAAGAAAATCACGATTCCTAATAAATCCAATACAGCTCCCAAAAAAAAACCCAACAAATCATCTTCCAAACGCTCCAAGGTTGATGATGACAATGGTTCAAATCCAAAGGTGTTCTCAAGGAAGAGGAAAAATGATAAAGTAGCAAAAGAAAAGGCTTCAACTCCAGCAAGATTGGCCCCCAGGGAAAAATCTGGTACAAATCACGTTCTCCCCTTTCCTTTATTGTTATTACTTTTTTTCCTGGCTTGCTTGCATACCTTTCATGGTCTTTTTTATAGGAAGAACTGAAACATGGTGGTTTTAATCAAAATATATAAAGACATGAAATTCCTATTCTACTTGCCTGAAATTTTGCTAACAGATTAGCTGTAAATGTTATCCGAACTCAAGTAAATGAAGGAATTATTGAGCTCTGAAAGTAAGGTTTTTTTGTATATTGCAGTCAAAAGGGTTGCTAAAAGAAAGGACAAGGTCAAAGAGGAGAAACTCAAGCCAAATGATGATGAATTGAGAGATGCAACTTGCGAAATTCTTAAAGAAGTCGACTTTAATACGGTAAGCTGCTATTTTAAACTGATAAAAAAATATATGGTAAGCTGCTAAACTTTATTTTATTTATAAAATATATACGGTAACCTGATGATGCCAATATCGTCCATGATGGTTGTAATGAAAATTTATATTGAACTTGAGGAAAATTGGTTGTCATGCCAACCACTGTCCTCTTTAGCCTAAAAGAATGAAGCATTGGGATGCTCCTCAGAATGATATCTACATTGTCTATGAGGAAAATGTTACATGCTATGCCTAAATGGCTAAATGCCACATCAGCATTGTGGGATGAGAGTGGGATATTGGTGTTGTATATTGCATCTCTCTTGTCTATAATGGTTGGCTGGACATGCCATTATGGTTGTTTGTTCTAGTGCTGCCTCAAAGCTTATTGGAATTTCTTTGAGCTTCCATAAATTCTTTTTGAACTACTCGTGAAATCTGTCAGCTAAGATTTTTAGATTCACATCTTTTGGAGTTGAACTAATTTCGCATGACCATATACGAAACTAACGCACCTTCATACCTCAACCCATGAATGTATGGATTTGTATTTCCTCGTTTTTCTTGCCTTGTACGTCCTTGCAAGCTGTCTCCAAAGTCGTTTCTCTTTCAATATTTCAATACACTTTTCTCTTGCATTACATGGATGCATGGATGGCTTTATAAAGTGGAAGCATAAGAAGAAAAATAAATAAAGCAAGCTGGCTTTTGATTGGTGAGGTAGTGGAGAAAATTGGATGTTTACAAGTTATAAGAGGTGGTAATGGGTTGTGTTGCAACATTGCCAGCTTTCTTTATTTCCTACATATTGGTAATTAAACTGAGAGGAGCTTTAAAGATATTTGTAGAGGCTTTGTGGAGCTTTGTGTCTTATTGTATTCTTTTGAGTAATTGTTTTGTATCTTCCCTAAATAAATGGCATTGCTTTATTTTGCAGGCCACTTTCACTGATATCCTGAAGCAACTAGGTATGCTATCTTCATATTTATATTTACCATTGTAGTTTTTGATTCCTTGAATTGCAGATATCAAATAGTACCACTCAATGGCCCCTGCTTTAAAGAACTTATCATTTGAAGATGCATTAGAAACTTTGCAATTAATGGGCTGAGATTGATCAAACTCTTCGAGTCTTCCTAGATTTGTATTACTTGATGGCTAACAGAACTCTGACAATTTTGCAGCTCAAAGGTTTGATACGGATCTCACCCCAAGAAAGTCATCTATAAAGCTCATGATCCAGGAAGAGCTTACTAAGCTAGCTGACGAGGCAGATGACGACGAAGATGGAGAAGGCGATGCCGAGAAAGATGAAAACCAATCTGCCAGCCAAGAGGTGGAAACCTGAACAATAGGATTGAACATGACCGCGTGGAAATAGTGTAGCTATTTATGTATTCCTTCATAAGTCGTGTTGTGCGCAGATGTAGTACTAACTAACTCTATCGCTGCATAAAGCTGGCTGTATTTACTGTTTGAATACCATTTGCCAGAAAACAAACTAGTAATTACTAGAAATTAGCAGAGGACTCGAGCTGTTCTGTAGGATTGCGGCTTGAATGTATACATCAACATGATTTGTAGGAGATTTCATGACTTCAATATAACTGACCGGCCTTTTAAGTCTCAGTTTCACATTCTTTATTGCGTCATGTGTCTTTGGTGAGTCTTCCTATGCTTTGCTTTAAATTATGTGATATGTTGAGTCCTAACTTCTTTGATTCGTTGGTGTCTGCTTGTGCTTGGTGGCCTCTGTTCAGGAATAAAAATGGCAATAAAGTGGACTTGCTTCTTGAATTCGGTCAATAATAGCATGAAAAAATGTGATCCACTGGATTTGGTGAGCATTTGGGCCCCGTTTTCCACCTTTTTTTTTCTTTGTTTGCATGTTCACAATCACTGGATTGATTCTTGTAGGCATTGCTTGTCCAATCTTGGTGAATCAGATCGTTGGGTCCGCAAGTCAAGAATGAAAAGTACAGAAGATAAACCATAGAGAATTTTGTGAACAAAAGCCAGATGCTTGTCAAAGAACTGAGCACGAATATAATAGCAGGTGTTTAAAGCACGACATGAAAGTAATTAATTTTGTTAAAAATATTCAAATAAATGGCTCAAATTAAGAACTTTATAGCTATTGTTTAAATATGGGAGAAAAATGAAACGACCCATTTATAAGGCACTTCCCGATCAAAGATTGAACGGATGAGATGGGTTGTTGATGATATTAATCCTTCAGTCTCTAATATGGTACATACAGTAATTTTTTCACAGAGAAACGTAATCATAAGTCCTAACACTAAAACTAAAAGACCATTACCCACTAATCACGATATGCCATCCACCACTCCTCTCTCTAATTGTCTTTACATTTTTCCTACTGCTAGAGATTGGATTAGTGCTCCACTACTCTTTTAAAGTGGAGCAATTTGTCTTTAACCCAAGAAGCATTTTGCCATATGCACAACTGTTTTGCTGAAATATTCAACACTACAGCCATTAACACTACTACTAATAATAACCAATGGTGGCAAACTTTATCCTATGAAAGAATATATAAAAAGTGGGACGGCTATGACTTCATAGTCTTCATGTCCTAGGTAACGTGCATCAATCCCACGTTCAACTATGAACATGATTAAAAATATTTCTTTTTTAAAAGTATTACCGACATCAACAAATTTCATATAATTAAATTTATAAATTGATACGATTTTAAAAATACATTAAATATACTTTATAATAAGAATAAATTTATAATTTAATATATTATATCAAGTCCAGTTTATAAATTTATTTTTACAGAATCTCGTGGCACTAAATAAAGCAAACCCACAAATTATTGGTATGGCTAGTTGTTGTTTGTTTTACTATGCAATTGTTGCAGTGAGTCAACTATAAAACTCAACTCTCATTGGCTTAGGTGGTAGGATGGTCCCATGATGCTGCAATTCTCATTGCACTAAAAAAACCTGCTCAATTTGTCTACGTCTAAAAGCAATATAACTAGTTTCTTCCCTCTCCTCCGCTCATCTACTCATCTCTTTCTTTTCAGGAAATTTCATCCTACTTCAAAGCCTCGAGCTTTCGCGACTCAAAACATTAGATTCTTCCTCTGTTTTGTTGTGTTCCGTTTTTTTTTTCCACGACGTCGGCGATTCTTCCTCTGTTTCTTTCGGTGCAGTTTCTAAGTTTGCATTCTGAAATACTTACCGAGTTCGATTACTCAATGTTGTTCTATCAGAAGAGACAGAATTTGCAACTAGCTGACTCCGTTGTTTAACTTTGCATAAATTTTAGCGTTCAATTCTCAAAGTACTTTTAATTCTTCTACAGATAAAAAGTCCATTCATTTCATGAAAAATTAATCTAACTAGTTATCACTATGGCCACTTTCTCTCACTAAAAGGAAGAGAGAGAGAGAAGAAATTTCCACTTCTTCGTACCTTCCTCCATACTGCAGCAATAAAAACCTTCAAGTTCAATGGCGGACTCAGACAACGAGTCCGAAGGAGGCGGTGAAAGAGCTGGAAACGCGTCGGCCAATGAGCTGTCACCACGGGAGCAGGACCGGTTCTTGCCGATTGCGAACGTGAGCCGGATCATGAAGAAGGCGCTGCCGGCGAACGCGAAGATCTCAAAGGACGCCAAGGAGACGGTGCAAGAGTGCGTGTCGGAGTTCATAAGCTTCATCACCGGCGAGGCATCCGACAAGTGCCAGAGGGAGAAGCGAAAAACGATCAACGGCGACGATCTGCTTTGGGCCATGACCACCCTCGGCTTCGAAGACTACGTGGAGCCCCTCAAGGTCTACCTGCAGAGGTTCAGGGAGATGGAGGGAGAGAAGAGCGTGGCGGTGCGTGACAAGGACGCCTCCGCCGGAGGCACTTCCTCGACGGGTTTTGGTAACGGTGGTGGGTTCGAACAGCCGGGTGGCGGGGTATATGGGAGTAGTAGCGGGATGGGCATGATGATGCATCAGGGCGGACACGTGTACGGTTCCAGTGGGTTTCATCAACAGATGGGTACTGCCGGTAGTGGTTTTGGCGGGTTGGGGAAGAGTGGGACCGGTTATGTTGGGCGTGGTTCGAATACGGGTAGGCCCAGATAATTAATTTCATTAATAGACCCTTAAGCTATTTATCTGATATTTTAAATATGAGTTGTGCTACCGTTATTTTGTGTACTCTTTATACATTCTATTTATATGATCGGTTAAAATAGTTATTTTATATTAAAAAAATGATGCAATTGATTATATTAATAGAGTATAAAAAATATACAAAAGTAGCTACACATAAAATTTGGTTTTTTTTTTTAATGAATTTTTATGTTTTTTTTTTCCTAATATTCAATCCTTTTGGTTTTTGTTTTTGTAAATTTGGGTAGAGATTGAATAGGGTTTTAAATTTGGTTTTTCAACAGGGTTATCAGTTCGGTTAGAAAAAGAGTTTAAGGTTCTAAGAGAGGTTGTATTTAAAGTGTAGATAAACAGAGTTCAGGTTTCTTCTAATTTAGTTATATTGTGAAAACAAAAGGATATGGATATTATGATTGTGATTGTGAATCATAAGGTTTGAGATGTGATTTCCGTGAGAATGTGTGCAGAGTAAGACTCTTTTTTGACTTCTCATATATGTTGTTGCCTCTCTTGTTTGCTTTGGAATTCCATAAAACTATATATTTGTTCTCTTAAATAAGCCACGAGAAGTTACTAAATGCTAATTGAAGCGGCAGATTCCCACCCCATATGAGCTTTCAATATGGTTCGAAGCATGCATGTGACTCAGTCAACCACAACAGTATGCCGCATAGCTTTTATTTCTTGGTACCCAATAAAATAAACTGGGCCAGAGCATGATTAGCATGGAGAAGTGGAAAACCCCAAAGTTCAGAAATATGAATATTTTATCTACCCTCTCCTTAATTTGACGGGGAATGATGCCTCGTGGTTTCCCAAGTTCAACTCGACTGATAGGGATTAATTAGTTTAGAGGCCTTTTGATGATGATAAATGTGAATTGGGAAGCTAATTCAGGACAGTGTCCTAACCACAAGATCCTTGATCTCTTTTAAACGAAATAGTTGTGGGAGTTTCCTGACTTATGACAAAGTTGAGATGAGATGGTGACATGACACGTCCACAAGAGTTTAGACCACTAGATTTGGTCGTGTTCTATTCTCAGGGTCTCAAAAAGTAAAAAGAATCTGTGACTGACGTTCCTTCCATATGGACATAGCTGCCATATGATTCTAAGTTCCAACACACCAAAATCCCACTTTTCAGATCTCCGAATATTGCATTTGCCCCCAAGTTATTCCACATTAAATCCCAACATGTACGTGATACTTTCTCCCTCTTTTTCTGAGCACCAACTCAGGTGCATTTTTTTGTGCCTAAATGGAAGTTTCCCTATAATTTGGAGAAGAAACAAAAAAACTAAAAAGCATAAAAAGTGGCGCAAGAAGCAACAATTGTGCACATTATTATCATTCAATCAAGCTTCAATATATATATATATATATATATATATATATATATCTACGAACAAAGACAATTTACTGTACAACTCTCTGGGTAGAAATGGTTGCTTTAATTGGATGGTTAGTACTCTACAACTTCAAAAAAATTGCATGGTTAACATGGTATTCTCGAAACAAAAAAAAAAAAGGGGGTTAAGAGTATACAACATCAATACAATTGAAAAGGGCCGATTACTAACGTTCTATGAGCTAATCCTATTACATCATCATTCATACATCAAATCTAATGTAATCTACCACATTTCAGACTCCAGCAATTTGAAGACATCATCAACAACAACAACAACATCGGTTTCAACAAGTTCTAAAGAACTAAAACATAATTGGAAAGAAAGCTTAAAACTTAAAAGAAGGGCTCCGACTGCTACATCAATCAGGCAAAGGGGAAACACCATGCATTCTCTCCCCCGGAGAAGTCCTCCATATCTCCAAGGCAAGCCCCAAGATCTGCTTAACTGCTTCAGTTCCCTATTATTGCCCTTCAACCTATGAAACAAAGAATTAGGCAAGAAACGCATTTCCAATTGGCATGCCAACCCAGCAACTCTTAAAATGGTAAAGGTGAAGCAACAACAAATCATTAACATAGTCGCTAGGAAATTTACTAAGTTAAGCAACTATAGTAGCGTCACCACGGTCAATCCCGAAAAAGTTACTGGTGATTGCAGGGCACCATAGCCCAAGGAAACCAGAAGCACCCTACAAACAATTCTTCAATTTAAAAATGCACGTTGAAACTAACAATCATCATATTTTTGGTAAACAATAGTTGAATGGCATTCCATGTCCCATGTGGGTAAATAGTCATCGGGTCTTGCTCAGAGACAGAAAACATCATAAATGTAAGCATAAAAAACAACAAAAACCTTGCCATAGAAAACATTGATGAATAATTTTTTTATGACTAACATTGATGAATAATTCTGTCTTAATTATTAACCCAAAATAATCATAAAAAGCAAAATGAAGTTCTAATATATTACATTAAAAACTATCTAATCCTCTCAAGTGGTTAAATGAATCGAAGTACTTTTTCAAATGAAACCAAAATTAAATAACTTGTCATTGAACTTTTTTTTTTATAGGTAAAAGAGATTTTATTGATCCACGTAAATAGGCAAAGCCCGAGTATACAGGAAGTATACGAGAAAGAGCCTAATTACAAGCTACGTGCTACGGAAAGTTGTCATTGAACTAAAGAAGGCAAACTGAAAAAAGCAGGAACTTGATAGAAACTAGAGCACAGCAGTTTAGAGTGAAGTCTAAACTTAACAAATACACCAATCTTTCTAAGTTATAGCTGAGACAGGAGATGACAGAAGCTATAACTTAGTGAAGGCCAGGTGTCTGAACTGTGAAGTGAACAAAAAGAGCTACTTTTTTCCATTTTTTATTTTGGTGACAGAAAACAATGCAAAGCACGACAAAAAAAGGCATCCAACCTTACCAAATGAAAGGCATTTTAAAAGATACTGTGAAAAATTCAAGTACGCATATTGTGAAAGTTTCGCACTGGTTTGTGAGCTCCTACAGTTATTGTAGCAAACGAAATGACAGACTGACAGTACAAAATATCACAAAAGGCGAAGACTAGCATCATATTGGGAGCATACTTATAGTTGACTAGTTCAAAAGCCACCATATGAGTAACAGAAATATTAAATGCATGACAGCACAAGCATGATACATTCAAAGAAGATTCATGAGCACTTTCAACAAATAATGTAACAAGTAAAAGAAACAGAATTTCGAGAACTTACATTTCTTCGTGCTATAATGAAACCATGCTTCTATGGTGCGGAAGCAATCAAGAAATTTAAAGCAATGAAGTGAGAACAAGCGGCTTAACAAATCAAGGACCCATGAACACCACTTGAAAGAGAGTCCAAATGAGCATAATGAATCCAAAGTTAGTTATATTTCTGTGCCTTTCCTTTGTTGATGGATAGCAGCCAAAATAAGAAGCACAAGATCCATTATTCGGAGGTAAGCCTCCGTCTCTTCCCATAATCAGCATCCCTAGATCTTGAACGTCTTTCCTCTTGTGATAACCGTGACTTGCTGTGAGTCCTTGAAGACCGACCTCTTTCCCGTTCATCCTCGTGCTCCACTTCTTGGTCCCTGGACCTATGATGATCTGCCTGCCTCTCTTTGTCTTCTCTATACCTGTCACGGTCACGCTCTCTATCACGATCCCTCTCACGGTCACGGTCACGATCCCGATCCCGGGAGCGCTCTCGATCCCGTTCTCGACCAATATCTCTATCATCACGGCTCCTTCTTTCAGACCAGTCATGGTCATGGTCCATATCTTTTTCTCTAGGCATTTCCCGGTCATAACCTGGATCTCTATCATCTCGATACCTTCTATCAGAAGATCCAGACCAGTCCCTTTCTGAACCTCTATCCTTTTCCTTCATAGCATTTGGCCAACCTGCTCTATCATGATTGACCTCACCATATTGATGGTCAGATGCAGCTTCCTCCCCATAACTAGACTCTCCAGCTCTCCCACCACCATGCTCCTCGCCACCCCATCCACCCATACTAGGATCTGACCATATTCCCCTGTTAGGCCCATCAATGCCTGGCGTTGGCATCATCCCCATTCCATTCATGGGCATCCCTCTTCCAAAGAATGCCGGATTCACATGAGGGGCTACTCCAGGCAAACCAACACCTCCCATATGGGGGAACGAAGACAAAATCCCAGAGAATGGAGGTGTTGGAGCACCTGGAAAGCCTCCATAACCACCCATTCTCCCCATAGGCCCACCAAATGCTGGATCAAAACCCTGACCCATCATAGACTGAGGATGCAACAGGGTTGCACCAATACCCTGAACAAACCCATTACCACCATTGCCCATTATACCTCTCCCTCCCATCCCACCACCCCTATTCCTCATGGGCCCAGCTGGCCCTCTATTCCCCATTCCCCCCTGTGCAGTACCTCTTCCCCAATTCCCTCTCCCATAACCTCTATTGTTGTTATTATCCCCACCTTGATAATTCCCGCTTGATCCATTGTTGCTCCCACCGGGCTTACCTGGAACATCATTAGGCCCCCTTCTTGCTTGAGCAGCTTGTGCCGTCTGTTGGTTTCGATTCACTTGAGCCTCCCCCATTCTCTTAACACTAAATGGCGATGCAAATGCAACAACACATGGCCTACCATTAAACATGTGCCCATTCATCCCCTCCTTACATGCAGTTGCTGCAGCTGGGTCATTAAACTCAACCTGGCAATACCCTTTTGATTTCCCACTCGCTTTCTCGTCAAAAAACTTCACCTCCTTCACCGGTCCATACTTGCACAGCTCCGATTCCAATTCCGCATCTGTAGTCCACCAATGCAAATCACCCACAAACAGTATCGTTCCCCCACCTCCTCCTCCTCCACCCCCACCTCCGACACCGACACCGCCAATACCACCAGCTCCACCACCTCCTCCTACACCAACACCACTACCTCTTCCTACACCAACACCACTACCACCACTATTTGCAACCCCATCACCACCAATCCCATTCACATTTCCTCCACCAGTGTGCCTCACCAAAGCCCCATTCCCCACACTCCCTACATTAACTGCACCACCACCACGTGATTGCTGCCCCCCAACGATACCTTGAACCCCTGAAGTAATATTATTCCCTTCCTCAACCTCATTCATCTTACTCGTTATTCCCCCTTGCCCTAACTCAACCCTAATCCCACCACTCCCCGATCCAACCGTACCCTTGACCACATTCACTCTAAACCCTTGATCACTCTGAAACTCAGAAAGCCTAACCTCACCAACATCCCCACCACCACCATTACCACTACCCTCACCGACGTCCCGTATGGATACAACGTCCTGATCCGCTGCTGCCCTTGGTAACGACTCTATCTTCTTCTCCTCCTCATTCCTTAAATCTAATTCTTCGCCCTTTCTCAGAGATTGTAAAAACCCTTCCCCAACATTCACGTCGTTGTACAAATCCTCGTAATCTTCATCCTCTTCGCCAAGGAAACCCTCGTCCGCAACCGCCGAGATCGCCTCGTTATGATGGAACTGATCCATGCCCTCCCCGAACCTTCCCAAACCTTCATCCATCGTTTCTTTTAGGGTTTTTCAAAAGAACCGTTTTCTTTTTCTCCGTTTTCTACAAATTTGGTGCAGTTGGTTGAGGTGTGAGTGTTTCAAGATTCAAACGGAAGCATTTTCAGTGAACATACACAGGAAAACAAGCAGATTGGGTACGAGATCTTACCAGGTGAAGATACTCGGTCTTTGAGAGAGAGAAAGTGAGGGACACTAATCTGGAAAGCTGTGAGAAAATGTGTGAATTTTCTGGCTTCTTTTCTCACCTCGTTTCTGTTCTTTTCGTTCCTATCTCTGCGAGGCGTCATCCTGGGATTGCTAACGTGCGCTTCGTTCATATAGACACTGGTTCGATATTTTTATTTTTATTTTTCCTTCGTACGTACGTGGTATAACCGTATAGGTCTGATGAGTATAATAAATCTTAGAAAACAAAAACTATTTATCATTATTTTTACTATTATCCGTGAAATAATGCTAAATAATACAGGTCTCAAAAAATAGATAAATCTTTTTATAAAAAAATGAATTTTATTAAAAAAATAATATATTTCTATACATTTTTTCAAGGTGTGATATCGTTTCACAAAGAAATTACAAAAGATTTATCTATTTAAAATTTATATAAATAATTTATCTTATCCATTCAACATTTTTTAGATCACATTAAATAATTAACTTAGAAATAAAATATAATAAATATTTTTTAATCATATTATGGATTGGCAGAAGATGATAAATTGATTACTCAATTCAATTCACCATCCTCTCAATGCTAATCTCACTATCTCTTGTATATTATCAAATAATTAAATTTTAAATAATATTAGAAACAATTATGAATTATACAAATGTCATATTTTTTTAAAAATAATTAGGTTTATTATTAAAAAATTATTATTTTTAAATAAATATCATATTTACTTATATTTTTTTTTTAAAATATACCGTACCTACACACTTATTACTTTATGAGCAATGTTACGTACAGTCTCTAAATGAGGACTACAATATAAGTATAGGCAATTTCATCTTTAAAAATTTTTAAAATTACTAAAATATCTCTCTTAAAAAGATATTTTTTCTCTTTTAATAAAGGACCATACTTTGGACTACAAATAAAATTTTTCTTATTTTATATAACTGTAAATATAATTTTTTATCCTTAAATATGCTTACAAATTCACAATAAAAAAGAGCTATGTAATCAGTTTGCAATATTGTTTTTTAATAAGATTTTAAAGTAAGAGAAATGTTATAGTGCGGTTTCTTTTGCGCGGCATTTGTGCCAATCAAGAACGTAGCAAGATTCTCTTATATCTCTCTATTTTATTATAATAAATGAATTATCTAATTGTAAATAATAATTTTTGTTATTTTATTGTTAACTTTTTTTTATTTTTCATTAAATCCGTTAAGTCATGACTTATCAATAATAGGCAAGTCATGATTTTTCGTTAAATTCTTTCTTGTAGAATTTAATCAATGATCATGTTTTATCAAAAGGCTTTTTTCTTAATAGTCCCGCGGCATACATGAATTAACGTCTATTTTTCATATCTTTTTTATTTTAACAATGTAAGTCATTTTCCTTTCTTTTTGTTTCAATATTTTATTTAACTAATAAAAATGTTTGGAGCATTCTGATTGTAAAATTCGACTTTAAGTAAAATTTAACTAATAAAAAAATACTTAAATTAATATATAATGTTAATTATTATTAATATTTTAATTAGTAGAACTATAAAATATGATTAAAAAATTAAAAAAATATTAAATTAATAATGTTTTATTATTATATAGATAATAAATCGATAATCTAATATGAACGTGCACCAAATGCAATATACTTTTATGAAGTTTAGATTTTTTTTTATCTTTCGTTAATTTTACATTTTTTTTCAAATAAATAAACTACTGATTTTTATATTTTTTAAATCATTATGTTAAGTACACTCTGGACTAATGCACCCGGCGTTCTCTAATATTATATATATATATATATATATATAAACTACTGATTTTTATATTTTTTTATTATTTAAATCATTATGTTAAGTACACTTTGGACTAATGCAGCCGGCGTTCTCTAATATTATATATATATATTATACCTTGTTTGTATAAAAATCAACACACCCTTAATTTATTTGTTAATTTAAAAGAATTCCTTAGAAGTTAGAATTAAAGAATATTTATCATTCCAAAAATACAACTACGTTTTAGGAAGTACTGGGAAATAAATATGAATATAAAAAAGGACAGAATAAACCCTAAAACAAATTAAAATTTAAAGATCAGAATGCCAAAGCGGCTATGATACTCAAGCTACTCAAAATGACCCCTGCCCCTCTCTTCGAGTCCGAACCCGACTCGTCACTGACCGGTCCTTGTGCAGAAGTCTCCGGGGACAATCTCGACGGCACCGGACTTGGAGGGCTGCTGCTCGATGGAAAAACTGCAGGTGACTCCACTGGAGTCGCAGAACTTGATGGGATATTTGCCGATGCCTCGGGAGTGGGGCCATTTGCCGGAACCTCCGCAGTTTTTGGTGCCCCGACCGGAGTAGTTTCTGGGGGGCTCATGGGAGTTGAACTCGGCGGGGATAAAACCTGTGCAGGGGACGGAACTGGAGAAGACGCACTTGGCGAGGGACTCGTGGTCGGAGAAACGACGGCCTTCGGTGGGCTTGCAGGAGATTTTCCAGGGGAAATAGACGGGGATTTCGCCGGCGGATTCGACACCGGCGCAGGAGTTTCCGGGGTGGGCGTAGGCGGAGATAAAGTCGGAGACTTTGAAGGGGATGGTGGAGTAGTCGCCGGAGAAACGGCAGAAGAAGTGCTCGGTGAAATTGCTGGAGAAATGGACGGAGAAGGCGACTTCGTTGGTGGCGTTGACGTCGTTGGCTTCGGCGAAGGAGCAGGCGCATTATCTGCCTGTACCACGCCAGAGCGTGACACACACAGAACAAACATATAAAGTATAAGAAGCCTATGCATCTTCGGCAATCGAAGCATGAAGGTAATTAATCCCTGTGCTTGCGTGTTGTGTTTACTTGCGATGAATATGCTGTAAGGTTTCTGAGAGATTTTAAGGATTATATAAAAGGAGAAGAGTTCGAAACTAAACGTTACGATCTTCAGAATGCAAAGGGAAATGTGACCGTTGGGGTGGTGGGGTGCATTCGGACCGGCTACAGGAGGTGTAGCTAGCCGTTACTTGGAAGGACGCGACTGGCTGGGCCAGTCAACTTGTCTGATTTGATGGTCATCCAATCCCAGCTGGCATGAACAACCAACTTTTTTTCTTTCGAATGACCATCATTAGAGTATACAATTCACGTAATTTAAATAATAAATTTTAATTTATAAATTTTATATTCTAAATTAAATTATATCTTATAAATATAATTATAAGCACATTATTTACTGTATAAATAGAATTTTTCAAAATTTATATATAACGATAGAATAAGAAGGTTGAGTTGGACCTGGTCAAGAACATTGTTGAGCCTGTTCTCGAACTTGAGAACAAAAAATTGAGGACAATAAGGTAAGAGAAAAGTCTTTTTGTAAGCATACTTTGCGCATCAATTCGCGTATCGATATTAATTTATAAGATATATTTTTAATGAATTGATGTGAATTGAAAGTAGAAATAATTTTTATGAAATAAAAAATTTTTCTCTTTTCTCAAAAATTTTTTTTATAATTTTTTTACATTAAAAAAATTATCGATGCACGAATTAGTGCACAAAATCTACTTGTATCTAACATAGCTCGTAAGGTAAACTCATCAACATTTAAAGATAAATGCAGATCATGAATGGATATGAATGAAAATATTATAAAAATTTAAATTTTTATTAAAATATAATTTTTATTTTGAGATTTAAAAAATTGAATTTTTTTTTTCTTGTTTTGTTGAAAATTTTGAAAGAATTATAATAATTAGGAAAGAATTAAATTAAAAATTTTAAAATATGTATATTTAAATAATATTTAAATATTAAAATGAGATAAAATGATACATGTAAAACTAAGGGAGCAAAGTGTTTTTAATTTTTTATACACAAACACACAGGTGTGTGTGTATATATATATATATATCTGCGTATGTGAAATTATATCTACAGTGATAATCACAGAAAGTATTAATACAGCACATTTAAAAAATAATAATAATAAATATAAAATTTATATTAAAATAATAATATTTTAATAATAGGCCTCCACTATTTTCACGAATGAGTTTCACAACCTCTGTACAAGTGTATCAAGCTTTAGTTATGTCAAATACACGCAGATGCTTTACTTTCTTCAGAATGAATGACGAGACATTTGGGGTTGAAAACTGGAAGATCGAACGTCTTTGTCCCCTGTTTTAGAGAAAGTACAGATCACCTGCAAAAAAATGCTTCTAGCTAATCGCAAACTTTCACAATTTACGGAACTATCAAGAGTGGTAAACCCACTTCCCAAAGACTTCGATTATGCAAGTATTTGTAGCTTGCTAACATATTGAGTTTATACATCGATCTTTGATATTTGCATCGAGTGTACGTACGTATGCTGGAGATCTGAATTCGATCATATTGGACATTGAGTACTGGAAGTAACTGAAATTTTATTCGAATCTCAATACAGAAGGAATAAAAAGAAATGGTTTTCAATGCCCGAGATTTTTAGCATTGCTTGCCTATCATACAATGAAGAGCTCCGGCAGATAGAGCGGTGGTTGTTAGATGGGAAGCTGGTCTTGCAACCATGCTCGTTGCTCTCAGGTAACTCGCAGGAGTTTCTCGTCCGGAAGGTGTAAAGAAAGCACCATTCAGCATCACATCTCCATCTGACCTCCAATTCCAATTCTTCCAGTCATCATTTTCCGAGACATATTCACGCTTAGTGACCTGAAATAGATCGAACGAACTGGCTAGTACCTCTGATAGAACTAATTGTAATGGTATAAATAAGTATCAGGGGGTTGGTTTAGCAGGCCATGCAGTAAAGTTTGCTGTGAAGGGTTCACTTTCTTAAGGGTATGAGTTAAGTTGTACTTCCTACATTTTACTCGATCGATCCGTTCAGAATTCATGAATCTCGTGCTGCATGCATGTGTTCTTTTAGTTTTAACTTCTCGCATGGCCCATTGTGTTTAACTCGCACGTAGTACTTACCAACTAACCAGTAGCAGTTAATGCGATTGTTTGGTAGGAAATTTCCTGCCTGCGTGTTTCTGTTTGTAAATATTGATGATAATAATAATGATATAGTTTAGTCGATCGAGTACTTGAGTTGTCCATCTTGGTTAATTATTATGCTCAAATATTATATGATCAAGGTGATAACCAATTAACTAGCCTGTTTATAATTTCACAGAAGAGAGAGAGAGAGAGAGAGAGAGAGAGAGAGACCTCTTTTGTGGAGTTGTTATCAGATGCAATGAAGACATTCCCTTGGCTATTAATTGTCGGATTGGCACTTCCACCAATTGCATACATCTCCCACTCGGTGTAGACATTGTTCACAATGTGAAAATATCCATGCCTGCATCTGCAATGGTTTGAAAGATCTTGTGGTTTTAGAAAATTTTAGTGTCCTTTTTCTCCCCCTCCTTTCACAGAATCAATTGGTAACTGAGATTAGAATTAAGGGAAAACATGAATCTATGAGAATGAGATCATGATTTGCACTCACTTCTCTGCTAGCTAGATTGATGGGTTAATTCAATTATTATTACCTTGGCATTCTTTGAACCAAACCTTCCCCAAAGAAGTTGAAGGCTATGGTCACTTGCATATTCTTGTCTGCAAGGAAGTCATCGTTATGACCCATAAGCATGGCTTCATTATGATGAAACATGAAGTTGTTTGAGATTGTTATCGCTGTTGATCCATATACAGCATCTATTAGTCCGTCATGGCAATTTGCTAGTGTGCAGTGATCAATCCACACGTCCCTAGATCCGAATATCGATATCCCATCCCCATCCGACTTTTCTTCAGAATGCTGCGGTGACTCCATCTCCCCCACCATGGCTTTCCATGCTGGTATGCAATCATGTATGTAGATGTTATGTATGATGATGTTACTCACATTTTCAAGAGTGATGCACGGCCCATTTGATATTTGGACGTTAAATCCTCTACCATCGATAGTCTTGTACGATTTCACCAGAAGTTCTTCCTCCAAATGGATGACCATGTCATGATCGAAGATGATCCAAAGCGGTTCATCTTGGGTTACAGCATATCTGAGTGTGCCTGGAACTGGGTTTAAGAGGTCATCATTTTCTGAATCTTTGACAACGTATAATTTGCCATCTCTCCCTCCGATGGCGTTGCGTCCAAACCCTACTGCACAATCGGCTAGCATCTTACGGTTGGTTTCCCAGTCGGGGTCGCATCTCCAGCAGTCATCAATGGGGTTCCCAGTTCTGCATGGCTCTATCCCCAGCGGCCTCCTCGCCGAGCTCCTGCTTAGATAAACGTATGTAGACCAAAGAAGTACTGATCAAAACACACAAAATTAAAGTAGAACCTAAGAGACCCTTAACAATTATATGAAGAAAAATTGAATTGTAGTGTATATACAGACCATTCAATGGCTTCTGAAATTTGCATCAGCGGACGTGCAGAAGATGGAAGAGTGGCATGTAAGAACAACATGATAACTAAGCAGAAGAGGATCAAGAAGTACTCAGTCATTTTAGGGTAGCGGATGGATCTCATACTAAAAGATAACTCTGAACATTACTTGAATTTTAGGTTAACTTGATGTAGATCACATACGGAACATTGCAGGGCATTTATAAACTAAAAGTCGATGCGACCTCAGAAGGAGATCATAGATTGGCCGGTTAGGTATAAAAATTTATTACAATTTTTTTTCCTGTTTGCCAGCTTATATGTGAGCTGAAACAACAACAAAAATAAGGGATGAAGAACATGCAATTACGCAAAATTGAAAGCCTATGTGCTAGTGATGATCATGACATTACGTACGTACCCAGATCTAGAGATTTTGATTGGCCTAAAAAACCGTTGGGTATGTGCTCGGATTAATGCATTATGAGTTTGAATCTTAGATTTTGTCATTTTTGGATTAATAAAATATATAAAAAAAGGCTGGAATGAAATTCATGATCAGGCTCTTAAAAACCGGTTTTATTGAACATGTTAATGATCTAGCTGGGGCCGGATCAAATGGCATTAATTGGTAGCTAGGAGGAGGTAAGTTTGTCATCGTGAAGATCGTCACCGACAAGTTTGGTTGCAAATGACAAGTGGTACTACGACAGAAAATCGTCATGCATGTATGTTATTGGCATGGTTCTGTTAAGGAAACAAAGTGACGAGGAGATAAATGCTAAAAGTGTGTCTCATGCAAGTCATGTTAGGGGATGATCATGATGGAGTACGCATGTCATGTTTAATGATAATCACCCCCAAGTACGGTGGCAACAATTTATAAGAAATGGCACATTAGTTCTATGAAGAGATAGATAGATGAGAAGATGAATCCCAAGAAAACGATGCATGCAGCAACAAGAAATGCACTTCTGCATTAATAGATCAGATCCCCATAAATAATCCAAAGTGGGGCGATCTATATATGAAGGCATGCAGGAGTTGGAAACTGCTATAATGCGAGGGTGGAAATCGATAGATCTTACCCTCAAATTTTTCTTTAAAAAAAAGAACAATACCTTTTGAACATCTAACAGTTCTAATGAAATCATATATAAGTTTATAAGTTTATTTTTATAAATTTTTTTTTATGTCTACGTAACAGTTATCTATTTTTAATTTTTTAGTTGGTTGAAGTTAATATATTTAAATTCTCGTTGGAATTTTTGAGGCGATACTTTAGTCTAACAAGCTGAAATTTTCGCCTCAAAAAGCCATTTTCGGGGTTACTATAGAATTTTGTGAAGTCGAGAATTGGGATTGACAACTTTCAAAGTCGCCATTACATTGTTTTAAGCAAAACTAAACGGCTTCGTTTTGAAGGAATTTAGGAAAGGCAAAAGCGACGATGCCTCCATTGTTTCTTTCTTTCTTGTTTCTTCTTTCTGAAAATATGTATGTAAATATCCTTTTTAATCCGTGTGTGAAAATATCTGCACTTCCTATAAATCTCTAACCATGTCACACAGAAACTCTCAATGAATTATATGGCGATATCCAACCTTCTCCACCCTCTAAATCCTACCCTTAAGCCCCCACTTCTCTCACCCTTCCTCAATTCCTCCTTCGCACAAATCAACTTCCCGAAAAAACCCAGAAACCTAACCACAAAACCCAGAAGAACGCACATCACTGCTCAATCCAACGGCAGCGACTCAGCCGACCCCCCCGACCGCTTAATCTCAGCCTTATGTTACTTCTACCCCTTCTTTGATGGCATACAGTACGGCAAATACGTTATCACGCAGTTCACTCCCATTCAGGCTCTTATCCAACCTTTGGTACCAGCTATAAGGGTGTTTAAGAGCTTTCCCTTCAATGGGTTTTTGGTGTTCTTGACCCTTTACTTTGTGGTTGTTAGGAACCCCAACTTTAGTAGGTACGTTAGGTTCAATACCATGCAAGTCATTGTGCTTGATGTGCTGCTGATTTTTCCTGATCTTTTGGAGAGGAGCTTCAATCCAAGAGATGGTTTGGGTTTGGACTTGTTGATGAGCTTTGACAGCGCTGTATTTTTGTTCCTTCTGGTATGTTTGGTCTATGGGTCTTCTTCTTGCTTGCTGGGTCAGGTGCCCAGATTGCCCATTGTTGCCGAAGCTGCTGATAGGCAAGTTCGTTGAAAACCCATTTGATTCTCACTGTAGCTTTAGTAGCCAATTGAATTTCATTTTGAAAGGAAGTGTTCTACAATATTGCATCTCAATGCACTTGGTCAAAAAGGATGAAACTTGTATAATTCCTTGCTGATATTCCTGTGTCGCTACGTTTTTTGGTTTTAATGAAATTGAGGAAATTATTGATGTTATATTCTCTAGGTAACTTGCACAGATAAAATGGGAATCTAGGGAAGGCCTTTTCACGTTGATGGTTGATGTTAGTATTTGACATACTGTACCGGACTGGATATTAGCATAATTACTGAACTTTTTCGTACTTGGATGGTTCTAGGGGATGCAATCTAAGCTACACTGTTATCAGTGAAGTCGGGTTATTATTGCTCGTTTCACTTTGATATGTATCACTTTAGAAGACAAGTAAAATTGAATAAATTAGGAGATAGTTATGATTTGTATTGGAGCGCTCCATCTGAATTCTAGTCTAGTGAGCAGCAGTGGCACCATATGGTAGGGTTCTTCTGCAGTTTACTGGAGTTGACTGGTTTGGCATGTTAAGTGGCATTGGTGCATCATTACTGAGCCTTGGAAATGCAATTTACTGTGGCTACTGTACAATATTTTAACCTCTACTGATTTCCTTCCAACTCTGTCCATGTTGAGCATTACATATGTTACAATGTAGCTTTAATTCCTTTTTTGCTGCTTGGGGATGCCTCTAGTGTAGAGGCTGTTGTCAAGCTGGTGGTAATGATGAAGTGCTAGTTTCCTTTTAAGAAGTTTCTTATGGCTGGAACTTGTGCTCCATATATCAGACAACGATATCTGAAGGTGTGAAATGGTGCTAGATAAGGAACTCTATCGTAGAGAGCTTGCTGATATTGTAGATTGTTGATATCAGCTGGTGTTTGGTAAATTTTGGTCCATCTGAAGGTGTTAGCTTTTTAGTGGCATTGGAAAGCCGACTCAAGAGTCTAAAAATTGACGTTTCTCAAAGAAGTTTCAATACCAAACCGGTCAAAATAGTTTGTTAATAGAAGTTTTCAAATATGGACAAAATGAGCGTGTGGGATGCTCACCGACCTAGAAAGATTCATCATTCCCTTGCAAAAGCTGGAGAATCTCAGGGGATCCTCAATCTACCAAGTTAGGATTTTTGTCTGATTTCTTTTTGGCTGAAATAACCAAGTTTTAGTCTTGCCATCTAGGTTTATTTGAATCCCAATTTTCGGCCTAAAAGCCTAAATTTTTCCTTCTCTATGTAAGCCTTATAAATAAATCACCACTTCCATGAGTTTAAGAGATGCAGTTTCTTTGATCCTTTGGAGAGATTCTTCTGTGTTCTTGAGCCTAAACAGTTCTATTCCCACAAAGTCTTATGGAGTTCCAATTTGAAGCGAACTAGGTTCATTTGTGAATACGAGTCACATAGAGAAAGACCAGAGGTTTTGAAGCCACTATGGTGGGAGATGAAAGTGTCGTGTTGAGGTTGCAAATTGGCTGTGAAGGTGACTCGCATAGAGAAAGCCACAGAGGTTTTGAAGCCACCATGGTGGGAGATGAAAGTGTCGTGTTGAGGTTGCAAATTGGGTCTTTGAGATTCACAAAGGTTTCTTGTGCAAGAACAATTTGTGACAAATTCTCTATGATGGATACTTTTGGTGGCTGGCCCTGAATTAGTTTTATTATTTGAAAGATATTAGAGTGCGCTCCACAAGTTTATCCAGTCTGACCAAATAATCTAGCAAGTCTTAAGCGTCTCCTCTTGGTGGTGAAGTGTACTAGGTAGAATAAACTAGAGTAACACTCAATAAACCCCACAGCCTAAGTGCTTACTCAAGAGAGAATAAAAATAGAGAGAGATTTTGTACTGATCCAAGATTTTGTAGGAACCAGTTGAGGAGGGATATGTATAGCCCTCCTTGTGCACCACTCACAGCCAGCCGTTAATCCTCGTACTTTTAATTCGAATCATGTAATGCATGGCCATTAAGACCATGCGTTATACGCCGTTACGGCATAGGAGGGGGTCTACCCATGTGGGTGCCCCTCCATCTTAGAAAAGATTTGCTCAAATAGGTTTTCACTTCGTTTTATCTCTGTTTTAATTATTTATAACTAGATTTTGGTAATTTATCTAACAATTAGATTGAATACTCGTCTTAGCAATAGTGTGATTAAGTGGATATTCAAAATTGGTCATATTTGTCGGAAAAATCAACTCTACCCACTCCACTCTTAAGTGTTATTTGGGGGTCTAAATTCAGATTTTCACGAGGTATCATGACTGACAGCATAAATGGTTTAGAATCGAATGAAACAGCTTCTGTTTCCTCAGTACCTCATGGATGTAAAAGGCCTATCTATCTAGCACCAATGTGACAAAATTGGGAATACTTGAAAGGATGCTCAGCGTGCTTGTTCTTAGTTCGAAGTCCAACATTCGTCTCCCTGTGTCCAGTCAAGCTCCGAGTGTTGCTAACTCTGTTGTTGTTCTTTGTACTGTTGTTAAGTAAAACAGAATAGCAGAACATTTTAATTTATCAGCTGCTACTCTGTTAAAACTGTTAAAAGAACTTGTCGAATATTTGATATATTATTCCTATTCCTCCTTTTGCTATCATTCATGCTTCTTAAAAATAGAGGAAAAGCTTACATCTTCTATATATAATCTAGCAATGGTTATTGATGCTGGCCTTTCTTCTTTTTCTGTGTTTTTATTTAAATGGGCAATGTTGATTTAGGGTTTTCTAAACAAATAGAGAAGAATTTTCCCTCCCACCCAACCACCCATCAACTTCTTGAAAGTTCATAGGATCTTGTCCCCCAACAAGCATCAAATTTTGAATTCGAACTTACACACGATCTATGAAAATTTGTCTTCTATTGGGCCTACCATTTGGACAAGACTACAAGGTACTCTGAACCACAAACATCTTTACACCTGAAGATTTAGATTTTTATTTATTTATTGCCACCAGTTAAATCAGCGCGTTAATCGTGTTGAATTGTTGTTTGTGGTGAGAGTTTAGAAACATTTTTATTTGGTAAATGAAAAACAGAACAAAATTCAATTCAATTCAATTGAATAGAACAGAATAATATTGCAGCTTTTTCTTTGAAAATCAACAAACAATGGCACGATACTGTTGTCGGTGATGGGATTCTGCCGACGAAAGACAATGGATCATCAGCCGTCCACGTGGCAAAGTTCGCACTGTATGGAGTACGGAGCACTCCTCTCCCGCACATATCAAACCGCCCTCCTATTATGAAGTAAACTACATAATTACCCCCAACCTGGACTACTTCGCCGACGTAACCATATTCGGTCCCTATCAACGGTGTACAACCCATCCATGGGATTTTCGAGCACAGCTAATTTTAGGCTGTGATTCAATGTTGAGCTCAGTTTTTTTTTTTTAATAAATAATTATAAGTTGAGAATGTAAAGTAAATTTTGTAAAATCTATTTAAAATGAGTTTAAATATATTTAAATGTTAAAATAAATTTAAAGATATTTATGTAAAAATAAAAAAGTTATCAGTTTCACATATAAAAAGTTATTAAATTAAAAAAAATTATAAATTTTACGTATAAATAAATTTTTGATTGAAATGAATTTAGTAATTATAAAATTTGATAATTAAATGTTAAATTTAATTTAAAATTATAATAAATTTTAGGAGTGAAATGGGTCCCATTGTGATCATGGGGGGAGGAGGGAGATTAGCAGATTCTATTCCATATACATTACTTGGAGTATGGGATTTTGGTGTTGTGTGTGTGACTAAGTACGTACTGGTTGTCTTGTCTGCCTCGTGTTTTTCTGACTTTAAAACCCACGTGATTTCTCCTCCTCCTCCTCCTCTATTCAATCTCAAAGCTTCCTTACATTAATCTTTTATCTTATATTATATCATATTATTCCCACCCCCATTTTCCCGGTCCAACTAACTCCTGTTTTTTGTCGGTCCACTATTATTTTTTTATTTGATCATTATATATATAGTGCCATTTTTTTATGCCATGATTTCCGAGGTTTGATCGTTCATCTTTTCTTCTCCTTCTTTTCTGATTTAGAAAACCTTGGTGTCACTAACCGTTGGTAAGACAATGATTTGATAGTGGTAATATAATATGTCCATGAATCTTACTTGAAAAGAAAAAATTTAGTTGTAAGTATAACTGTGCATTAATATATATACAAATTTAATATATTTAATCAAAAAGTAAATTTTATTAAAAATAATATTAATTTAAATTTTAAATATGAATAAATCAATATTGATACGTAAATTTGTATACTACTTTATTTATAAATAATAAAACTCACTGCAAATTCGAATCATTTACATTATATTGTTCCTTTCGTACACGAATCATCAGTTTTTATTTGATAGGGTGGTTAGGTACGTACGTGTGGTTGTTTGCTCCTACAAATTCCTATTAATCATTGGACCAACCACGTCTTAAATTAATCATCAAAATCCTAAAAAATCAATAATTGATAAATTCCCAATCCAACTTAAAATGAAGGATCGCTTCCCCCACCTTACTAATTAAAACCATTTTTTTTTTTTTATCACAAAATCAATCACCTTTTTATTAGAATTAAAAAATTAAAAAAAAAATAAAGAAATCAAGAACGGGAAAAAGAAGGCACAAGTGATTCCCATCTAAAACCAAACCCGTCTAAAAATAAACCAGATTCCACATTCCCAAACACAGTGGCTTCACTTGTAATTTAAGAGCTACTCCAAGCCCCATTCCACCACCACTCACTACCTTACTCAAACTCTCCACTTTCCTCTTCTCCCTTCGTTACTTCGCACGCCCTTCAGCAAAGCTTTTCCCACAGCTCAGCTCACTCCCCAACGCCCTCTCCATCTTCTGTCTCTCCATCTCTGAAAAGTTGCCTTCTTTGGCTCTAAAATCACAATGCAGCTCCGCCTAGCCATGGCCTCCGGCACCCTAGCGACAGTCCTTTCGCTCTCTGTTCTCCTCCTCGTCCTCTCCCCCACATCCCACGCCCACAACATCACGCGCCTGCTTGCCCATCACCCGGACTTCTCCACCTTTAACCACTACCTCTCCCTTACCCACCTCGCAGACGAGATCAACCGGCGCACCACCATCACCGTCTGCGCCGTTGACAATGCCGCCATGAACGAGCTCCTCGCCAAGCACCTCTCCATCTACACCATCAAGAACATCCTCTCCCTCCACATCCTCCTCGACTACTTCGACGCCAAGAAGCTCCACCAGATCACCGACGGAACCGCCCTCTCCGCCACTCTCTTCCAGGCCACCGGATCCGCTCCAGGTACCGCCGGCTTCGTCAACATCACCGATCTCAAGGGCGGGAAAGTTGGTTTTTCTCCGGAGGAAAACAACGGCCACATCGGCGTTTTCTTCGTCAAGGCTCTGGAGGGACTTAAGTACAACATCTCCGTCATCCAGATCAGCAAGATCCTCCCGTCAGATGTCGCAGCGGCCCCCACACCGGGCCCCGCCGAGGTCAACCTCACTGGCATAATGTCTGCTCACGGCTGCAAGGTCTTTGCCGACACTCTTAGAGCCAACTCCGATGCCGAAAAGACCTTCCAGGAAAGCCTTGACGGAGGCTTAACGGCGTTCTGCCCCCTCGACGACGTGTTCAAGGCGTTCCTCCCTAAGTTCAAGAACCTGACGGCGTCCGGGAAGACGTCGTTACTCGAGTTCCATGGCGTGCCCGTATACATGTCCATGCCCATGTTGAAGTCCAATAACGGCCCCACGAACACGCTGGCCACCGATGGCGCGAAAAAGTTCGACTTCACTGTGCAAAACGACGGCGAGGAAGTGACTTTGAAGACGAAGATAGTGACGGCGAGGATTACCGGCACGCTTCTCGACGAGCAGCCCGTGTCGATCTACACGATCGACAAGGTCTTGACGCCGAAAGAGCTGTTCAAAGCCGAGGCACCAACTCCTGCTCCTGCACCGGCTCCGGAAGAGGCGGCGGACGCTCCCAAGGCTAGCAAGAAGAAGAAGAAGAAGGCAGCGGCGCCGTCGGAAGAGGAGTCCGACTCTCCCGCTGATTCACCAGAAGACGACCCGGCAGATCAGACGGCCGACGAGAATGGATCCGTTAGATTTGACTTAGCAAATCTGGGATCCATGCTCGTCGGTGCGTGGCTAGTAGTGCTGTCCATGCTGTAAGTTATTATTTTGTTTTTTTTTTTTTTTGAAAAAGTATTCACGTTTGATGGAGAAATAGAATAAGCAATTGGGAGGCTCGAGAATACTTTGGGTGAAATGTCTTGATATTTCTCTGTTTGTTCTTAGTTTGCGTGTTCTTTTTATTTTTTTTGTTAATTTTCTAGGAGAGAATTGCCTTCATTTATTTGTAATGTGTTTCTTTCATTTCATTGGAGTGTGTTTGATGAGATTCTATTGATTACCCAGAAAATGTCGCAAACTTTTCTATATTCCTTGAGATTTTATTAATCATTATATCTCTCCGATCCAAAAAAATTTCATATCTTTCGTATCCAAAAAAATCCGATGGGTTATGAATTAGTAAATGTTGGACTCCAAATTCAGCTTTGCACTCTACCACTAGATTTGATTTTGTAGTTTTAATTAGTTGGCTACAATTCATGATGGGTAACTTTTTGTTGGAATTGTCTGGGTGTAGTAGTTTGAACACACGCACTTGAAGCAATAATTGCCGTTTTGAGGGCAGAAGCATGGATGGAAAGTCTGTCTTCCGTTTTCATATGGTCACATCTTCTTTTAAAAAATGTTTCACATGATTACAGCTTGAAAGTTGGGTCACCTAAATTGACAACTTTTCCGAGCAAAATACCCCATTTTTAAACACAAGAGAGAAGAAAACTTTCTTTAAAAAAAAAGATTTGTTTTCTGTCTGTGTTTTTCACCTCTGTCCATTCGACTCGTATCAATAAATGTGATTTTTCGTGACGGTCTCCTATGTTGTTGCAACCTTACCTCCTTATCTCAGAAAGGTATACGTGACAGCATTACCGCGGTTTCATCGCGTTTTTAGACTAAAATATTAATGGAATGGATAAATTCTGAGAGGTCCGAAATACAGAATTCCAATCTTTGAAAATAAACCCTCCTGAAGGGACCAAGTATGCGGTTTTTTGGTGCAAGCATCACCTACATGACAAGGGCAAATGTCTTTTATTGTAAAGACTGATACTGAGATGTTGTCAATTTTGGGAAGGTGAGAGACCAGTAGTTTCAATGCAACCCATGTGGGATAATAAAAAACAATGGCAGGCAGTAGGCATAGAGCCAGAGCCTTTTTCTGCGAGATGACAGAGTCTAAACGCCCTTTGTCCCAATGCCCACCTCTCTGTCTCTTTTATAGATGAACGGACAACACATCAGATATGTTGGTAAAAACAAAAAACTCGGCACCCAACTGTGGATACACTAGCAACAAAGAATACGTCAACGATGATTACAAACTATTTTCATTTCAGAAAAATGAGTTCTCGCGATTTAATAGGCACGCTCGCTTTGAACAAACACAACATGGGAAAATACTGACATCATGAAGGGGAAAGATGAAAACAGGCCAAGGAGGGAGGGGAAGCGGAGAAGTTGTCATATGACATAAGGCACGTAACCGTAGGTAGGGTGGGAGGAGGGTATTGGCAGCAGCGCACCGAACAACCTGAGTTGGTGGGCAATTTCCTTGAGCAAGCAGCTGTGGCGGTGGCAAGTGGCGGTGGAGTTCCATACAAAGGATAGCCACAGAGAGGTGGAGCCAGTGCATGGCATGGATACTGGCAAATTGTGGAGTTCATACAAGCAACGTTGTTGTGAGTATCATCCAGTCTTCAAACTCAGTTTTAAGACCCATATACTAACAACAATGGTGACAATGCTGTTAATGGTAATACACTGATAACACAACCCGCAGATCTCTCAGGTATTCAAGTGACACCTTCGTATAAGCAGTAAACTAGTACAGCATAAAGTGGGATTTGCTCAACTCAACACTACAGAGTTCTTTCTGCCATCCATCTTTGTTTACAAACACGATACTTAAACCACCCTGCAGCGTCGCAACTCAAACATGCCAATAAAAGTGCCTGATTTCGTCGAATGCATATAGAAAAAGAAAATACATGAAAAAAAAAACCAAAGCTATTGACCTGAGTCTGTATTGTACCTCATCATAGAGAAAAGCAGAGCATTTGCTTGTTAAAAATATAATAAAATATAATCGGGATTTCATACAATAATCACCAATTGTATTTTAAACTAAGATTGATCAGAAGAATTTGAGGAAACGTTCAGATCCCGGCTGTTCAAATATAGATAACTAAAACTGTCGTTGAAACCTGAAGTTATACGCAGGGGTGATAATCCAGTGTAGTCACCCTGCATCTTCGCCAAGCATAGGTCAGCAATGTACTTGAAAATCTTGTGCTTCTGGGTCAAAGGTTGATCTGCATATTCCTCCAACGGCATCCACTAAGAAGAATAAAGCCAAAAAAGTTATATTACTCGGTAATGCCATGCATTAGGAAAATAAATGGCTTGAGCCAAAATAGTCTCGCTATAGGGGATGTAAGTATATGCTCTCATCACAGATAGTCTTTAAGCTGATAAATAAAGTACATAGTTGATCCAAAGTTGTACCTATCTAGAGCTCTCTTTTGCTCAAGAGTGCTCACCTGCAACTTTGGCAGCCAAGAAAGAGGAACATGTAGGTTTGGATGTTGAAATGAGAATTTTTAATTTGAGATGAATGTTAAAAATTGAATAAAATATTATTTTTTAATATTATTATTTTTTTAGGATTTGAAAATGTTGAATTGGTATTTAAAAAAATTGAATTATTTATTATCTTTTGTGTGGAGAATTTGAAAAAATTATAATGATAAGATGAGATAAAATAAGAATTTTGAATCTCATCTTACTTCCAAACCTATCCGCCTACGGATCTTCTTAGAAAGAGTTACACATGGCAGACTTTGATACCTAAATGCCCCATAGGTGTGTGGAACCAGAAGTGGGAGTTCTCCCTCATTTCAGTTCAAGCTCAAGTGCTTCTCATGTTAATTTTCTTCCAGCTAATAGTTCTACCTTGTCAAAGACACAAGGCCACTACCTATTTTTTCTATCTGCTAACGAAGCTAGATTGTTGCAGGAGAAGTTTGTTATGTAGCACGTTAGAATAAAATATTGTATCGCCTGCTTACACCTATGACACGAGCTTTGACAATATTACCTTGGCTGCTGCAATCTCTAGTTCTTGCTTCTCGATGTCAAAGGATAGAGGACGCATCATGCAAATGAAAAATAGATCTGATTTCTGAAAGAACATCTTGTGTGACTGCCTGTAAGATGAAAGAGATAAAAGTAGACATGAATCTATTCTATTAATCTCAACGAGATTTGTAAATTATTTCGGATAGGTTACACAGGAACTTCACAAATCCCAAAGTTTTTAGGTTCATAATGGTAGGAGGCTTCTTTGATAAGTATCCTGGTAAGAGAAACATCAAGAGACAAAGCAAGATGGAACTGAATGGTGGAGGAAAATAGATCCATGTATGGTCAGCACTTCTTTTTTAGCAATGTATTGAATGAGAATGCATTTTGTTAATTAGCTTCTAGAAATGATTTTTCATTAATAATTCCATGAAGATCACAAAATCCAATATATGATGGTGATACGGAATATCAACTTTCAGAATTGATATATGCCTAAAGATCACTGTATCAAACCCATTCTCCAGGTTCTCCCAAATGCTGAAAAGAAAAACCGACTGGGTATATATTTCCCCATGTTAGTATTTATAGACGTGCCAGACAAGATATCCCTGCCGGACTCTAAATTTATCCATCAAATCACAACTTTGAAAATGTACGTCCGAAAGTACAAGGTAAGGCCGAAAGAGAAATGATAAGCTACCAACTAATTTACTAGTCTTGGAACATTATTAATAGATTATGTATACGTAAATGATAATTTTAATAAATGTAAAATGAATTTAAATTTTAATTATTTTATTTATATAAGTCTCCACATTAGAATAATTATTTTTTTATTATATAATAATAAAATAATATAAGATAAATTTAACTTTAACTATTCACATCAAATCTCCAAATTAGATATCTATTTATTTATTATATAATAATGAGTAATTAATAATTTAAAAAATATTTAATTTTTTTTATTATTAATTTATTTTATTTTATCATATTTTAATTATTAATTATTAGTTTATTTTATTTTATCACATTTTGTTATTTAATTTAAAAAAACTCGTGGAAGTTTGTAGATATAGATAGAGAGAATAAATAGTATGTTATAAAATAATAATAAAATAAAATTTGCTATATGTACAATGTAGACCAAATTTGAGTTTTTCTTTACCAATATTGTAGCTAAAAGCTATAAATTTTGTTAATAGATAATCCATTGCAGTTGTGTTTTATATCTAATAATAAAAAAGTACAATAAATTTTAGAAATGGCTAATCCAGTGAGAATGCTCTTAAAGCACTCTCAATGGATTCTCCATCTTATCCTTTAAAATACATCATCAAAACCTACTTTTTCTATTTTACATATTTACTTTTACAATATTCCATACATCAACTTATCTATTTTTTTCTTCATATCATTTAAATAATATTTTTTTTTATTTTTTTAAACATTTCCTTTCTACCAATAAATTTCTAATATCCATATATTTTTTTATATTTACAATATATTATTATATACAATGTAATATAATTCAGTCCTATACACACAAAATAAAATTATATAAATTAAATAAAAATTTAAAATAAAATCAAATATGAAAAAATAGATAAATAACATTTCCAATATATTTTTTAGAAAAAAAAATAAAATTGAGGTGTTTTAAATGATAAACAAAGAAATTGTATTGAAATGTAAAAAAAGTAAAATGAAGTGATGGAATAAATGAAGTATAAATAATTAAAAAATTATTTGAGAGATGAACAGTACCGGCTACATGTAGCAGGTTACTGTATCAATTTGTATTTTACAAACTCTTATACATAATCCAATTAAACTCATTTTATGAACAATTCTCAGTACCGGCTACATGTAGCAGGTTACTGTATCAATTTGTATTTTACAAACTCTTATACATAATCCAATTAAACTCATTTTATGAACAATTCTCTAAATATTTTACATTTTTTGTATTATACATGAGTCATTGTGAGTGCTCTTAGTAACAACAAAAATTAAAAATAAAAAAAATTTACTACTCGGCTTTGTTCACTTTCACAAAACGCTCATATTATCTCATCTTAATCATTACAACTTTTTCAAATTCTCATACAAAATAAAATAAATAATTCAACTTTTCCAAATCACAATACAACATTTTCAAATCTCAATACAAAAATAATATATTCTAATAATATTTTATTCAACTTATTTCATCTCTGAAAACAAACGAAGCCTAAGGCTTCGATTAGAACTTGAATTAAACTGAAATCAACTTATATCAATTTAATTTTAAATTGAATCTAATATACAAACGCCCAATTTTCAAATCATTAAACTCATCTCAACTCAAAACCTCTTTACACGTGAAACTCACAACTTTTTTCAATTCAAGACCTTTTTACATACGGAACTCATAACTTTTTTTAAATTTTCGTAAATACATCTAAATTCATCTTAATATTCAAACACATCTAAACCCATCTTAGGTAGACCACACAAAACTCACTCTATCATCTCAACTCATTACTATTCATAAAGAACTCAACTTAACTCAACCTCCAAATAGGACCTTAAACTACTATTGAATAAAATAATATTTTTTTAAAAATTTGATTTTAATTTTGATTTGATGTATCTAAAATTTGAAAAAATTTATATTTTATGAGGAAGTAGTAGATAAATTGTAGATGGGCAAGGCAAAAAGGTGTTAAAGAGCGATAGGTGGTGTGGTGGTACAGTTCCTAATAACTGTCTGTGTGATAAATACATGGTACAACAACTTTTTATGTACTAACGAAAAATATATGTTTAGTTCAAGGGTAGATTAGACAGTATAAAGTTTATACCTGAATGCTAGTATCTCCTGAAATTCCGTATGAATCTGAAGCAGTACAAAGCAGTTGCCTTCAATAAGTTTATATCATACCGGCGCATAAATTAGAAGGTCAGAGCAATATTTCTTGATATACATCCAACACTTACCCCTGTTTCTTCTTTTAGTTCTCTTGCAACTGCCATGAAAAGATTCTCACCCTGTAGATTGATGAGCTCCTTTACCAAGTGATAGCAAAATGGATTTAGTTATCAAATAATAAAAAAGCAGCTTGGTTAAGGTACATACCTCCTCAACAACCCCGGTAGGGATTTTCCACACCCCTGTATCTTGGAATCTACCACTCTTTTCCTGAACTACAAGCAGCTAGCAGAGAGAGAGAGATTCCAGTTCAGCAATATGGGGGTTGGGGGGAGGGTTGATTTTCTTTTACAAGTAAAAACACCAAAAATATGAAAAAATAGATAGACCGACTTATGAATGAGAACTGACTTTAAGGAGGAGCCCGCTTTACTGAATTGAACCGATAACCAAGAGACGGAAAAAAAGGGGATCGACAACGAGTATCCAAGTCTGTAAAATATTATTCCAGTAAAAAGAGAGCAAGCTACCCTAAACTGTTATATACGGAGTAAAGATCTAGTTTTATTGCTACACGCCATTATAAAACCGCATTCTGGATATATTCCATGCCAATAATTGCCCCTAGACAAAGGTAACCACGCACATGCTTTATGCTTATTTGTCCTAGGAAACACAAGAACTCTGTATCACGAAGAACTAAAGTTTCTTTGTGAATGTTAGAACAAGTGTTCTAACTTCAATCTCAACGACTGAAAAATGTTTAAATGGATGAGGTTTTCTATGATGTAACGTAATTTTACCCACAATGACCAGGAGAAATATTAGGAGCTACAGAGGAAGTACCTACCTCTCTTTTATCATTCAAAACAATAGCACCAATACCTACACGGTGTGAAGCATTTGAAGGAAGAGTACAAATAGTATCAGGAATCCAGTAAACCAGCATCAGGTAATTTGGCTCGGCATGGTGGTAACGAAATCCCTCCTGTCACCATTATAAGAGATGCACGGAAGAGAAATCAATACTCGAGATCAGATGCCTCGATCAACAATGCATGGCGTAGAAATTGGTCTTCGAATTTGAAGTATATGCTTGATGAACTACCTAGGTAATAAAAAGGAAACAGACAATTCTATGCTCAAATTTATTTTGTTTAAATTAAAGCTAGGAATTTTTACCAGGACTCAGGACTAACTGCCCCAAGACCATGACTCAATCATGTTGATGCTTCTGCGCCCCAATTGACACCCACTTTTTGTGACTACTTGTCCCCACGAAGTTGTTTGGAGGTAGAAAATGATTACCTTCACTGCAGGTTCCACCAGATTTACAAGACCAATGTGCAGTTTAATCCAGACACCCTTCTTGCCCTGTGAAGCATATCTAAAAATTAACCAAACTTAACAAGGAAAGATTTATTTATCTTCATAAACAACATATAAGGATATGTGCGTTTGACAAATTAATACACTATTATCATTACGGGGGTGGGGAGAAAGAATGAAGAAGAAAAAAGAAAGTGAAAATCATAAACTAAGATAAGGCCCAGATGCTGCACCACTTCATCCAATTAGATTTGAAAAAATAAATAAAAAATCAAAATATACTTCAAACCATTAGATAAAGTTTCGATAAAGCATTGGACGTAGTAGTAGTACAAACGAGATCTATAAGGTCAACAACTTCACCTCCAACACTTCTCCTTAAAGATTAAAAGTATTAACCTGTAATTCATCATAAAACTAGAGAAGTATATTAAAGTTCAAACAAGCTATTGGAAAAAAACTTCAGAGCGTTAGACCATTTATCATGTAATGTAACAAGCCCATCCATTTGTAAAGCAGGTTCGAATAACAAATTACAACCTGTCGCCTCCACTCAGAGACCGAAGCTCTAAGCAAAGTAGCAAAGACCTCGGAGCCCATAGCCCCCTCCATCTCCACAATGACTCCTCCATGGTTATCATTGGTCGCTGGAAGCAGTTCAACATGCTCAAGTCCATTTTCAAACACTTGGTGCAGAGCCGACATGGTTCCAACCCAAAACCGAAGTAGCAAAATCCGATAATACAGCCTGAAAAAAAGAAAAACGCCAAACTCATGACTTGTCGAGAACAAACACTGCAGAGTCTCCAAGTAATACCTTAACCAAACCAAAAGCTTGACTTCATGAATTTGAAGGTAACGACGTAATGTTAACAACTTAATCTTGTTAACGACGTAATGTTAACGACGTATCAACTCAAATTCGATTATACGTAAAACGACAAAGCAGAAACGGAAACAAGCAAAGGAAGATATTTACTGAGAGATAATTAGGGCTCTAAGCAAGGGGCATCCATTAAACTGTAATCTGTGCAGAAACCGAACCAGCACACCAGCACTGGAAGTTGAAGAAAGGCCGGCCGTGGCGACGGCATTTTTATAAGGACGGTTGGGCGTTGAAAGTGTTGGTTTAAATGCTGGGAAAAACTAGTCTGTGATGGGTGCGTGGTGACGTAGTTCCACTCATTTTGGAGCAGCCAATGGGATCTCTTGGAAAAGGTTGTCTGGGTCCCACTTTTTGTCAGCCGCCCCCCTCTCGTCTCTTTTCATTAGGTGGAGGGTATAGATCGAGGGACCACCATTGCCTGAAAAGTGGCTCAGAGCACTAGTAGCGGGCGCAATATTCTTTAACTAAAATTTAGTTAAAGAATTTATTTTTACAAATTTTAGCTAGCCACTTTTTACAACACCAAATAATAAGCTCAACAAATTTTTCACTATTCTATTAAAATATTGATTTTGAACTTTTTGTAAATTTTAATTCTAATTATAATTTCTCCAACGGCTATATTTTTAACAGCTATATTTCTCCAACGGATATTTTTTTTAACAGCTATATTTTTTCAACGGCTATATTTTTTAACGGTTATATTTTGTAACGGCTATAATTCTTCAACAGCTATATTTTTCCAACGGCTATATTTGTTAACGGTGATATTTTTTAACGGCTATAATTCTCCAACGGTTATATACTTTTAACGGTTATATTTTGTAACGGCTATAATTCTCCAACAGCTATATTTTTCCAACGGCTATATTTGTTAACGGTGATATTTTTTAACGGCTATAATTCTCCAACGGTTATATACTTTTACTATAAAACATAACATTTCCTCAACAATTTCATTCACTTCAACTCAAGTATCTCTTTGAAACATTTTCTTCTCATTCTCTTTCGTTTCTCTTTTTCTACTTTACGACCTATTGGTCGTTCCAAATTTAAAGATGCAACATGATAATCCTCATCTTCGCCTAGATTTATTGAATTTGGTGTCGAATCATTCGAACTTGGTTTCTTCTTCGGCTTCACTAGGTCCATATGTTCCACTCACTTTGGATGGAATCTTAACACCCGCCAACAATTATCAAAGTTAAAAGACTTTTTCTCTAACTCCAAGAACATAACCTTTGCCTTGCCAATCTACATACATAAAGCACCATGCTTCTAAATAAGTAAGATGCTAAAAAAAAAAAAAACATGCTAAAAAATAAACTTAAAAGGTGCAAAACATACCTTGTCTTGTTCGTTAAACCCACTTGGATGCATTCCTTCAACTTGGGCCAAGTAACCACAAAACTTATTTGTAGCTTGTTGAATCGTCGACCACCGATTCATTAGAGATGTGTAATTGCATAAAGAGTCAAATTTCTTGTTTTCCTCAAAATACTTATGAATTCTTTTCCATAACATTGTGTGCTTTTGATCTTTTCCTTGTACCGCATCTAAGGAAGTTTCAAGCCATCCCTCCACAAGTAACAAATCTTCCTCATTACTAAAATTATTACCTCGTTGTATTTTTCGTCCACTCGATTCAACTTCAATAACCTCAACTCGGGGTGGAGAGATTTCTTGTTCATTTGTGGCACTCATCAAAAAGTCATTGTTATTTAAAAGATTTGTGAAGTAGGCATTATGGTGAGTGGATGGATCCATTCCTAACAAATAAATTGAGGAATGAAAAACATATTCCTAACTTATGAACATAGCAAAAAACGATGGCCTAGTATCAAGTAATTTATGAACAATAAAAACATATTCCTAACTTATGAACAGAGAAAAAAACGATGGCCTAGTATCAAGTAATTTATGAACAATAAAAACATATTTCTAACTTATGAACAGAGCAAAAAATTCTCCCCCAACGTATAAGTATTTTCAGTACAATACACACTAGAATTTTCGGTTTCAGTACAATATACCACTAATATTTTTATCAATAATGCTTTTATCAAATTCAATACACCAAAATCACATTTCGGAATTCAATTAAAGCTTGAGAATTAAAAAAAAAAAAAAAGAACTGCCCGTAATTGTAGCTCCAAGAAATCGCATAAATTGCATAGAAGAAATTGGATCAAAGTTTGAGTGGATCAAAGTTTGAGAATTACATCAAGAAATCACATAAAAAAATGAATTGAATAAGAGCAAATCGCATCGCATCAGAAGAAAATCATAGCTAAAATTGCATAAAAAAATAAACAAATTAAAAACAGAGCTACTGGCGTTCGGAGGCTCACAGGTGCTCTGAAAACTGGGAGTGGCATTGCCGTTCGGTGCTGCAGCTGGGAGACGACGGAGAGAGTTCCGTCCGGTGCGATGGCTTGGTTCGTGCGGCTGGGAGAGAGTTCCTTCGGTGCTGCAGGTGGGAGACGACGGACAAAGTTCATGCGGCTGGGTTCGGTGCTGCGGCTGGGTCCGTTGCTGCTGCTGGGTGAGGTGGTGCGGCTGGTTTCAATGGTGTGGCTGGGAAATGGGAAATGAAAGGAGGTAGAGACAGAGGGAAATGAAATGAGGCAGAGGCGCGGAGAGAATTCACTTTGCGGGAACAAATATTTTACTCTAAAATAATATTTAGCCAGTGAAAGTTTGCTCAATAGATTTGGCCAGCCGTGTAGTTGGAGGCTAAATTCACTGTAGCATTGTTGAGTCCATTGTAGGACATTTTTTGATCTTTTAGCTATTTTTTGGTTATATTTTAGCTATATTGAGCCCACTACTAGTGCTCTCAGAGTGGAACAAAAATGCAGTTTTTGGGGGCACACGGCGCGAGGATAAGGACGTAATTTTCTTTCTTGGATTTTTTCAAATGTCCAGTGAGAGTGACTGAGTGAGACCTCAAATAATTGTCCGCTTGGTGTCCTGCAGATGGCGTTGTGACCCTGTGGCTGTGGCCGTGGGCGGGCAGTGGCACGTCGTGTGGGAGGGTATTTTTGAGATTTCCACGTTTAAGTGACCTCTGTGACGACTGCGGATGATCGGATGCTTCTGTGCGACGAATGGGATTGTTATTGTATTGTCAATAAGAGTGTCAAATCGTGTTAACGGGTCGTGATCGTGTCGTGTCAAAGCATATATATTATATTATATAGCTCAACTCTAATCCGACCCGTTAAACTTATCGTGTCAAAATCTCAAACCCTAACACTACCTCTTAACATAACGGGTCGTGTAGTGTCAACCCATTTTGACCCATTAGTAAATATTACGAAATATGTTAACACAACACAATACGACTCGTTTCAAACTGTTTATGTAAATGGGTTAAATAGGTCTGAAATTAATCCGTTTAACCTGATTAAATTTAGCATAATTTTATATAAATTTTAAAATTATAATATTTATAAAAATTATAAAACTAATTACAAGTACAAAATTACAATCTAAACAATAAAAATATTGAAATTGAAATTCTAACAATTTTACTTTTAGGTATAAGGGATAATTGTAACTTTAACTTTCTTAACATGACATACGGGTTATAACGGGTCAAAATCCGTTAAGCAATCGTGTCTTAACGGGTCAACCCGTTTTGACTCGAACCCGTTAAAATTAAACCATAATCCGTTATTATCGTATTGTATTCGTATTTAGTTAATAGATCGTGTAACATATTGCCACTCCTAATTGTCATTATTACTCGTGAATTTTCTTTGGATAAAAGAGAATAATGGTGACGTGTTATGCTATACACAGTTGATTCTTATAGTTTTGGTGGTATTATTGATAGACCATTACATTAGTTTTTGTTTTCCAAAACTACAAATTCAAACGCAGATGAAAATGTTACCAACACAATAAATGATGATTGCGATGAAGATGTAATATATAATACTTTTCTTTACGCGGTCCAACAAAATTATTTTGTTTTGGGTTCATATGTGATGAATTATTCTATACTCAAATTAGCATCATTTTAATGATAATATTTAATATATAAAATTTAATCTTTTAAATCACCTAAACAGTATATAGTGTACAAAATTTAAAATAACAATACTCTTATACTGCATTTAGATGTTGAGCTGAACTCAGTTTTTTATGAATTAAAACGTGTTAAGATTGTGGAGTGGGTTCTATAGAGTTCATATAAAATGAGTTTAGATGTATTTGGATGTTAAAATGAGTTTAATACTATTTACAGAAAGTTAAAAAAAGATTATGGATCTCACATATAAATAGGTTTTGAATTGAGATGAATTTAGTAATTTAAATATTGCATATTTAGATATTAGACTCAGGTTAAAATTAGACTGAAATGAATTGATCTCGATATAGTCCAACAATCAAACTAGCCCTTAATATACGACAATAAAATTATTGAATATTTGAGACTCAAAAATTTTATGTGCAGTCACTTTTACGTACTCTTTTGTGCACTCAAGTAATGTGATTGATTGTGTATTAAAAAAAATTAAGCCAATCAATCATCTCAATAAAATACGTAAAGAATATACAAAAGTGACTGTGTAGCATTACTCCTTAGACTTGTCTTGAGTTGTGTCCAACTATGGGCAGGTACAATAGTTAAGATATGGAGAGTCAAAAAGGTGATCTTGTGGCTGGCAACGATTTTATCATTATGGTGGTTGGAAAAGTGGGAAGGATCTTCCCAATAGGTCTAATTGTCATGATTTACGTGACCCTTTGCCCCTTAATCCTTCTTAGGATTGAGATTCTGAGAAACAAATCAAATCAACAAAGGGGACCCGACCATAGATATAGAAAGTTTGAATTCACTTTAGCATTCAAACTTTGAAAAAAAGGGCAAAAAAAAAGTTAAACCAATTGGTCAGGGCGATGTGATAGCCCTTCCACCATTTGGGTGTTCCACAATGCTAATTAATGGCCAATGGAAGCGGACAAAGAGACATTATTTTAAGTGTGAATTCAATGCATAATTCAAACCTAGGACTTCACCATGCATTCATCCCAAATTTTTTTTATTTATTTATGGGTTTTAACAGGAACTTTTACTATGTATCCTCTAAAATATAGCTTTACCAAAAGAAAAACAAAAAAAAAAAACAAAAAGGTTGTTGAAACCAGATGTGGATTTTTCTTTTAAAATAAACAATAGATGTGGATTGAGTGATGGCAACGTTTAGCCTTCAAAAGGGTCACAATGCTAATCACCTTTTTGATGTTTCACAATACAAAAGCATTCATGCATGTAAACACTTGTAACTTAACATCTTGCAAAATAGTTGTGCATGTCTTTGCTGTACGGATTATTGCATTGGTTGGAGTTTCCATGTCTTGTTGCAAAATGGGCAATAAACAAAATATCATTGGCTTGTTTTGTTGAAAAATACTTATTAATAGGAAATTTACATAACCCATAATCAAACCATCATTGTTTAAATATAAACCTCTTGCTCTCTTAGCTAGTTCTCTTTTATATAAGAGTTTAAGGTTGTTTTTGGATAATAATGTGATCTCAGATATTATATAAATAATAGTGAAAAAATAATAAAAAAATAATAAATATTCATGAAAAATAATAAATAATAAATAATAAATAATAAATAGTAGTGGAGTCTCGTATCAGAGTTTAGGAAAAATCAACTCAATGAAAACCAAATATTTGAGTTGACAGTTTATTTCAAATCCGTATTTTGATAATTAGGAACACATATAACTATTTTATTACTATTTCATGATTAATTAAAATAAAGAAAAATATAATTGCAAGCATAATTGTGCACTAATCTGTGCACTAATATGATGTGATTGGTCAAAAAATAGATTTTATTGAAAACAGTGTTAATTTAAATTTTAAGTATGAATAAATCAGTATTGGTACACAGATTAGTGCGCGACTGTGCTTATACGTAGCAAAACTTTTAAAATAATAATAAACCTCACCAATGATATATTGATAATCTCACTTTTAACAAACTATCATTCATTTGAAATATAATTATAAAATAGTTATAAAAAAATTGTAAATTTATATCATAAATTTTTAAAAACTTAAAAAATTGACCGAAGATAAATATTAAAAAATATAAAATGATACAACTGTTACAAAATTAGTTCACAAATTTTTAATAAAATATTAGTACTTTTTTATTGTATTTAATTGTATTAAAATATAATATTTAAATAGAAAGTCGGAATGGTTTCTCAATAAAAAAAATGAATTAATTTTGATTTGGATAATAAGTTGAGATGAGTTGATATGGTTTATGAATAATAGTGAAATAGTTTGAGTTAAAATATTTTACGGGATTTTAAGATATGAGAGAGAAAAAATTGAATAAACATATTATAAAATCAAAATATTTGTGAATAATAGTGAAATAGTTTGAGTTAAAATATTTTACGGGATTTAAGGATATGAGAGAAAAAAAATTAAATAAATATATTATATAATTAAAATATTTTTATAATATAATTTTTGTTTTGATATTTTAAAAAGCTAAATTGTGTTTTGTTTAAAAGTTTGAAAAGTTGTAATAATTAGATAATAATTAGATAAAAAAGTTAAATATTTGAAATTAAAAGGTGTTTGTATTTAAGAAAATGCTTGGGCTAACTAGAGGTGGTCCGGAGGCATTTTTTTTAATTTTTTTTTACATAGTGATTGATGAAGTATTTTTTTAATGATATTATGAAATTTTTTTATAAAAAAATTAATGAAAAAGATTAAAAAAAAATAAAAATAAAGGGCCAAATGACCTTATTGGGAGACTCTCTGGAGCTCACTCTCAATGAGTATAGCACCATCATTATATTTATAATATAAGAGAAATGATATTTACAGTCGTGAGTGTACAAGTGTCATATAATCACTTTAAAAAATGTAAATAAATACGGGATCCACATAAAAAGAAATTAATTTTTTAATAGTGAATCTTATTTTTTTCTGAAGTGATTATATGGTGCTTATATATTTTATAATTATATGTAATATTATTCTATTTATAATATTTAAATATTAAAATGAGATGAAGTGTCTCTTTATCTAAACCAAGGATCATGGGCATTCGCCAAAAGAACAAAAAAAGGATCATGGGCATTCTGGTAATCTCTTAGTGGGGATTCGCTGGGGATTTAAAGATATTGATTTTTCCCCCTATATGCCTCTAAGCTAAAGAAAATTGTTTCTGATACGCAGGGGCAGCAAGTGCCTGTTTTGGCTTTCGGGGTCTCCTTAAAAGAAGCAAAATACTCGCATACTCTGTGTGATCAATGGAGGGAAGAATATAAAGGGCTTGGCTCTCCTAACCTTTATTTTGATCAACTTTTTGAGAGAGAATAGAGATTGAGCTTGTAGAGAGATAAAGCGGTGTAGACAGCACCTCGACTTGGTCAGTGATCATGTCTCTGGGCTATGCAGAGAAGCTTTCGTACATAGAAGATGTGGGAAAAGTTGGCATGGCTGAGTATTTCGACTCGCCTCGCATTTTGCAAGAAAAAGTGGGGCTTTCTCTTTTCCATTCACATTCTTACTATTTTGTTTTTGTGTTTTTTAAATGTACTTCTAGTTTGCTTATTATTGTCATTTCGGCTTGATAACTTGATGATCTTAAGCACTTAGATACCCATGAATGCAACATAGTTTTCGGTTCTTGAACCCGGTGAAAGTATGGTTATTTTTTATGCTTCTGCAACTATGTGCTATTGTGACTTGCTTTATGAGATCTCGTATATTGGCTTTAGCTTTTATATTCAGTAGAATTGCAATTCACTTACTTTATTGATTATTAACCTGAAATTTGTGTGCTCATTTCTGATTTTGATAACGGCTGTGATGTTTAAGTAGCAATTGTAGTTAAAATATTTGTGACATTCTTGATCATCAACATGCCTAGGGTTGAAGAGACGCAGGTTATTAACTTATGATTATTTAGATTCAAATGTGCGCTAATTTGGTGAATGCTTAAGGTACATCATAATTCTAGCATGTAGAGTAGGTGGTGGGGAGGAATAATGAAGCATGTAGTAAAGCAGTCTTTTCTTATCAACGAAGTGGGAAAAAATGCTTATCAACAAAGTCGGGAAAAATGTGATAGAATTAAGGAGTTACATAGGCTGGAGTGATCAAAAAGGTTCAATGTGTCTACCGCAATAAACTGTTTTTGGATTTAAGGAAAGACACATTGAACCTCTAGTTTAGGGTTCTACTACTACCCCCACCCCCCTTTCAACATCTTGGCATCAAACAAAAAACAAGAAGAGGTCTTGGAGTGCAGGAATATGTCTTCTTTTCATTGGTGCTGATAAAAATGCATATGTTGGTGGATCTACTGTGACTATTTTCATTCTGGTTGGAGGGTATCAATTTTTTTTCCAATTATTATTCCTACCGAAAGGAAGATATTATGCTATCCTGCTGCTAATTGAATTGGTCTTATTGCAAATTTCTTGACATATGTGCTTTTGGTCCTTTCAAGGTTTTCTTCCTGTGTTTAGTTAAATGAAGATTCTAAGACCTGATATGTGCTGTCTAATGATTCTGACCTCAACTTGGTTTGTTTTACTTTATTTATTTTTGTCTTGGCAGATTGAACGACTTGCCATGACAATACAAAAGGTTTGAAGTTACATCATGTGACCCATCTCATTGATGGTAGTGTTAAATATTTTCTCTTTGATGTTTTACAGGAGTTTTGTTGTTGTTTATAATTGCAGAGTAAGCATCTAGTGGTGTTTACAGGCGCAGGAATATCAACTTCTTGTGGTATACCTGATTTTCGAGGCCCCAAGGGGATATGGACACTTCAGGTGAAAATTTGTGAAATTCATATAACTTCATAAGTTGTTAATAAGGCCCTCGTTGTCTTCTCAAATTGCATTAAGCTAATAATCCTTCCTTCCCTACCTCAACAACTTTTATCATACCTAGAATGAGCTCTTTAAATTTAACAAGTAGCTTAGCATGGGCTTTTCTTATAAAATTTTTGCATCCTTGTTGATCCACATGTGAGGATATCTTACTTATAAGCTGATGAGCTTTCCAAAGTTAAATATGTTTGGAGGCAACTTGAAATGAAAATAAAAGGTTTCGTTACCTTGTCAACAACTGTTCTTTTGCTCTGTTACTTCATATGTCATCCCACATGCGCCTAAAAATGGTTTTTCTTCGCAATCAGCAATATAATAATTCCATTGTAAATCCCTTTGTATGGCTCTTATCATGCTCATTTATAGTACAGCGTGAAGGCCAAGCCTTGCCTGAAGCGTCACTGCCATTTCACCGTGCAATGCCGAGCTTGACTCATATGGCTTTGGTTGAACTAGAGAAGGCTGGTATTTTGAAGTTTCTAATTAGTCAGGTATGGCTGCATTATTTCATACTTCAGCTTTATGTATGATTCTAGCCCTTTGGAAGATAACTTTTAGCTTGAACTCTGGTTGATGGGTGCTAAGTCTAGTTTCCTCATTATTCTGCTTTAAGCTGTTTCCTTCTTTTGTTGCTCACACGAGTTGCTACTTCATTCTCAAGAATTTGTATTCTCGAGGAATATCTTTTGTTGTTCCAATGTTAAAACTTGCTGAGAGGAAGGTTCGTGTAGTTTGCTATTTGCAATAATTTAAACATACTTCTTTTCTTTATAAGTAAATGATTTTATTGATGATGATAGGCATAGCCCAAGTACACAAGATGGTATACAAGAGATAAAACCTATCTAGGTTGCAATTTAAACATACTTCTTACACGATGTTTGTATTCTATGTTTCCACCAAGTTGGGGTGTGACATCCAAAATTATTTTCTAAAACTCTGCCAAGAACAAAATAATGTTGGATGGCATAAAGACTTTATGTATTTCTTGTCTCTCTTGGTGTATTCAGTCCAGTGGGTCATTATGTAGGGTTATATGAAACACTATGCACTTACTTTTCTCATTTCATTTCTTACAATCTCTTACTTCTAATTGCAAGAATGTTGATGGTCTCCATCTTCGGTCTGGAATTCCAAGGGAGAAACTTGCTGAATTGCATGGAAATTCGTTTATGGAAGCTTGCCCTTCATGTGGAGCCGAGTAAGACCTGTTATTTTCAATGAAACTGACTGTGATACCCCCATATGATAAGATTAAGAGTAGGTGGTGTATGGGATCCCACATTGCTTGGGAAGGAGAAGTTATTGCTCTTTATAAGGTTCCAATGGGGCTCCAATTGTATCATTGACTAGTCCTTTTGGAGTATAGGCTGTGTGGTTTGGGCCTTCCATTGGGGTGTTACAAATGGTATCAGAGCCTATCCCAACCAGAAATGTGGGACTTGAGCTGTGCCACCTACAATAGATGATTGTGATACCCCCATATGATAAGATTAAGAGTAGGTGGTGTATGGGATCCCACATTGCTTGGGAAGGAGAAGTTATTGCTCTTTATAAGGTTCCAATGTGGCTCCAATTGTATCATTGACTAGTCCTTTTGGAGTATAGGCCATGTGGTTTGGGCCTTCCATTGGGGTGTTACACTGACTGTTTTTTAGTTTCTACTTTCTTTTTTGGGGGCTCATGAATCTTCTGCTTAAGTTGATATGTGGTTTAAAAATCACTTATTGATGCTCTTATTATTATTTATAGAAATTTTCTACTCTCCATTTAGGGATGCTGAAGTTTCTTATTTGCACTTAGTCGGATTCTTTCTCTTCTATACACCCAGTGTACTTGGTTGTGCCCCTTGTGCTTTTAATAAAATTGATGTAAAAAAAATCTTATTTGCACATGGGAAGGTACTTGCGAGATTTTGAAGTGGAAACTATTGGTTTGAAGGAGACCTCGAGACGGTGTTTTGATGTAAAATGTGGAGCAAAGCTTAAGGATACAGTTCTTGACTGGGAGGTACTAATTACTTTATTTTCTTTGTTGCAATTTTTGTTGAGGTTCAAAATTTAAGTTGAACCACAAGGGGTTGGCCTAAGTGGTGAAAGCCTTGGTCTTGGGAAATCACTCTCTTCAAGGTCTAAGGTTCAACACCTCATGGGTGTAAACAATCATTTGGGGCCATACCCCCTGGTGAAAAGCCAGCAATTTAACTAGTTCCATGTAGGGAAACTTTCGAGGGTGCCATGCACGGGACCGGGGTTTACTCTGCAGGGGTGGGTCCGAAGGGCCCTTGCCTTGGAGAGGTTTTCCAACATTATTAAAAAAAAAAAAAAAGGGAAGTTGTACTTGGTATATTGCAGGTGCCTGGACATGATATTTCAAGCTAATCTAGTTGTTTACGGTACAAGTATGCTAATTACTAGGAAAGGCAAATAAGCCAAATTTATCTTTTTAGGCTTCATAGGAACACAAAATCTAATTCAGAATATGAGGCAATAAACTCAAAGTTCGATATTTGTAGACATTGGATGACTTTTTTCAGTTGGTCCCTGTGACACTTGGTTTAGATGGTATGATTAGGGACCCACTAATTTAAACTTGAATCCCTTAATATCCAATATGTAACATTTGCTCACAAGATATATGATTTTATGCACTCATCGGAAAAGAAAAAGAGAGAGAGAGAGAGAGAGAGAGAGAGAGAGAGAGAGAGAGAGAGAGAGAGAGAGAGAAGAAGATATATGATTTTATGTAGGAGAGACTTGTCTTCTTGAGATTTGTTTAGTAGATTCCCTAACTATCCCCCAGTCAATGAAATTCACGGGTTCAGCTGATTTTTAGACAGTCACAAGGACTTGTGAGAAATAACATTTTGGCTGAGATTTGCAATTGTGCCATTTTTGAAACACCTTAAAAGTTGTCGAGGCCGGAAAATTATTAGTTACTCCCTAAGTATGGATGACATGGTAATTCCATCCTATCACAACATGTCATGTAATTATTGCTTATGTAAGCGCCAATTTTAATTGACATGGCATCCTGTGATGGGATAGGACTACCATGTGTCCGTACTCTGAAAGTATCTAATAATTACTTGTTGAGGCTGGACTATGAGTAAAAATCTGTTGATCTATCTAAAATAATCTCTAGGCTAAAAAAATAAAGAAAAATTGTTTTGAGCCAGTGGCTAGTTTTCTAATTCATCAAAACACATTTTCTGAGAAATCTCTGTCTCTCTTTCTCTCTCTCTGTCTGCAGGATGCATTACCCTCAAAGGAGATGGATGCTGCTGAGAACCACTGCAGGATGGCTGACGTTGTATTATGTTTGGGGACAAGGTAAGAGCAAGGTTCTTCTTGACAATACTTCACTTTTATTTTATTTTTTGCCTTCTCAATGTTTCTTCCATGAGAAAACTTGGCCCCTTGATCAATTATTTTATTTAGCTTCTCTTGGATTGAAGGGCTGTTGGGGTCCTATTATGATTTATTCCATTCAGGTTTTGCTGATGGCCATGTGCATAATTTCTCCGTGCAGTTTGCAAATAACTCCAGCTTGTAACCTTCCTCTTAAATCGCTCCGTGGTGGGGGGAAGATTGTGATTGTGAATCTCCAGGTATATCCTTTTTGGTTCTAAATGGGTTCGCTGCTTGCACATAGAAACAAGGTGCATTAAGAGCCAAATAGTGTCCAAATTAAAAGCTTGAATGGTGATGAGTGGTTGAGGCTGGCAAATATTAGTTCATTCTAGTACTAGTAATTCCATTGATTATTATTGAGCAGCAAGTAGTTACCATCATTTTATTGCCTGTGTGTCAAGTAGCAATTTCTTATCAGTCCTCATAAATATGTAGCGCCACATTACTTCTCTTGCAAAAATCTTTTTTTGATAGGTACTTCTCTTGCAAAAAAATTTTTTGATAGGTACTTCTCTTGCAAATATTATGCAACAGATCAATATGTGTGCATTTGACTAAAGGTTTAGACCAGCTGATGACGGCAGGATGATTTGATAACTTTTTATATTTAACAAAAAGTACTCTAGGATTCCTTTACAAGAAGTTTACCCTCTATTTTAAATTTCTTTCTTTCTCGTTTGGAAGCCACATAAAGGAAACTGCTGTCCTATTGATTTTTCACTCTCTCTACTTTTTCCATCATTGACGTTTCACCATTTTTTAGGATGGCATTTTACATATATGATTAGCCATCTATGTTCTAGTTGCCTAAGATATGGTTTCTTTAACTTTACAGAAAACTCCAAAGGACAAGAAAGCAAGTTTAGTGATCCATGGGCGTGTAGATAAGGTATTGCAATTCTTGTTTTTATTTTTCCACTCTGTTTATCAAATAGTGAACCAGTGTCTGACATTTCTTTCACTGAGCTGAGCTCTTTTTGCCTGCTTAAGTCAATACCATATGTAGGATCATGTCTATAACTTAGCATTCATGTTTTTGTAATAAATGTATAATTAGATTCATCATACACTGTAAGTGTGCCTAGTTTAGTTGCTACTTATCAGTCATATGTTCTGGCTGAGTTGGCCAGCTGCTAAGTATTGATTTGAAATGGAACAGGTTATTGCAGGCGTCATGGACAGACTAAACCTGCAGATTCCACCATTTATCAGGATCGATCTTCTCCAGGTCATTCTAACTCAAGCCTTGAGTATAGGTAACTTTTTTTGGATTTATAATCACTGTATTTTTCACCTTTGTTTAGGATACAAAAAGTCACATGAACTTGCTTAAACCAGGACCTTTATGCAGTTTGTATTACTCAATTTGACTAGCTAAGCCTATTGGCAGCATTTTCTTGTGAAATTGGTAGATCTATGTACAGATAATATAATGTGATTTAATTTATTTATCTGTTTTTCTGTCCAATCAATTTTCATATAAAACGATTTTCTTAATTTACTCCTAATTCTAGTTCCTAGGCATCATTCTTGAAGCAACAAAAACCAAGGAATTATAGGAGTGACTTATAATTTTTTTTTGATAAGTAGGAGTGACTTGTAATTATTTTGAGGCTTTGGTCTTATAGCTTTCTTACAAAGTCTCTCTACTTGAACTACAGATAAAAAATATGTGAACTGGACCCTCCAAGTAGCAAGTGTACATGGACGCAGAGCTCCATTGCCGTTCATCAAATCTGTTGAGGTTATTTTATGTTTAGAAATTCATGATGCTGCTCATTTCCCTTTGTTACCACTATCCAAAGTCTTTCTGTGTGTTATATATTTGAAGTTCCAAAGCGAGATTTATCAAAAAAAAAAAGTTCTAAAGCGAGGTCTGATGCCCTCCATGAACCCATATTGAACAATGAAAGTTTATTTGAATACCTCAATGCAACGATGTTGGTCATCGTTATTATGAAGAAAGTTTTTTTTAGTCTTTCTCTCACTCTGATATTTCACCGCTATGTCTCTCTGTAGTAATCCCATGGATCATTAAACTAAAGTTTATGACCCTTGCTTGAAATTATTAACTAATATATCAAGAGTAGGCCACTTTTGTAGGTATTCCTAGAGTAACTTTAGGGTGACATTGGGATCCCTACGTCACATGAGACATTTTAAGTTTCAAGGCATTTTTGTTTTCATCTAGCCTTTTATTCCAATTGGGTTAACCGTTCTGTTGCGTTGCACCCAGGTTTCTTTCTTGGACAAGCAAGATTATAAAGCTGCCATTCTACATATGCAGCCTTTTCAGCTAAAAAGGTTGCTCCCATGCTATCACACATTGAGATTGTAGTTGTTATTGCGCTGAATTTTGCTGAAAGGAGAAGGGAAAAAAAAAATTGGAGGGGAAAAAAAAAGAGAGAGATGTGCATCAGTGCTATTATATCTATATTCAGGAATTTTTCAATGTCATAGTGTGCTCCCTGGCAGAGCTTAATTTAAAAAAAAAAAGAAAGAATATTGTGCTCCACTCAATAATTTCTTCCAGGGATCCGAAAAATTAATTCAGATACATGATCTTATTATTTTTTGTGTTTCATTTGGTTTTGCTTCAAATGAGAAAATTTGGCATCAGGGGGAACTTATCAGGATGCGTAAGTGATGTAGGGTCCTCCTCAGAGATTTGGATTGTAGTCAACTTGCTTGGCCCTTTATGAGCAAATTTTGAATTGTTGACTTTTCCTGAGGAGATAGGAGAATTGAATATCCCATTGTTTAACAGTGGTGCTATAGCTTATACCTTAATTAGACATTATCTGCTGCTTCCTTTTCAGCTTCAATGGTTGTTATTGATACTTGTCAGGAGAACCATGCGGGCAAGATCATTTGAATTGGTTTTAAGACTCAACTTCAGCGATGGTTGTGGATGCCAGTCTGCTGAAATGAATGTCCCTGTTGATTTTAAGGTGAGAGGTAGACTGGTCCTATTTATTTCTTCAGAGCTTGCATGGCTTTTTTGGTTAATAATTTGGTTATTTTCATATTCATTTCGTGGTTCTTGAATTTATGAGCTCACCCTCCACCTCATTCTTATTTTTACATTTGCATCATGAATTCTGACATGCATGATGAATAGATGCTAAATGACACTAATTGTATTTACGAGGTGTTCTGTGTTTACCATCATCAGTTCTGATTCTCTCTCTATGACTAGATTCTCAAGTGAAGCTCCTTTTGTTTCAATAAAACTTAACTAGGGAAAATTTTCTGTTATCTATAGTTTGGTGGAGATCTTAAAATACCTTTCTTGTAGGTGATTGCAATGAAAATCTTGATATTAAAACCAACAAAAACTCACAAAATTTGATGGGCAGTGGTGTTGGTGGTGGCAGTAACAGTGTAAAGGAGAATGGAGAGGTGTTGGGTTGGGTGGGGGGGATTTGATGGTGGTGGCTAGCCATGTGCAGAAAGCCCGATGGGTTGATAAACCTGTGCTACACAATTGGGCCCAACCCGATAAAGTCGGGTTGAAATCAAGAGTTGGTTTCGATATTGTCGGACCCAATGAATGCCGGGCCATCATTTGCAACCCTATTTAACTTCTCTTTCACTTCTACATGAACCCTAGCCCCTGCCCCCATCTTCTCCTTCCCCGTTCATGCTCTCCTTCCGTATGACTTGGTTTTGGATCTGCGGAGCAAGCCAAAGACTAATATATAGTACATAAGCGAGATGGCGTAGATGAGGATGGTGGTGATCAAGGCTATCTCCACGTGAGCTTAAAACACAAATACACCAGGTAGCCTCTGGGTATGGTGGATTTGAACCCCATTGGAGGAGGCGGGTTCAGCGGTCATGATGGGTTAATAGTCTCGTTTCTTTTGGGATTTTGGATTTCGGTTCGAGATTTGAGGTGTGGGCTGTTGGACTGCAAGAATGAGAGGAGCGAAGAGGAGGCGAAGCTGAGGAAGATGAACGATTGGAGAGGGAACCAAGGAAGAGCCAGGAGAGGGAGGAACAAATGAGGAAGGAGTTACAAAAGGCTTGGAATAGGCTCAGTTGCCGAGGTGGCAGAGGAGAGGCTCTGCTCGCAGCTAGGTGAGCTCATCCAAAAAAGACAGAGAGAAAGTGAAAAAAGAAAAAGAAAATTCTTCACCGTCCAAAAGCCATGGGCACCCAAAAAGAAAGAGAGAATGTGAAAAAATAAAAAGAAAAAGCCATGGGCATTTCTGATCATCTCTGGAAAAGAAAGTAGTTTTGGGGCAGTGGAAATGAAGATGAAGAAGCTGCAGAGGCATTTCATATCATCATTGCTACTAGCCTACTCTATGAGTTGGGTTCCTTGCCGAATATACCGTTGGATTGACGTGGGCACAGGAACTTGTGCCTCTCAAGGCATAATCAACGGTTAGAACGAGTTCGACTCGATTTGAATTTTATGGGTCGGGTTAGGTCGAGTTGGTGTAGCCTTCCTGCAGGTTGGGCCGGGTCGGACCCAAATCTAGTTTGGGCAGGTTGCTGTGCTGGCCTAGTGGTGGCAATGCAGAGGAGGGGGCGGGGAGGGAGGGGGTTGTGGTGGCACAAGGAATTGGTTAAGTAAGGTGGTTTTTCGAATTCCCCATTGGTAATTATCCAATCTATTCAACAATTTCAAGCACACTATAGATACATAAACCATTCTTAGGCCTGGTTTGGTTTGGTAATTATCTCATCTCATTTTATATAATTATTACAATTTTTCCAAACTCTCACACAAAATATAATAAACAATTCAACTTGTTCAAATCTCAAAATAAAAATTATATTAAAAAATTATATTCTGATAATATTTTATTCAACTTTAAACTTTTATCTCGTCTCATCTCAACTTTTATTTAACTCTGAACATCATGTTACACATTACCTATACATCCGCCATTGCTTTTGTTGGAAGTGTTAGTTTCTTAATCTCTCATATTGATACAAGCATATATGTACTTGTGTATTTCTACATATTTATGTAGTTACATTAGTTAACACACAAGTAGTGGAAGATCAGAAGATTTTCTACATGTACCTTGACTAACCTTTGACCAAGATAGTCTAGTTAGACTAAGCTAGTACTCCATTATTCTGCTCTGGGAAAGAAAACACTCGTTTGCTTTAAATTTGTACAGGATAATGGTTTGTTTCCATCAAAGCCCGACAAACCTGATTACTTTGTAGGTTTCAACTGACTGTTTAAACCTTGAGAAAGATGTCATACTTCAAAAGCTTAGAGACACAGCAATGCAAGATTTATGCTGCGGACTAAATGCGGTTGTTGAAAGAAAGGCCACCTTGACCCCAAAAAGTGAGGCGACTGTCTATGCCATTGTGACAAACATTTTTCAGCACAATAAAACCTCCAAAGCTTCAGCTGATTCTGTCTGCAATGGTGATGTTAAAAGGCAAAAAGAAGGTGTGAACGGTACTGGAACATCTGGGAAGCGCTCAAAAGGGCGTAAGCGCAAATCTAGATCTTAGAGAATGAAGGGTTGTGATTTTAGTTCTGTATATATGATATTCATTAAAGCTAACAACAAAAACTTATGAAGGGACGGGTGAATTTTGTTAGAGACTACACTCGGTCTCCCCAGCTATGGGTAGGGCAACTGGTACTGATTATTGGGCAAGCTTCATTTATTTTTGTGGGCAATTGGTACTGATTATTGGGCAAGCTTCATTTATTTTTGTAAGTTGGATTTTGAGATCATTATGTTATCCATAGTGAGCATTTACAGTAATTGGTGCTCAATTGACTCTCTCTCTATATATATATGACATGTTAGTGACTATCTTATACCCTGGTTTGTTTCAAACATGTATAATTGGTCAGAAGTCTCCATTCAAACTGTTCCTATTGGACTAAAAATTATAATGGGAATGGTTTTTTTGTATATACAACCAAATATCTGAACACAATCTGTATATTGTTTCTTCAATGAAGAGCTCTTCTTTACCCCATGACCTGATAGAAGAAACGTTAATATCGAACAATACTGCCATTAATACCCATGGCAGGATTCTTTGATGATCATCTGCCAGTCGTGCTTCATTTGTCCGAAACTCTCTGGATATATAAATTTTGAATTTTGTAGCTATAAGTTGAAAACATATTGGGAAAACATGCTATATATATATATATACACACACACACACTAGGTAGGACCACGTGCTTTGCACGTTTGCTTAATTGGGTTAAATAGGTTTTTTATAAAAATAATATGGTTTTTTATAAAAAAAAAACTTGATTAATGAATAATTTAATGCATAGAGATAAAAAATAAATTTTAGCAAATGTCTTTGGATAATGATAGATCGGTAAATATAATAATTACATATTTAGATACATTAGAAAACAAAAAGATTATTTCAAAATTAAAGTCAAGATATATTAGAATAATATAGACAAATAAAAATAGCATCATTGTCACCACAAATATTACCACCATACTCAAAGAACGTATAAGATTTAGGATTTTTTTTGGGATGTTGGACGATAAGTTCAAATAATGTGTTTTGGTATAAATTTTTTTAATCTCGACATATCTGAACAGATCTTGTTCAGATTTGAGTGTTTTTCTTTATGTAGTTTTTTTTTCCTTCTCCGTTTTGTACTTGTTCTTTTTTGTCATTTTTTTCCTACAAATCTGAACATTTATAGTGTTTTAAAAAAACGTGTGAGAGGGTGTTTTAAAAAAATCTGAACATTTATAGTGGTAATATTTATTGTCACCACCACAATAAATATTACCACCATACTCAAAGAACGTATAAGATTTAGGATTTTTTTTGGGATGTTGGACGATAAGTTCAAATAATGTGTTTTGGTATAAATTTTTTTAATCTCGACATATCTGAACAGATCTTGTTCAGATTTGAGTGTTTTTCTTTATGTAGTTTTTTTTTCCTTCTCCGTTTTGTACTTGTTCTTTTTTGTCATTTTTTTCCTACAAATCTGAACATTTATAGTGTTTTAAAAAGACGTGTGAGAGGGTGGATTTTAGGGAGTAGGTAGAGAGGCAAACATCGGAAAGTGAAAAAACGGTTCAAGATGAGAGGAGAAAAGAAATCGAGAATGAGAGAGAGGGAGGTAGAAAAAGACAATTGTATCATTAAAATAAAAAAGTAACGGACTTAAGGGAAAAACAAGAAAGGTTAATGGAAATACAAGAAAAATTACTAAGCAGTTAGATAGTAACTTCTTATAATAGAATATATATATATAATTGTACCCATAAATGCAGTCCTTGTTAGGTGTGAAAGCCACCACAACACACTGCATATATGGCAAGGAAATAAGAAACTCTCAGCTTGTTAATTAACATTTTGCACCAAAATATATATGGAAAATCTCCATGCAAAACTCTGAAAAAGTAAGATGCAACAAGTGATCATTTCAAATTTTTAATCAGAATAAGAATGGGAACCTATTTATAAATATCTATCGGAATATAATAAATTCATACTTGTTTTACAACTATATATATTATGGATCGGCGTTGTGTATATTTAAAAATATTTTTAATTAAGTCGCACAATTACATTTGTTGATCTTAAAGATTAAACTTATTTGTAAACTAAAGTAAAATATGAGTAATGCTACATACATTTGTTGAGTATGCAAGCGGTGTGCAGTCGTTTTGAAAAAGAGTAGGATCCACTATTAAAAAATTAATTTTTTTATGTGAGTCTTATATTTATTTATTTTTTTATAAGTGACTGTACGCCTCATGACTGCAATTCTAACATTTCTTGTAAAATATATACTCCCTGTACACCAACTAATTACAAATAAATTTTTCATAGAATAATTATAAAAGAGTTGGCATATATCATTACCATCTGATAAATATTTTACTTGTAGGAGTCATCGCTATATGAGACAAAAGTATTTGCTCATAATTAGAATACTAAATAAAAATAGAGTAATGTTACATATAGTCGTGAAATGTGTAAACGCTGTGTAATCGTTTTGAAAAAGAATGTCGTCCACGATTAAAAAGTTAATTTTTTTTATGTGGGTCTCGTATTAATTCACTTTTTTTAAAGAGACTGTGCAACACTTACACAACCACAACTATAAATATCATTTCTAAAAAAAAAAAAATTTGTGAATAACATTTTATATCGTTTAGAGAAGGAAAAGGTCAAAAACTATATATATATATATATATATACACATACATATATTTAAAGACGCTACAACGAATCTTTGGAAAGTGAACCAAAAATAATTATGTAAAAAAAAAAAAAATGAATGAGGTGTCAATTTCTTCCCCACTTCAGTTAAATGAATTTATGACGTGTATATCTATTGGATACCATAAATTTAATTACAGCTATTCATGACTTAAAAGATGAAGATCGATGGACGTATTTTAACAACTTAAATGAGAACCAAGGAAATTAATTAAACTCATTAATAGCACACAATAGCACACAATACTATATCCCTATTTTGCTTCACCCTGCAGTAGTTTTAATTACTATATCCCACAACAAAAATGAAAGCATGGTTATTTATCAATAAATATCGAAAAAATTCTTATTAATCAACATTTATGTAAAGCACTTGGCGGGATATTTCCTCTAAAAAAAAAGGCATGATTTGTATTTTAATTATTGTCGACATTAAAAACATAAATGGCGACGTAAATAACTATACTAATTGCGACGAAAAAATATACCGATAAATTCATTAATATATTGGTATTTACAAAAATACATATAATATATAAAGTGTCTCCAAATTGTTTTATTTTTTCAAGGTACTCCAAATATATATAATATGCACACTGACACACATTATTATAGCTAATCAAGAGATCAGTACTAAAAAAGAAATCAGAAACAGAATTAACAACTCAAACCTCATCCTCTCATGGTAAAAAAGTTGATAACTTGAATCACATTTAAAGAATGACCCGAGTTTCATACATTAATTAACCCAAATACTTTCCCTAAATATCTGTCAAATATTAAATTGCATTAAACAAGCATCATTAATATATATACAGTGCATGCATTAGTGATCACCAATGACGTCCCTCGTGTAGTCAGTCGTGAAGCCAATCTCTGGAAGGTCCACAAATGGTGTTGACTTGCCATGACCTGTTGTTTCCGGTTAAGGCAACCACCTTGGCCAATCACAGAGGATGTTTCAACGGGCAGTACAGGGTTCCTCGTTGAAAACGCCGGTAAGCCATTTGGAGTACTCCACTACCACCAGCTCTCTATAAATTCCCATTTGCCAAAGAAGTACCCATTCAAGACACAGCTAGCTAGCTAGGCTTAATTAGAGGCCAGTAAACAAACACAAAAGTTTTCTCGTTTTTTTAAGAGACCAGGAACTACTGTATGGAACGTAGGGGTGGCTTCCAATATCGCTGTCGCCGGCATGCAAAATCGAATTCTGGTAAAGCTAGCACAAAAATAAATAAATATATATATATATATATATATATATATATTCTTACTGCTTTTTTTTTTTTTTGGAGTATTTTTCCTTTAATTTCCTTTTATCGACAAAGACATATAATATATATATATATATATATATATATAGGCTTTCTTTCATTAGTATGGATATATATCGTATATGCATGGGTTATATTCTATCTGAAACTTGTTTCATAGTCTCTCTCATGAGTTTTTGTTATGAAATCTATGGATGTTGACAGGCTTTTAATCTTGCGTTTTCGGTGAGATTTTAAAATATTGGTTTTTGCATGCAAGTGTGTATTCCGCTTCACCTCTTTTAGGTTCGATAAGAAAAGCTGTAATTTTTTTTTTCCTTCCATTTTTGCTGTTTGTAAAGAAGGTTTATACACAGCTTCTTAGAGTTTTGATCTTTCATGAGCACGTTTCTCGCTGATTTCCGGCATGAAATAACAGTTCTATACATTTTTGTCCTGCAAAAGAAGAAAAGAAACAAAAAAGAAACGGCATGATCAATATATTTTTGGCCACCATTTTTGACGATATATATACTGATTGCATGATGTTTTACATTTCTTATAACGCTTTTATCAAATGGTTCTCGATCTCTTGAGGTACTCCCAATGCAAGGGTACTGGGTATAGGGTCTATCTTGATCTTTAGGCGCCGGCACTGGACGCTAAACAGGAAAAACGAAAGGTCATAATTGGCTATTTTGTGCCCTGTATGTACCATTTATTACCTTTCTTGAAGCCATGATATCAACGAAGTCTGATGATTTATATCGGATATTTCATTATATGCATCCACAAATGAGTTTGTTTTCAAGCCTAGAAACCCCCCCTCCAATTAAATGAGAAGGAAAAGAAACCCAAAAATATGCATGGTTCGCTTCATATTAAATATATTCATGGCATCAACTTTTATTTCGTCCAAGGAAAATTAGAGAGGAAAAAATCCCACATACCAAGCAGGATACCAAGTGATCTATGCATGCAGTGGGAAACAAACACCGAAAGGGTGCAAATTAGTCCAATTCCAAACCCACAACTTTGCTCTCGTTAAAGATGTGAAAAAAGTGAAACATGTAGGAAAAGAAACAGTTTTGAGATTTGATCTGAGAGAGAGAGAGAGAGAGCAGAGTGAGTGAGATGCCCATTAAGATCAGTGGCCTAGACCGAGATTACATAGCAGACTCTGAGACTAGTATGGCTACAATTTACAAGCAGAGAATACCTGAACAGTGGATTGGACCCACCGCGCCCCCGCGTGAGGTGTCTCGGTTTCCTCTTCCACTGGGACTTTGTCTTCTTCTTTGGGTTAACGGCAGAAGCCGACAAACTTTAATAAAAGAGATGCTTCTCATATAAATGCCTTGACCTTTTCTCTTCTCTCTCAGTCTTAACCAAGTGTCCCCTAGCCCGCTAATTGCAACCCAATTTCTTTTTTTTAATTGGTTTTGTCCTTTTCTTACTGTTAATCTCTTTGAACATCGATGGTAGGTTTTTTCCTTTACTTTCTTCCTTGATTCTTTCATGAAATGAATAGCCATGCCTTTCAACACCCAGGGAACTTGTGTTTTGGTGATCTCAAAATACTCGCACAGTTTTAAGGGTTAATAGATGATAAGTTTAATATCTTTCTACATATATATATATATATCATTCCTATGTGGCTCTCATGTATGTAGTATTAATACTACATTTTTACGAGGTTAATTTTGACGATCGAGTACTACATTTATAATGTTCATTTCAGCCTCGGCCATATTGCTGCCTAATAACTCAACCAGCAACACCCCCAACATGACAAACAATGAGGATACCAACACCTTCAACAGCCTTGATCATCAACAGCATGACTCGCCATGCATGCAGGTGCGTGAACAAGACCAATTCTTGCCCATAGCTAACGTGATACGCATCATGCGTCGCATACTACCTCCCCACGCAAAGATCTCCGATGATGCCAAGGAGACTATCCAAGTGTGCGTGTCCGAGTTCATCAGCTTCATCACTGGGGAGGCCAACGAGCGGTGCCAGCGCGAGCAGCGAAAGACTGTGACGGCCGAGGACTTGCTCTGGGCCATGGCAAAGCTGGGCTTCGACGACTACGTTGAGCCCCTCAACTTGTACCTGAACCGCTACCGCGAGTCTGAGAATGAGCGCGGCGGCAGCAGCAGCAGTAGTACTTTACGTGGCCGGGATCCTAAGCTGCCTCTCTATCCGAAGCATAGCGGCCTGGATATTCATGGTCCTATTATGATGCCACCGCCGTTTGGCCCTAGCTTCCCTATGGGCCATCTCCCGGGGATGTTTGATGCTCATGCTGCTGCAATGGCTGGGTACTATAGGGATCATTTGCCTGCTCCAGCTGAGGGCTCCTCCCCTGATGATCATCACCAAAATGCTTTGGCTAGCTATGATCCTTTTGTACCCAGATCAAATGACCCGTAATATATAATAATATATTTTTGGGGTAGAAATAATCATAAGCAAAATATTTGACATTATTTTCCATTATAGCCAAGATGGTGGGTGCAATTGCGAGGGCTTTGATATTAGTTCCATGACATAAACATGTTACTAGCATGTAACTAGCATGGTGTTTTCTTGTATACTTTCTGTGCATTTAGAGTATGTCTAATTGCTAAAAACAAATTCTATAACATATATGTTTGGTTATTTTTTGTGGTCTTAGAAAAGAGGTGGCCTTATGGTAAGTAGCCGGCCGGGGTTAATTTGTGGTTGTGCCATGTATGCATGGGTATCGTGTTTGTTAATTGTTATTCTTAATTTCTTTGAATGTGACCCTTAACTATTTCTTAATCTGGGAATCAATATATCTTTGAGCCAAAAGACATTAAAAAAAAAGGGTTGTTTCTAATGCGCACATGGCTTTGTGTAGATTGAACACCCCAAACAAATTAGAGTGGATAGACTGATCTCATCAAGAGTGTCACGGGTGTTTAGTTGTACGCAATCAAAAGCATCATATATATATATATATAGGAAAATATTAAACCCAGAAGTTGAAGAAGATGAAGAAGAATATCTTCTTGCTAGAATCACTTTCAAAAGGTTGAAGAAGAAGAAGTCAAAGTCCCATAAGTCCCCTTGAAAGAGTCTGACCGTTTTTTTTTATTTGTCCTTTCTTTTTGCTTGCCGTTAGGGAGTGGTGAGAATTGACCACATTTCTCTTACGTGTTTGACATTATCTTTTCTCTCTACTTTCTCATTTTATCTTCTCGTATATTTCTCCTAACACACTCATTTCTCTTTTTCTTTTATTGTCTTCTATTCATTTTTCTTTCATTTGTGTTCTAATTGTGGGACCTCTCCCATTGGACTGGGCCTAGCTAATAAGTTTACTTTAGGTCGAGTATATTTTATCCGAAGATCCAAATAACATTTCTTTCCCATATCATTAGTTTAGTTCCAATCATGTTCTCAAAAGATTAGTTCACTTTTCAATTGCTTCTAATTTTCTTTCTTCTCCCTTTATTAGATGGATGGAAAAAACTTATTCAATAAAGCGTAAAACCCAAGGGTCAGGATGCAAAAAGTGTAAAACCTAAGGGTCAAACTGAAAAAAGTTTTGCGGGAAAGGATAATAGGAAGAACGTACCGGTTAAAGAAAATAAAATTACAAAACATGTAAAATGTTTTTTTTATTCATTTATTTCTGCAGTTCAAAATTTTGAAATCCAAGCCGCGCTAAACGAAGCCCCATCCCCACCGTTCATCCCAGAACCCCAAACCTCTCTCTCTCTCTCTCTCCACCCCCCCAGCGCTAGTGATTTTCATGGCTATCCTCTGAAGAAGAAGAAGAAGATGTCGACGTTAGAGAAGCTGTTTGTGCAGATCTTCGATCGGAAGCAGCGAATCATCGACCGGGTCAAGCACCAGACCCATCTCTTCGACCAACACCTAGCCTCCAAACTCCTTATTGACGGAATTGTTCCTCCACCTTGGCTCTGGGCTCATCCGCTCCACGCTCAGCCCTCAGATCTCAAAGGTAATTCGCACCTATCATATTCACTTATTGTTGTTGTCGTTGTTATGTGGTTTTCTCAATCAATTGGAAAGCGTTTTTCTCGAAGGGATTTTGTATTCGTTCGGGATTTTGAAAATGCTTTAGTTCCATTATTTAGTAATACGATTTTTTCTTGGATTTTTTTGTCTGGTTTAGAATTTTCCATGGAGTTGTTTTGCATTTTCGGAAGTAATTTTTATACTTCTGGGACCAAAGATTACACTGAATTTTGCTTTTATTCTCAATTCGAAAGAAAAGAAACCAGACACAAACAGCTTGTCAATTTGATGCTTGTGTAACGTGGACTTCGCAATGTAGAAGTTTCAAATTGAAGACTTAGATCGCGCCTTACCTTTTTGTCATCAACCAAACGGTTTAAACAAATGGCATTGCAGTTGCTTATCATTCCATCGTTATTCCACAATTTTAGTTTAGTTTTTGCATTTGCACAAGGTCTTGTACTTTAGTACGAACCTCTGATTTTAGGGTACTAGTATGAAGCTCTAAAATATTGCTTAGATAGCTTCACTCTGAGGGACCTTGTAGAAGTAGATTCACAAGTTTTATTTCCATATCATATTTTGTAGCTGAAGCTTGAACTACATGAAGTAGCGTTCACTCGAAATTTGGATGGTATTGAATGTGTCCTGGCTTCCTGTTTCAGAAATTCCTTCCGAAATATTCAATTCATCTAATTGGGCATGTTCTCGTGCGTAGAGGTTGTAACCAATATTAAAACTAATATAATCATTAGAAAAATTGTTAAGAACTAGACGTGCATGTCTTCAGCCTAAGGACCTTCTGTCCCAATGTCACACCACTTAATGTATCTGTTACTTTCTTGAAATGACTGAGATACCATGTCCTTGGCCTCATGAAAACCATTTTTGGCATTGCAGAATTCAATAAAGAAGAGCTCCTATCGGGAGTCTTGCTCCCACAGCCACCACCCACCATCACTTATTCCAGTAGTCACTGCTCTCTGTACAACAAACCAGTTTTTGCATCTGATAATGGACAGTTACCAAATGAGCTGCACACACATGTTCATGCTTCAGACAAAGGCCTTGATGCCGGAGATGGGCCATTATCTTTGCAGCAGCGTCCTGATGATGGTGGATGTGCGTCCAGTGGTGTTCCTGAGCTGGATCATACTGTTATGTCTCCTCAAGATCCAAGAGATATGGGAGTACCAGATATTTACCATGACCAAGCTCTATCATTGGCAAGGATTCATAGGTCTAAGTCAAGACAAAGGGCTATAGAGCTTCGCAATAGCACAAAAGCAGCCAGCAGCTGCTCAAGTGACGAGAATAATGTTGATACATTTGCAGGTGGAATTTCAGGGTCTGCAATTGCTTCCCTTCAGAATGACCAGGATGATGAGTCAGTGTTTGTCAATCCGATGGATATCACGACTGCCAGGTTCACAGAGAAAGGAGCAAAAGTAGGTGATTGTTGGAGTATGGGAAATGGTAGCTATATTTACTCTGGTAGAATGACGAGGTCTATAAGCTCCAGCCAGCAACTGTGCTCTTTGAATGTGAATAAATCTTATATCTCCCGGGAAGATGGTGGTATACTTACAGGTTCTACCTCCAACTTAAATGAGCAGTCTAGCCATGAGAATGAACTGTTGGAACTAATTGAACCCACTAATATCACCAACAAAAGTTGTGGAGGGAGGAAAGTAAAAAGAGGAGATGACCTCCTCAAGGGCATGGGAAGCAATGTTTACCTTGGAAGAGTAACACGATCTAGAAATTCTAGGGAGGCTAGTTGCTCGAGTAAATCAATAAATCTGGATAGCTCTTGTGACAATAACAAGGCGGATGATCTTAGCTATTCCAAGGAGCCTTGCATTTATGTGGAGGAGTCAGTGGAATTGGTCAAGCCCTCTGCTATCACTACTGACAGTAGTACATTTAAAAAAAGAATGGTGGACTGCGAGAGAACGGAAGAGGGATGTAATGCTCATTTTGGTAGAGATTTAAGATCTAGAAGTTCTTGCCAGTCATTCAACAATGTTAATGGTACTTCAGAGGCACAGTCCATGAGAAAATCCTCAAAACTGCCTCAATCTCCAAGTTGGATTGGAGATGCAGCTTTAAAAAATGGACAGGGCCCTCAGATGTATGATGCAATGTCCTCACTGAGTCAACAAGATCAAGATTTATGTGGGGAAAATGCAAGAGAGCACTCAAGGAAGGGGGATTCTGAAGTAAAGTGCGTTGCCGGAAATACAGAGTCACAGGCTACTAGTAACATCAAAATTATTCAAAAAGCTGTCTACTCCAATGCCTATAAACAAAGGGTCACCCGGTCCAGAGTTGCTGCTTCCAGCAAGTCGAATGAAATACAGGGTGCTCAAATGTCTGGAAGGTCCTTGCCAAGCCAAAATGATCAAGATCCATGTACAATTAATGCGGCATGTTATTCAGATACGGAAAATGTTGCTGACGCATTTGCTGCTACCACCGACATAAAGGGAGAAACGACAATTACCAGTGAAGGAATATCAAAACCTTTCAACTCCTCCCATGCTTTGGGTTGTAAAGTCACACACTCTAGATCTAATTCCTCCAACAAGCCTCCAATTGCACAATCTATAGACATTTCTGAAGGAATTGACCTTAATAAAGGCCCAGGTACTCAAATAAAAGTTTTGCCATGTATTGGAAACAGTAACACGGTTGGCCTGGAGAGATGCGCTGCAAATATGATGGAATCTGAGATTGATTCTAATGAGTTCATTGATGCTGGCTCAGGTTGTCCTGGGTCTACTATGGACGTTGCTTGCCTTAGAGTTGGATCTGATGTTTTAGTGTTGACGCCGCCCTCTGATTCTAATATGCTTATGAAGCCCAAGCAACTTAATTTTGTTGATGTGGATGAGTCTGGTTTGAATGGAATTTCATGTTCTGCATCTGAAAAGGAGATACAGGGCAGGTCCTCAGAAGCTTTTGCTAATCCTGCAGATTTAATGGATAAAGTAGCATTTGTCAGTCATCAAGCTAGGTGCAGCTCATCCCCAGGGAAACATCTGCCAGAGGAGCAGGAAGATTTAAGCAATGAGAATGAACCTCAAGAATCTTCATCCAAAGTCTGTGTGGAGGAGACATATGAAGCCAGTGGATTTTCGGATGGAAATGCTGTGTCTTTACTTAAAAAACCATCTGAGGTTCCTAAGGATGCAGTTATTTCTACTTTTCCAGAAAGTGGGGGGATTTACCAAGAGAAATCTTCTTTGCTGGATCATTCATCTATCTCCAGAGTTGCCTGTGAAGATTCAATTATAAGTTTGCCAAAACTAATGAATTCTAATCTATCAAATGTTAGTGTTGATACTTGGATGGATCTTTCCTATGAGAAGGTTGTTGTGGAACATAATGACGGGCAATCTACCAAATTGGTTTTTGAAGACGATAGACTTGATAGTGGTCTCTGTGGTGACCCCAAAAAATCAACAGATGCTAATTTTGCCATTGTTAGTGGATCCAGTATTTTCAATGATCGTGATGTATCTTTAACAGATTATACAGTTGACATTCCTTGTCCTCTTTTGGTGGATGAAACAGAGGATGATTTGGAGCAGCAGATTATACATTCAGGTAATTCTCGGGATGGAAATGCAGATTCCTTGGGGAGATGTATCAGTGAAGAAAAACTTGTAGTTGGTCTAAAATCAACTGAAGATGAGATTGCAAAGATTGCCATGCCAAGAGGTAGTTTTAGCTTGGTCTCAGAGGATTTAGGACCTCAGCATAAGCGGAGAAAGACTGAGGGACAAGTAACTAGTGTCCTGTCTGCTTCCTCAGGCTTGAGGGAAGAGGGGGTTGAATTGATCAGCAGGTGTTCTATAAGTGAAAACCTGAATGATGCAGAAGATAATCCCAAGGCTGTCCTAGATTCTCAGTACTTTTCATCATCCCTTGAGGAGGGGGTTGCACAATTAGACAGCAGTAAGAGCCTGGTTGAAGAAATGCATGAAAATGAGGAGGACCACATGGTAGAAGGGTCTGAATCTTCACCTAGGCTGCAAGTTGAGGAGGTAATTGCTTTTCTGTTGTAAATTAGAAAACTTTTTATCTTGATTTATTAGGTCATCAATCCCTGAAAATGACATTGAATTGGGACAGACTTCGATTTTTTTTTTTTTTCTTGGGTCTGTCATAGAAGAATACCTTGGTTACGTGGAACATGTAACATCTATCCAAAAAACTGCAATCCAAAGTGATTAAGATGACAGTAGTCTTTAGTGTTGGCAATCATTTTGGAAATATTGACCTGATTGGATGATCTTAATCTTTAAGTTGAAATACTTGTCACTTAAATTTTTTTGCAGTTGGCTCTTTCATTGTTTTGTGATGTGGAAATTTCAGCTCTGGTAATCTCACTGGAACCCCTTGTGATATTGGATATGACACCGGATAATTATAACATCTTGCAAATAAAAATACCATGCTTACCTATAACCTTGACAAAGGTGGTCAATGGATCCAAAAACCCCTGACCCGACCAAAAAGAGCATGGGTGGATATGGTAAGGAAATAGATGGCTTTAGCTAGAACTATATTGTGATAGGGATTCATGTATCATTTCCAAGTAATTGGAATGATGGCTTTGTTTAATTTAATTTGCTCATGTGCAGAGATGATTTACTCTGGATGGTAAATTTGCATTTTCATTTGTCATTTAGGTCGATCTGGAATCACCAATCTCTATTGCATTGCTATTATGGTGCAACGATGAATGGATGGACTTTGCTTATGCAATTATGGATGTCTAACCAAGTTTACCAACAACTTCAAGGAATTGCTAGAACGTAATATAACTGTGGAATTATTTAGAATTAGCTATATGTTTGCCTGTCGCATAATTTGATATTATATTCTAATTACTTGCCAGTTCAGAACGTATTTCGTGAGTTTTTTTTCGTTAGAGCTTTTCTGATGTGCAATATATGCCAAAAATTTTTTCCAACAGGCTCAACTCAGCTTGGAAGCTATAGGTGGAAGTGCAAACATGCCTTTCACTTTTATCGAAGATGGGCTAAGAGTGTCCCTTATCTCAAGTTTGATCAATCAGGCTGCTGGTGATTCTCAAGGTTGCTTGACAGAGGAAATGGAAGAGGCTAATTCAAATAGCAAAATCTTTGATTCAAGACTGCAGTGTATTGTAGACCAGATCCCCCTTGAAGATAAATTAAGACTGGGAAGTACAGAACATTTTACTTGCAGTGAAAGAACCTTGCAGGAAAATATATCTAAATTTAAAGGACCTGACAAATTCTCGAATTGCTCAGTTGGTTCTCCATGTAGCCACTCTTTGGATATGACTGGGGCTGATGGGGCGGTGCCTGTGTTTGAGGGGTTCATTCTGCAAACAGATGACAAACAGCCATGCATTGCGGGGGAGGTATTTAACTTGGGGAACTTTGACCTTCCAAACACTGATATAGAACGTGCTAGTATTCTGGAGCAGCTTTGCAGATCTGCTTGCACGAATACACCATTAGCCTGTTCTTCAGCTGCGTATAAGTTGCACACAATTCCAAGTCTGTACAGTTCTGTTCCCAATGGGCTTCTAGAGGGCATGAACCTCAGAAGCAACCTTTCTACTGATGATACTGAAAAGCAGCCACATGGTAGTTGCGTGAATGAAGAATTTGGCCGCGCTTTTCATGGGAGGTCCTATTCACATTGCCCACCTAATTCTAGTTGTCAATCAGATTGGAATATAAGGAATCCTTATACATCTCCAGTTGGGAAGCTCTGGGATAGAATCAAATCAAACTCTGGCAGTTCAGAGAAGCGAACAAGCTTAAATCCAGAGCTTCCCTGCATTAATGAAGAAAATGAGAATGCAGATGAGGTAGCCGAGACAATCCCAGAAGGCATTCGTTCAGAAGTGACAACTAGCTCAGTCAAAAGAGAACCACTTCTTGACATTACAGAAAATCCAAACCCTCCTGCATCAGTTTCTGAAGTGGAGATGTATGCAGATAGATGTAGTCTAGACTCTGTAAACATGGAATTTAGCTTCACTGGGACTCATACCAAACAGAAGCTTAGAAACCAACACAGTCGTAAGAAAAGATATGTCAATAAGGCGAAAGAGAACCGGAGTGTATCCATTGGAGTTAGTAGTGTTAAGAGGGCCACAGAATCAGTTCTTGACAGATTCACTAAGCCAAAATTGTCTGGAAAGACCAGTATGAGAAAAGGGAGCCCTACTTTCTTAGGGAGGGAGTCCAAGCCTAACAATATTGTCTCCAATATCACTTCCTTTATTCCTCTTGTTCAACAAAAACAAGCAGCCACAGCTATCACAGGTAATTTTTTCTCTCTCGTCTTCCTCATGAAGATTGACAGTTTTCATTGACAATTGCTTAACCAATAGAGCTCATTTTTTGTATTTAGCTGCTCACATACCATACGCTTTAAGTTAATGTATAAAAAATTCCAAATTGGTTTTCCTGGATTATGTGCTGTTTCATAGACCATGCAACTTCATATTGTCTACTCTTACGATGACAGTCTTAAGTTTTCAGTTTGAGCTGCTTTATTGAACTAAATTTGTGTGGTCAGATAGTTTTTTTATTGTATTGCTAAACTCGCTCCATCTCTCTCTCTCTCTCTCTCTCTCTCTCTCATTATCCCCACTTATGTCCTATAATGTTCCATTTCTAGTGGAAATCAGGCTGTATAGAATTCTTTGCCATCGAGAAATAGGATCAGTAGTGCCATTGACCGCAAATCTTCGAAGTAAATCATGTCCCTCCAATATTAATTAAGTTACATTAGAATCATCTACAAAACCGAGGAGAATCCTGAAAATGGAAGTTTGAGGAGCCCTGGATGCAATGATTTGAATGCTTTTAGAAATGCCTATCATAAACACTGAGTTTGACTTGAATAAATGAAATATCCATTTTCTATGTAGAAAGTACAAAACAAGAAATATGAGTCCTGGTTGATAGCACCATAAACCTGATATGAAGACTAAATAGACTGATATACAAAAGATAAAGGATAGGAACTGCAAGAGAAAAGGGCTTACGTTTTGAACTCAAGGAGCTCAATAAGGACTTATGTATAGTGGGAGATTATACTGAACCTGGAATGAACCTTTGTTATATCTTTCATGCAATATGCTTAGTGAAGTTATCCTTTGAAAGTGGTCCATGAAGCCAAGGACGAAGCCAGGATTTATGTAGAGGGGGGGCCGTAGGAATTAGGATATATAAAAGTTTGTATATAACAAAAATTAAAAGATTACTTAAAAGCGTGCATATATATATATAGGAAGTTTCAAGTTTGAATGTAAAATAAAAAATAAAAACATTTAACATGCCAATTGATCTCAATGTTCTTTCAACAAATAAAGGTCATTAATTATCACATTTCTTCTTAATATAGACTAGCAAATAATTTATAAGAAAGTTGTCATTTATTTTGTTTCGAAAGCTTATTTCAACAATATTAAAAACCGAAAAAGCTCGTTCAAATTTATTTTTATTTCGAAACCTAGTCTTAACAATGTTTATGATTTAAATTTTTTGGCTTGTCCATATTATGATATTCAAAACTAATTTAAACGTACATAAAACATAATAAATCAAATTAGAAAATATTTACATGATGAATCACTGAGCACATATACCATTTACAGAGAATAAAACATATTTGGGATTAAAGAAATTCACATCTAATACTCTTTTATTTTTATTTTTAAATAACTTTGAACATATTATGATAGTTTTTGTTTTTATTTTCGTCCCTGCATGAAGCTGTAAGCTACTATGAATGTGTTTCTTTGATCAGTACATAAGAGTATGATTGGAATGAGATTCTAGCAGTTTGTATGGTTGTTTCGCCACTGTTTTTTTTCCTGAAAATTCAGTTTTGCCTTCCCCCTCCCAATTTTTTAATTATATCAAAACTTCCTGCCCTTACTTGTAGGGAAGAGAGACATCAAAGTGAAGGCCCTAGAGGCTGCTGAGGCAGCAAAACGTCTTGCAGAAAAGAAAGAGAATGAGCGTAAAATGAAGAAGGAAGCCTTGAAGGTTGAGCGGGCCAGATTGGAGCAGGAAAATTTGAGGCAGTTGGTGTTGCAGAAGAAAAGAAAAGAAGAGGAAAAGAAGAAAAAAGAGGCTGATATGGCAGCAAAGAAAAGGCATAGGGAAGAAGAAGAAAGGAAAGAGAAGGAGAGAAAAAGAAAGCGTGTTGAGGTTTCACGTAGGCGGCAGCAAGATCACAAGAAATTATGTGGTGAGAAAGACGAGAAAGAACTGAAATACCGAGCTACAGTAAGAGGCCTTGTGCTCTTAAAATAATTTGTGATTCTGTCTGCTTCCTGTTCTAGGAATAACATAAATTACTGGTCTGTCTTTTATAGGATACAAGAAAGGATGAGAGGGAGGAAAATAAGGATGAAACAGATAAACATAGAAAGATGGAAAGCATTAGGGAAGCTGAAAATCCTGGGAATGTTTCAGAGACTGAACATAGGACTACCAGGATTCCATCAAGTGACACCAGGAAAGAAAGCAATCTCAAGGACTCTGAGGATTTGAGCAACAGAGGAAATAATTCAAAGGTAAACAAGTTTTGCGTGCGGTGTTTCATTGGAAGTAGCCTTCATATAATCACACACAGCAAGCAAATCACCTTCCCCGCCCGCCCGCCCGCCTGGCCCCCCCCCTTCTCCCAAACCAAATAAAAAATGTCAATAGTTTCTGTTGTTAGTGAGTGGTTTTGCCCTCATATTTCATGGACCTTTTGATACCTGTCAGCACCTTATCCTTTCCAGACTACACTTCATGGTAAAAGGATTGTATTTTTGTTTAACCACCTTGAAGAAAGTTATTTTACTCGCACCATTGTTATCAGTTTATAATTTAATTAACTTTCATACGGTTGATGCTGTGACTTCCTAAATTCTTTTAGGTAACGAGCAGTCTGAACAAAGCAATAGAAAGTGAAAAATTGTTTACCAACACAAAGCCAGAACAATCGTATGATATTTCTCCGTACAAAGTTTCGGACGATGAAGACGAAGACGACGATGATGATGCACCAAACACTAAATTCATTCCTTCATGGGCCAGGTGTGTAACTCAAATTATTGTCTTATGTGAATATCATAACATTCATTCGGCTGCTGAGCTATCCAGTAATGATATTTCTGCCATAGGCATTTTCTCCAAAAAATGATAATATGGTTGCAGCCTTTTCTTTGATGATGTGCATCCTGGTGAAAGGCATAGACTTTGTCGCTGCTTTGGACTCTCTCTATATGCTCTAACAAAGCATTGACAACTTTGTGTTTTGTTTCTGCAGCAAACATCGTGTGGCTCTAGTTGTTTCTTCCCAGCAAAGAGTAGACCCTGAAGCGATTTTTCCCCCAGAAAGCTTTTCCAATATAGCCGAAGGTAAATTATCTAAACTGTTTAAAGCTATAAATTAGCTATCACTAGACTGAAACAATTGTATGCTTTTGCAGTTCTATTGCCTCGAAAGCTTCAGCTATAGTAGCAGGCTAGAGAATGAAAAAGAGTAAATAAATTGGCACTTTTTCAGTCATCTGGTGAGGGAATTTGTCAAGAAAAGGTATGTTTTCTTTAATATTTTGATGTTAGTTTTCTCTTTCCTCTTGAATGTGAGGAGAATCATGTCTGGTTTTAAAGCTTTTCTTTGCAGGTACCGCATGCTTTCACAATAAACAAAGTACTCTAGATAAAGAAACAATTGTTGTGGTTTTTGAAGTTGGTTTTTATTTTTCAGTTTTGGTTTTTGAAGTTGGAACTGAAACAATTGTTGTGTGCTTTATGTGGCAGATTTCCAAGGAACATACTCTGGAAGAGTTTAGGAGCAGGTGACTTCTTCCCGGAGCAATTGTAGCTGAAGATTGCAGAAGTCACTGGTGTTACGGTGTATATTCTCTACTCATTATTGTATTGGACCTTTTGCTATCTGACCGTAATTCCTCAGTTCCATACTTTGCCGATGGAAAGGGCTATTTTGCAGCTTATTGGTTTGAAGCAAAATTTTCATAGCTGCCAAAGCAGCTAAAACAAATTCGGGCATTGATTCTACTGCTCAACTCTTTCCCTCCCTGCAGCCTCCCCGTCTTCTTTAGCACTTATTCCCAATCTTAACGCCACAGCACCAGCAGTGCAGCAAACTCTAGAGATAACAAGTTTCTAACCGGTAGATGCACATTAGTCCGTTGCTTCCAGCAGTTGCTCATTCCCTGAGGCCAAAGCTGGAATTCCACAGATTGTTGTAAAAACAGTGAGTTTCTATGTATTTTACAATTATTTTCTTGGATGGAAAATGAAGTTACCAGAAACTCAAGGAGCCTCAGGTTTGATTCGTTTGAATACATATTTGAACTTATTAGAAAGAGAAATTGCTGTGCAGAGGTTCGAAGAAGTGGCAACCGGCAACTAAACTGTTAAATAGAGTTGGACAAGTAATCTTTTGGTAGTGTTATTGTAGATGTTACAAGATAGCAAATACCATCAAGTTTGGAGCTAAATTCAGTCTTGCTAATTGAACTTCTACTTCTAGTCTTATTGCAGTGATCTGAGCCTCCCCTCCCCTATTTGTCCAATCTGTTTCATTTTAGTACTTACAACAGATCGAATAAGTTGGTCCTTGTGGTTATTTTCGTGGGATTATGTTGTTTAGCTAAGAGCTAGAGCGAGCTCTGGATATTTAATTAATCAATCATATAGGATAATATAATAGAAGTGAAAACAAAATAGCTGTGGTCATGAACTAGAAGATTTTTAAAAAGATTGCAACGGCTATATGACGTGTGAATGGATTATTTTTTGCTTTTGAAATGGTGGGTTTCGACTTTGGACCCACGACCACATCACATGGCCTCCTTTTGTCATTATTGAATTCAACAAAGTAAAGGCCAAGCTTACCCAATGTTCAAAGCTCATTATTATACTGAGAATCTTTCTATAATTCTATGTTGCCGTTTAAGATTTCAAGATCCATTACGTTGGAATTCAGTGCCATAAATGTAAAGCACGTGGGAAGGGAAGGGAACTGCTCTGACTAATACTTTTTAAATAGTTTTTCGCAGGAGTTTAGCAGTTAGTGTGGTATTAATGGTGGGCTAATGGCAACGTAGATTCATTAGCGCAAAAAAAAAAAAAAAAAAAAAACAGCTAAAGACATTGTCAATGCGAATGGAATCATCAGAGTTACTCTATAATTTCTTATCTATTTACTTTTCTTATAATTTTCATAAAGATTGAAACAGTCTCTGAATTATTTCGCATAAAATATAGACTCCAATGTTAAATACGATGAGTATTATATCTATATCTTTTAAAATTGTAATATATACATATGTTTGTACTATAAATTGATAATAAGAAGATCTTCAAGCTGTAGTTAATACCATTCTGCTCTAAGCTTTACATCATCAGTACAGTCTACATTCACCTGTAATCAATGAGCCAGCCCCAATCTTTGACTCGGTAGTCAGTACTCCAACGTCCCACTCACAAAGCGGTGTCGTCCCACTCCTTCTAAACTCCACTCTAGGTTCTGATGACCGTTACAATCCCTAGATTCCCTACCATTCAACCATCAACGTCCCCTTCAAACCGACCAACGCGCCACTTTTCCCACCACACCCTACCCCACTTTGATCCATAATCCTCCCCCTCTCTATCTCTTTCTCTGCAAACATACCCATTTCCTTCCCCTCCAATTTTCTTCGACGTTATTCATGTATTATTCCGCATCCATGCCTCCAAGAAAGCTTCTTGTTTTCTTGACAATATTTCTTGCTGTTCACTTCGCCTTCTCTGAATCTTCTTTGGCCTCAGCCAACGATGTCAATCTTGATTTCCTTTCTTTCACGCTCCGCAACTTCACTCTCCTTGGTGACTCCTACCTCCGAAATGGAGTCGTCGGGCTCACCCGAGAGCTCGGCGTGCCCTCTTCCGGCGCCGGCACCGTCATCTACAACGAACCCATCACCTTCTTCGATCCCGAATCCAATGTCACGGCCTCTTTCTCCACTAGTTTCTCTTTCTCCATTCTTAATATCAATCCCAGCTCATATGGGGACGGCTTAGCGTTCTTTCTCTCGCCTGATAACCAGACTCTTGGGAGCCCAGGTGGATATTTGGGCCTCGTTAATTCGTCCCAGTTGACCAAGAACAAGTTCGTGGCAATTGAACTCGATACCCGCCTCGACACGGACTTCAATGACCCGAACGATAATCATGTCGGGTTGGACATCGAAAGCCTTAATTCTATCAAGACCGGGGATCTACTCTTGCAGGGAATTGATCTCAAGAGTGGCAATTCGATCACAGCTTGGATTGATTACGCGAATGATAGAGGAAAGCTTAATGTTTCTTTAAGTTATTCGAGCTTAAAGCCCAAGAAGCCGGTGCTGAGTGTTGATATTGACCTTACTGATTATCTCAAGGAGGTCATGTACGTGGGATTTTCGGCTTCGACCGAGGGGAGTACCGAGCGTCATTTGATTGAGACTTGGAGTTTTACTACTTCCGGTTTTGTTACGGCTAGGCCAAGGTCACGTCCCCACAATGTGTCTGATACCTCGGTGACGGTCACCCCACCCATTCCCGTTTCGAGTTCTAGTGGTAAACATCACAGTAGGATTGGTTTTGGTTTTGGGATCGCTGGTCCGGCCTTCTTCTTCGTAGTTCTTGCGGTTTTCGGTTTCGTTTCTCTTAGGAAATTGAGAGGCATCAGGAAGCAGATGAGCTTCAAAGCGGAGCTGCTTACAGGGCCAAGAGAATTTACTTACAAGGAGCTAAAGTCAGCCACAAAGGGGTTTCATTCCAGCAGGATAATAGGCCACGGTGCTTTTGGGACGGTTTACAAAGCAATCATCACCTCGTCTAAAATGGGAACGATGGCCGCTGTAAAAAGATCGAAACACTCCCACGAAGGGAAGACTGAATTTCTCTCAGAACTGTCTATTATAGCTAGTTTGAGGCACAAGAATTTGGTTCAGCTCCAAGGTTGGTGTGTTGCTGAGGGTGAGTTGCTGCTTGTTTATGACTTCATGCCCAATGGGAGCCTTGATAAGGTGCTGTACCAAGAATCTGGGCACGGCACTTTGTTGGATTGGTCACATAGGCTTAACATTGCGGTCGGGTTGGCTTCTGTTCTGACATATTTGCATCAAGAATGTGAACAGAAAGTCATTCACAGAGACATAAAGACAGGGAATGTGTTGCTGGATGGGTGCTTTAACGCCAGGCTGGGTGATTTTGGATTGGCAAAACTCATGGACCATGACAAGAGTCCTGACTCGACTCTTACTGCTGGAACAATGGGCTACCTTGCACCTGAGTATCTTCAGTATGGGAAAGCAACTGACAAGACAGATGTTTTTAGCTACGGTGTGGTTATACTTGAAGTGGCTTGTGGGAGAAGGCCAATTGAGAGAGAACCAGAAAGTCTCAAAATGGTGAATTTGGTTGATTGGGTGTGGGGATTGCATGCAGAAGGAAGGATAATTGAAGCAGCTGACTCAAGGTTGAATGGGGAGTTTGAGGAGGAAGAGATGAGGAAGCTGTTATTGGCGGGCTTGAGCTGTGCAAACCCGGATAGCGCAAAGAGGCCTTCAATGAGGAGAGTCCTACAGATCCTTAATAATGAGGCGGAACTACTAGCTGTGCCAAAGAGGAAACCGAGTATCACTTTCTCTTACTGCTTGCCTTTGAGCCTGGATGACATTGTTTCAGAAAGTGAAGAAGAGTGCGAGACCCACACCTCTTTGTGTGAGATTAAAATAGACTGAAGGAAGAATTCATGTTTTCAGCTTGTGCAGAGCGTATTGATTGCTCGATTATTTCATTCTTTTAGTTCTATTGTAGTGTTATCAAGTCTCTAATTCAGAAAATAGAGGCTGTAGTTTCACTGGCGTGAGTTCAAAACAATTCCATTGAACTATCTGGTCTCTGCTGTATCGACTGGCATAAGAAACTTTCTTAAATGTCTTAAAAAATGTATTGGTTCTCTGCCATAACTCATCTTTGCGGCTTTGGACTCGTTAAGAACATATTACCACCGCAGTAATGCACATATATGAAGTTAAAAGCGATACTGCTTCCGTTTTCTCGAGTAGTATATTTGTAATTTGTGACATTCTAGAACTTATATAAGTATGTGAATCTCAGGATATGGTTTTTGATATTTCATTATGTAATCAAAGGGAGCTGTGAATGTTGCCCTGCCTCGCAAATGCAACAGTCTTTATAACTGAGCTCCATTGCAAAGCACTTAATTATGACTGTTTGTAGCTTAGGTCATAAATTGAGAGTATTAGGATTAGCGCATGAACTTCCAACTAAGATGCATGCTTTGATTTAAGCTCATCTTTTGCTCCTAAGGTTCGGGTTCTTTGATTAATATTCATGTGTACAAAAATTATGCTTCACAGAACACTGATATTGAGTTTGGGTTAAAAAATAGTAAGAATATGGACCTGGGGAGTTGTTTCCGTCCATTGCAAACCCATCCCTTTTTAGGGGAGTTTAGGACTGCAGGGGTGGTAAATACTAAAGACAGCAACTCACTCACAATAATTATTTGTTTTGAATACCAAGCCTTATCTTTGTATTGGAAATGGAATGAGGTGGTTTAATATGGTGGTAATTGGATGGTATGACCACTAAACTCGCATCTGCCATCTAAGGTGCTTGCACTCCCATTTTGATAACACAGGTTGGTGATGGCTTGAATGGATTATTAGATAGAGCTTAAGAATTTACATCAGCATATGAACTAATTACAGAATGTGTATCAGAAAACTCACGTAAACTCCAATTCATGACTCTGAAGTATTCTTCTCAGATCTTTCTGGATGGAGAAAACCTTTGGACAAGGCAAAGACACACAAGAAAGATCTGCAATCAGAACACCCACAGTTTGAGTTTGGGATGTTCAAATCAAGCTGAGGTGACTTCTTGCTTGACTTGTGTCGCTGATGTCCTAGGCCGCAACGCTTAAGACATGATACTTTGCATGCCTCCCGGCATTCAGTGTTATGCTGTATAAAGTATCCCGACTCAGTTTTATCTGACTTCCATTTCATGCTTTCATTTGTGATTTTGGAATTGTACAGCCACCTGGGATCTTTGTTCACTTGCAGGTTGCATTTGATCACCACAGTTATGTATGGCCGCAACAAGTTGTTGGGACTTCAAATAATTGCATGGCTCGGAGGATGTGCGTGAGCATGCTCCTTAAGCTACCTAAGAAGCCCTTATCACAAGCTACATGGGAAAATGATCTCTCCAAATTGACTATCATACTTCCAAATACAAAAGAAACAGTTCAGCCAATGAACCTTTGGTTCAACATTATTAAAGATTCAAAGCATGACAGATTTGATCATTATCAGGAAAACAAACAGCAGCAACAACAAAGTCGAAAGAAGTAGCAGGATATATGTACGTACCATTTTCTAGCCATGATCTGAAGCGTACAGCCCAGTTTAGAAGAATCTATCACAACAGCAAATTAATTAAATTCAGCTGAGCAAAAATTTGTAAAGAATGGAGTGAAGCATGTCCGGCCAGCAGGGATATTGCATAACAAGTCTATACTAAAAAGCCTTCGTATTTATTACAATATCATATTTTCCTCTAGAATTGGCATGACATGTTAACCCATTATTCGTTAGCAATTTTTACTCAAAAGAACGATGATTTCATCTAAAACGATTGTACAGAATCTCATGAATTACTGTCACTGGTGGGTGTTTTCTTGTACGTACGCCTTTGTGGTGACAGACGTACAGTATCCTCCCTAGCTAGCTGCTGCCAACAGATATAAGCTGATCCGTGCCTTCACTTTGTAAAATTCTAAAACGGCTTTCTTCAAGAAAAGTGCCCCATGGAAGGGTTTTCTTGTCAGCAAATGAAAAATATTATGGAAATACAAAGAACCTTTCCATTTCCTTGGGGGATCCAGGAACTCATGATATTTTGTAGTTATAGAAGGTGTACATGCAGCATGTCCATTCAAGACTGATATCCTTGTAGATTTTTACCTGAAGTAAAGATCTACATGCAGGCCCCATTATTGTCGTTAACATTCGTCCAACACAAAACGAAAATTAGTTCCTAGAGATTTAAGTTATCGCTTAGGATCCTCCGGCCTCTTTCACGTCTTCATTTCCTCTCTCTTGATAAGAACATTAATTAGCATTTCCTTTGGTCTATGAAGAGAAAGATCGATCTTCAAAACACTGTTACATAAAATCAAAGGTTCGCAACAATAAAATAGCATTTTGATTACCAAAGTATGATCTGACCTGTAAGGACAAAAGCACAGGATCCACAAGGTGCGGGTGACACGGTAGACATAATTAATTACAGTACTGTCGCGTAAAGTTGTTGACAGAAGAAGAGAAAGCACACTCCCAGCAAAGACAAAAACTCTCTTTAGCCAATGGAGGGTTGTGCTCTCTCTCTTCTGTCAACAATATGATCATCTATATCAACCCATTCATTTCCAACATCCACTTTCAATGCCCTTAGCATATATGGCATGTATATATGTATTCTTCTTTCATCAAACAATCACTGAAATAATGGAAAACCATGAAAAAAATGGTTCAGTATGATCAGATCATGATATGAGTCATCATGCATGCATGCTTCTGAACACTAAATATATAAATATATATATATATATATGCATTATGGATGGATCATGACCAGACTATCTCACGATGATCGATATGAATTAACCGATTCAAAAAGCATGTATATTTCCATTAATCAGAAACATCCATAAAAATCATGAGAACTTGAATAGAAATTGTCTGTGTTGATGAACCTTAATTTTAGTACAGAAATTCAGACTGAAACATGAGGAGAAAAAAAAAAAAAAAAAGTAAAGAAGATTTGCCTAACCTTTTTAACTGGAAGAAACAAATATCATGAACACGATCGTTACAAGAAGATGAGCTGAAAGAGAGGGCGAGGGACGTAGAAGTTTAAAGCTCCACCACCATGTAAAAATAATTAGCACCGCCACAATGGCTAGGCACTGCTCTTATAGAGAGATATGGCCAACCGGCTATAGCCAACGATGCACGGATTTGACCGGCTAGTGAGAGTAAAAGTGGTCTTCTTTAATAACTTCTACATTGTTTTATTTACTATTTAGCAGTTTCCGTAGTGTGCATTTATTTGACTAATATGTCTTTTTAGGTTTTTTTTAAGTATTTGTTGTCGTTTTTGGTAAGCAACATCATAAATATGTAACCGAATCTATGTTGGGGGTAACCGGCTATAGCAGGTAGACCCAAGAAAAGTCGCTGCACGTAGATTGTGACACGTGGAAGACATGCCGAATAGAGACTTGGACTGGGCCCACCTTGAGTGTTCCGTAGTGAAAAATGGAAATATTTGAGTCGAATCTGCCGCATGCTGATCAAGGGTTGAAACAAACGTAAAATAAACCACTTAATTAAATTAAAGAGTAAAAATGAGATATAAACATCATGATTTAAAATTTTTAATCATATCCATCTAAGACGTTGTTTGAGCTTTAAAGAGGAGACATGTATTTGAAGAAAATTAGGTAATTATGATCACTTATTTCTTACGAAAATGATTATTCTCTTTTAAAATAAACTTGATCTTTTACATATAATTAAGTATGGTAACGGATTTTAGAGGATATGATACCTTTTTTGCATCTTATTAGTAAACTTTCACTATTTTATATATCAGTAATGTTAGATACAGTTATGAGTTATTTATTATCATGTATTTTTTTTAAAAAAAGTGAAATAAATTATTAAAGAATTTATTATTTTTTGCCGAGAGTATGTGGCTTTGATGGCATGAGACTCCGCCTCCATAATAGAGGTCTTAAGTTTGATCCCCTCTCTAAATCTTCCATTATTAAATAATAATAATAATAATAATAATATTTTTATAAAAATTTTATATTTACTCACTTCTTTAAAAAGATAACTTCAAATTAATAAAATTAACATCATTTCTCCTTACATATACGACAAGTGTTTCAGAAAACAAATGAAGGGATCCGTAGAAATCCATCGATCATGTGAAAAGCAGTGGGGTTTTACTTTGGAGAGAGAACTTTGCTCTTGTGCTTGTGGCCGAAGCAAACATGAGTATATAGTACTGGTCTTCATGAGTACCTTTAATTACTTTTTTCATATGATCTTAGTCAAACACGATGTTGTTCACGTAGCTCATTGGTTTGTCACACGCACGGATGCATGCATGCATGTTTTAAAAAAAAAAAAAATTCTTCTCGAGGCATGAAGCTTCTCAGTTACTTCATGCATGCAGAGGTCTATAGATATATAAATTTTCATCTATGTCAATGATATTTTAATTGCAAGCAATGATATAGAAGCTGTGAATACTCTCAAAGTGTTTATTGATCAGAAGTTTAAATGAAAGGATCTCAATTTTTTGAAATATTTTCTAGGGCTTGAGGTTGTCCGCACCATCAAAATTAGTATTTATCTTTTACAAAGAAAATATGCTTTGTAAATCTTATTTGATAGTGGTTACTAGGGTTATAAACTAGTCAAGACTTCAATGGAACAAAATATTAAGTTGTCTCGGTCTGATGGTGCCATTCTTGATGATCATCCTACAGCTTATAGAAGAATTGCAGGTCGTTTATTATATCTTACAAAACTAGACGGCCTTACATTACTTTTGCTGTTCATACACTTAGCCAGTTTATGGACTCCCCTCGACAACCTCATCTTCATGATGCAAATTGGGTCTTACAATACCTAAAGTCCTCTCTAGGTTAGGGATTTTTTTTTCCTGATACCTCATCCATCTGTTTGCATGCTTTCATAGATTTTGATTGGGTTGGATGTAATTATACCAGACATTGTATAACTAATTTTTGTGTGTTTATTGGTACCTCTCTTGTATCATGGAAGTCCAAGAAGCAGGCCACAATCTCCCGATCCTCAATCGAGGCAGAGTACCGTGCCATGGCGACAACTGTTTGTGAATTAGTTTGGATTTTTGCCTTACTAAATGAGTTGCAAATTCACTTATCTAATCATGCTTTTCGATATTGTGACAATAAAAATGCTATTCACATTACCTCCAACCCAGTTTTTCACAAACATACTAAGCATATAGAGATAGATTGTCATTTTATTAGCAAGTTGGACGCATTCATACCTTTCACGTTTCCTCAAAATCTCAACTTGGTGATTGCTTTACCAAACCCATTGGCTATCCTTAACATTCATGCTTCAGCTTGAGGGGGGTATTAGATATTATATATTTTATTTTAATTTTGCTTTTTCCACTCATTCTTTTCTTGCATATAAATAGACACATGATATTTTCCCTAAAGTTCAGTTAATACAAGGAAGATATATATTTTCTTCATTCTTGATCATGCTCACCAAAAAGTCAGGGTTACTTCAGATTAAGCAACATTAACAATGGGATGATTTATATATAATTTACAAAGCAAATCATGTATGGAATTAAAAAAAGTTGGTTGTATTTTATAATCTTTGAGACATGGATTTGGACATTAGTTCATGAATGAGAGTTAAGCAAGAGGGCTTTATTTACTCAATTCTATTAGAAACTTCTAATATTATCTAATATTGTCACATGCAGGTACACGTAAATGATGATTTACTTTTTAGCCCTCATTTTACATCTAATTACCGATACTAATCACCATTTTCATTTTAACAACCATATTTATAATTGTCTGCAAATTAATATATATAGCTCCAAATCCAATCATGGGCCGGGCTTTTTATTGGGCTCCAGTTCACGAGTCCAGTACTACATATTAGTCCCACTAAAAAATTCATTGTGAAAAGGCCGTAAAGCCCAAAGGAGTGGTGCGAGCGAGCAGTCTGAATTGGACACAATTAAGAAAAGAATAATCTGCTTGAATAGCTTCCTTTTTCTCTTACCTTTTTTCCTTACGACCAAGAGGAAAGCTGGCTTCTTTTAACATATAAACATGTAAACTGGTTGAAAAGGTTCTATATCTTATATTATAATATATATTGCATGTCTCCTGTCTAGCACTCTATATTTCTTATATAGTTATGGAGTTATTGTAATGCCTTAGATAAATATTGTATGAGATCACACATTACTTGAAAATGAGAACTTTTTACTTTTTATAAGGTTCAAATATGATTTTAATTATACCATTAACTAGTCCTTTTAAAGTATAGATCATTTGATTTTAAGTCTTCCATTAAATCGTTACATGTACAACCATCGATAATTAATGGATAATAAACATATAATTTATGAAGTAAGGAAAAAAATGCCTTAAAATGTTGGTCCAAAAATAATTCATTGTTCATGGAATAAACTAAAAGAGGAAAGAAAAAAAATGATATTAAAATGATATTTGCAGTCGTGGTTGTACAAGCACCACGCAGTCTCTTTAAAAAAAGTGAACTAATACGGGACTCACATTAAAAAAACTAACTTTTTAATCGTGGACACTATTATTTTTCAAAGCGATTACGCGGCGTTTACATACTTCACAACTGTACGTAGCATTATTAAAAAAAAAAAAAAAGCTTTGAAATGTTGCTCCAAAAATAATTCATTGTTCATGGAATAACTAAAAATTAATTTCATCCTGCATGTATGTCCTCCCTCCCAAACCCTTCATCGCTAAGACAAGTCCAGGCATATTCACATATATTTGCCAGTTCAGTTCTACCAATGCAATCTCCAAAGTATATATGCCTTTCCTGGATGTGCCTGGCTGGCATGCATGCATGGCCCTGGTTCCGATGGCAATGTTGCATTAAACAAGCGACAGACCGTGACATGTTGGATTACATGATAAATACCATTAGATTTAGAGCAATGCCAGGTACCAACTTTAAATAAACAGTTTCATACAAGATATCAACTTTAAATAAACAGTTTCATACAAGTCTCTTGTCAAAAAATAGATCTCATTAATAAAAAAATTTTGTTACGTACAAGTAAAGTTGTGTATTAATTTTCTTATCAATACTAATTTTTTTATATTTAAAATTTAAATTAGTACTACTTTTAATAAAATCTAATTTTTAATCAATCATATTGATATACATATTAGTACACAATTTTACTTACAAATAGATTTTTCATTATTTAAAACTATTTATTGGATATTTCATTTCCCCGAATATCTCTGTTCCATTTCTCTCCTCTTCCCTCTTCCCCTCTATATATATATATATATATATACACACACACACACACATACAATATACACGCGTAGAGAACACTTGGTTTCTCAGCAGGAATTCTTCTCCAACTCTCTCCCTCTCTTTTGATCCCATCAAAACCCTAATCCCTGTTTGCAAAATCCTCGAATTGTCTACGTTTTTGTTCCGGTTCTTGCTGATTATTCGTCGGAATGATAGCCGCAGGATCCAATTCTCGTGAATAGTAAAGAAAACCCTACGTTTTTTTAACACCATACAGTTTTTGATCATCCGGTCGATTCTCCTTTTCTTGGGGGGATTTGATCGGTTTCTCGAAGCGGGTTGGATTCGTGAAATGCTTTCAATTCCAAGATGAAGTTGAAGCGAAGGAGGGCACTAGAAGTGGTCAGCATATTCACTAATTGAACAATTTTTGATTGCCTAAATTTGTACCTCTATAATTTTTTTTTTTTGCTTCATCTCTTACGGTTATATATATGGATTTTCTGAGACGTTGCACTACAATGAGTGTTGTTATTGGCGTTTATGCAAAATGATTGCTTTGCCATATTCTTCTTTTATGCTTGCGGTGCTGTGGGCGTGACTTAGATGGTTAAAGATTCCCGTTTTAGTGCTTCTAATTTTTGTTTGTCCTTATATCTGTATTATGTGTATGATGCTCTATTTGTTACTCAGAAATCCAGAGAAAGAAGTTACGTTTTCTAGAATAACATCTTGTGTGTTTATTTTTATTTTTTTTAATTAGTAAAGAAGAAATTTATTGATGAGAAAAGTTGGCATAGCCCAAGTACACGGGGCTCTTTTGGGTTTATTCTATGGCTTCTTTGAATTGGAAATCTACAGTGTATTTAGCCGAAGGCTACTGCGTCAGTGAGATGTTTGTTCACATGGGAAAACAATGTTAAACAAGTGTTTCAAATAGTTTCCTTTCAATTTCATTCTACTGTCGATCTCATTAGAGTGCCGGTTGTTTATTTTTCTTACGTCAGAATAAATAAGGTCCATGATTTCAAATTTTCCAATTTCAATACGAAATAAATCGTATCAGGCAGCAATTTATATTCCATGATGGGCGAGTTGTTCATGCTTATCTGGAACTGTTTTACTAGAAATGTGGCCATTATTACCTCTCAGTAATTGATCGTAGACAAGCCTTGCAGGAAATTTGGTAGTGAGAGTTTTGTGCCTTTTAATCTTTGGTTTTGGAAAGCCTTTTAGGATATCTGGTGGTGTTAGTTTTGTGACTTTAAACTTTGATATCGTGGAATCATTATTAGAGTTTGGCAGCTGTTAGCACAGGGCTATGTACTTCACAGATTGCATTTGTTCGATTAATTTTTTTTGGTTTCTAATTTGTTTTACATTTTCGACTCAGTGAGATATTGATATGCTTTCCAGTATGACTGTGATGGCTAAAAATTAACCATGGTTGCCTGATTATTTGTTTCAGCCTCCAAGAATTAGATCCTTCATCGATGGTGTTACTGCTGTTCCACTTGAGGATATTGAAGAACCCCTCAAAGGTTTCATTTGGGAGTTTGATAAGGTGCCTTTTTTCACCTTACATGTTAAATGCTGTGGTTGATGCTGTGTGGTTTGACTTTATGTGTATTTTGGTGGTGCAGGGAGACTTCCATCATTGGGTGGATCTTTTTAATCATTTTGATTCATTTTTTGAGAAGCACATAAAATCAAGAAAGGATTTGCAGGTTGAGGATAATTTTCTGGACTCCGATCCTCCCTTCCCAAAAGAAGCTGTTGTTCAAATTCTTCGTGTTATAAGAATAATTTTGGAGAATTGCACAAATAAGCACTTCTATAGTTCTTATGAGGTAAAGTTATTTCGGTTTCAGAAATATACTTGTAATATACTGTTTTTTTTTTTAAATTTATTTTATTTTTTTAAAATTGTTACCGGGTGGGAGAATATGTGATACAAATTGTATGTTTTTAGTAGGCCCGTTCAGAGTTTACAATTATTGAGGAGTGTGTTGGGGAATTTATGGTGGCTTGGTGTATGGGCAAAATCTGGTTTGGTGGGATAGGCATTGGTGGGATAGGCATTGGGGCAGGCACGTCTTTGGGCTTGGGCTAGGGCTATGGCTTTGTTAGGTTCATTTTCCTAGATGGGTTTATCTTTTTTTTTTTTTTTTGGGCACCCCAACTAGGTGTTTTCTCTTGTATACATCCAGTGTACTTGGCTACGCATATTGGCATTAATAAATTTTTACTTATAAAAAAAAACTTATTCTTTTTTGGCAATAACTGTTTTGATTAGGTTGTTTTGAGTTTTAATAATATCGAAGTTTTTGCTTAAAGATTTGTTCTCATTTTACCTCTCATAAATTTTTATGCTTTTGGCTTGTATGCAATTGCAGCAGCATCTTTGTTTACTGCTTGCTTCAACTGATCCGGATGTTGTTGAGGCATGCCTGCAGACTTTGGCTGCTTTTTTGAAAAAAACAATTGGCAAGTACTCCATTAGAGATGCTTCTATGAGTTCAAAGTTATTTGCTCTTGCACAAGGTTGGGGGGGAAAGGAAGAGGGGCTCGGGTTGATTGCAACTGCTGTACAGGATGGTTGTGACCCTGTTGCCTATGAGTTGGGTTGCACCCTGCATTTTGAATTCTATGCTTCCAGTGAGTTGTCATGCGAACTCCCTGCTGCAGAACATTCAATGCAGGGTTTACAAATCATTCATCTACCTGACATCAATAGTTGCCTAGAGACTGATCTAGAGCTCTTAAGCAATTTAGTTGCAGAATACAAAGTACCAACCAGTTTAAGATTTTCTCTATTGACAAGATTGCGGTTTGCAAGGGCTTTTGGCTCTTTAGCTTCTCGGCAGCAGTATACCTGCATCCGTTTGTATGCCTTCATAGTTCTTGTTCAAGCAAGTGGTGATGCAGATAACCTAGTATCTTTCTTTAACACTGAGCCTGAGTTTGTCAATGAGTTAGTGTCGTTGTTAAGCTATGAAGATGCAGTTCCCGAGAAGATTCAAATTCTATGCCTACTTTCTTTGGTTGCTCTTTGTCAAGATAGGTCTCGTCAGCCTTCTGTGTTGACTGTTGTTACATCTGGTGGTCACCGTGGAATCCTATCCAGCCTAATGCAAAAGGCCATTGACTCCGTTATTAGTGATGCCTCAAAGTGGTCTGTAGTTTTTGCTGAGGCTCTGTTATCCCTTGTCACTGTTTTGGTTTCATCTTCTTCAGGTTGCTCAGCCATGCGCGAAGCAGGATTTATTCCTACTCTTCTACCCCTCCTTAAAGATACAAATCCGCAACACTTGCATTTGGTAAGCACAGCTGTGCACATTCTAGAAGCTTTTATGGATTACAGCAATCCAGCTGCTGCGTTGTTCAGAGACTTGGGTGGTTTGGATGATACCATCTCTCGTCTGAAGGTGGAAGTGTCACGCATAGAAAATGGTTCAAAGCAACAAGGTGAAAGTTCTGATTGTGGTGGAAGGAGTAAGCAAGTGGTTGCAGGTGCCTCCAATGAGCTAGATGATTTGCAGCCTCTGTATTCTGAAGCATTAGTTTCGTATCACAGGCGATTGCTGACGAAAGCTTTACTGCGTGCTATATCCCTTGGAACTTATGCCCCTGGAAATACCACACGTGTTTATAGCTCAGAGGAGAGTTTGCCTTGTTGCTTACGCATAATTTTTCAAAGGGCAAAAGATTTTGGTGGTGGGGTGTTTTCACTTGCAGCTACTGTCATGAGTGATTTGATTCACAAAGATCCCACTTGTTTTCCTGTCTTAGATGCAGCCGGGCTTCCTTCTGCCTTCTTGGATGCTATAATGGATGGTGTTCTATGCTCATCTGATGCCATAACATGCATACCTCAGTGTTTGGATGCTTTGTGCCTAAACAATAATGGCCTTCAGTCCATTAAAGATCGCAATGCTTTGAGGTGTTTTGTGAAAATATTTACTTCAAGAATGTATTTGCGTGCCCTCACTAGTGACACCTCTGTATCCTTGTCTAGTGGACTGGATGAACTAATGCGCCATGCTGCTTCATTGCGTGGGCCTGGAGTGGATATGTTGATCGAGATCTTGAATGCCATATTGAGAATTGGATCTGGGGTTGATGCTTCTTACTTGTCAACTGATCCTTCATGCTCTTCTACTGCTGTTCCCATGGAAACTGATGGTGAAGAGAGGAACTTGGTTCTTTCAGATGATAGGGAAGCATCCAAGATAGATAATTCAGACCAGACCACCGAGCCATCTGCTGATTCCTCAATAGTTAATATCGAGTCATTCCTGTCTGACTGCGTGAGCAATGTTGCTCGTCTTCTGGAAACAATACTGCAGAATGCCGATACATGTCGTATATTTGTAGAGAAGAAGGGAATTGAAGCTGTTCTGCAGTTATTTACTTTGCCTTTAATGCCTCTGGCAGTGTCTGTTGGTCAGAATATCTCCGTTGCGTTTAAGAACTTCTCACCACAGCATTCAGCTTCTCTTGCTCGGGAAGTATGCTCATTTCTGAGGGAGCATCTGAAATCAACAAATGAACTCCTAGCTTCAGTTGGAGGAACTCAGTTTGCCATGGTTGAATCTGCATTGCAAACTAAGGTTTTGAGATATCTTTGCAGTCTTGAAGGCATTCTGTCCCTATCTAATTTTTTGCTGAAGGGGACTACTAGTGTGGTCTCAGAGCTTGGCACTGCAGATGCTGATGTATTGAGAGATCTTGGGAGTGCATACAGGGAAATAATCTGGCAAATTTCTTTATGTAATGACTCCAAGGTGGATGAGAAGAAGAATGCTGATCAAGTACCTGAGAGTTCAGAGGCAGCTCCATCTAATGCTATTGGAAGAGAGAGTGATGATGATTTAAATATTCCAGTGGTGAGATACATGAACCCTGTTTCCCTCATGAATGGTTCTCAATCTCTATGGGCTGGTGACAGGGATTTTCTGTCAGTTGTTCGTTCTGGTGAAGGTTTGCACCGTCGTAGTCGACATGGGTTGACACGCATTCGGGGAAGAACAGGCAGGCATCTGGAGGCTTTGAACATTGATTCTGAAGTTCCGTCTAATGTACCGGAGACATCTTCCCAGGATTTGAAAAAGAAAAGTCCCAATGTTCTTGTTTTGGAAATTCTTAACAAGCTTGCTTCAACGTTGCGCTCTTTCTTCACAGCTCTTGTCAAGGGGTTCACATCACCAAACCGTCGTAGAGCTGACTCAGGGTCGTTGAGTTCAGCTTCAAAGACTCTTGGAACTGGACTGGCTAAAGTATTTTTTGAGGCTCTTAGTTTCTCTGGGAATTCTACTTCTGTGGGGCTTGACATGTCATTATCAGTGAAATGTCGATACCTTGGAAAGGTTGTGGACGACATGGCATCAATAACATTTGACAGCAGGCGACGTACTTGTTATACTGCAATGGTCAATAATTTTTATGTTCACGGTACCTTTAAGGAGCTACTGACAACATTTGAAGCTACAAGTCAGTTGTTGTGGACGCTGCCACACTCTATCCCCACATCAGGTATTGAGAATGAAAAGGCGGGTGAAGTAAGTAAATTGTCTCATAGTGCATGGCTACTTGATACGTTACAGAGTTATTGCCGGGTGCTTGAGTATTTTGTTAATTCTTCTTTACTACTACCTCCAAACTCTGCATCCCAAGCTCAGCTTCTTGTTCAGCCGGTTGCTGTTGGTCTTTCTATTGGGCTATTTCCGGTTCCAAGGGACCCTGAAGTATTTGTCCGTATGCTGCAATCTCAGGTTCTTGATGTTATACTTCCTATCTGGAACGACGCCAGGTTTCCTGGTTGTAGTCTAGGTTTCATTGCTTCCATTCTTTCACTTGTTACACATGTGTACTCTGGTGTGGGAGATGTGAAACGAAATCACAGTGGCATTGCAGGGACTACCAGCCAGAGATTTATGCCCCCACCACCTGATGAAGCTACTATTGCCACAATTGTTGAGATGGGTTTTACAAGAGCAAGAGCAGAGGAAGCACTAAGACGAGTGGAAACAAATAGTGTTGAAATGGCCATGGAATGGCTGTTTAGTCATGCTGAGGATCCTGTACAGGAGGATGATGAACTAGCTCGGGCACTTGCACTGTCCCTGGGAAGTTCATCAGAAACATCTAAAGTTGATAATGTTGACAAGTCAATAGATGTACTGACGGACAATGGGCACATGAAGGCACCCCCTGTTGATGATATTCTTGTGGCATCAGTGAAACTATTTCAGAGCAGTGATACATTGGCATTTCCATTAACAGATTTGTTTGTTACGCTTTGCAATCGGAACAAAGGAGAAGATCGTCCAAGAGTGGCATCTTATCTTATTCAGCAGCTGAAGCTTTGCCCTTTGGATTTTTCAAAGGATACTGGTGCACTGAGCATGTTATCACATATTATAACATTACTTCTGTTTGAGGATGGAAATACACGAGGCATTGCTGCAGAGAGTGGTATTGTATCTGCTGCAGTAGATATTTTGATCAATTTTAAGGCTAGAAATGAGTCAGGAAACGAGCTTCTGGTCCCAAGGTGTATTAGTGCTTTACTGCTTATCTTGGATAACATGCTGCAGTCCCGGCCCAAAATTTGTTCTGAAAGTATGGAAGGAACTCCAGCAGGGTCTCTGCTGGATTCGTCAGGAGATCTTGCTTCCTTTTCAGTTCCTTCATCGGTTCAAGAGAAAAAACCAGCTTCAAATGCCCCTGTGAAAGACTCTGGTACAGCATTTGAAAAAATATTGGGGAAAGTGACTGGATATTTGACTGCTGAAGAGAGTCATAAGGTGCTGCTAGTTGCTTGTGACTTGATAAAACAGCATGTCCCAGCTGTGATCATGCAGGCTGTTCTACAATTATGTGCTCGGTTGACAAAAACACACGCACTAGCTTTGCAGTTTCTTGAAAATGGAGGTTTGGCTGCTCTTTTTAGTCTTCCAAGAAGTTGTTTTTTCCCTGGATATGACACTGTTGCATCTGCTATTGTGAGACATCTCCTTGAAGATCCTCAAACACTGCAAACAGCTATGGAATTAGAGATACGACAAACTTTGACTGGAAATGGGCATGCTGGGCGTGTGTCTGCACGGACTTTTTTGACATCAATGGCACCTGTTATCTCCAGGGATCCTGTGGTTTTCATGAAAGCCAGCGGTGCTATTTGCCAGTTGGAGACATCTGGAGGTAGGACCTTTGTTGTGTTATCTAAGGAAAAAGAGAAGGAAAAGGACAAATCAAAGACCTCTGTTGTTGAAGCTGGATTATCTTCCAATGAATGTGTTCGGATTTCTGAAAATAAAATTCATGATGGATCAGGAAAATGCTCTAAGGGCCACAAAAAAATCCCTGCCAATCTCACTCAAGTAATGGATCAACTTCTTGATATAGTCTTAAAATACCCATCAGCAAAAAGCCATGAAGGTAATGTGAATAACTTATCTTCTATGGAGGTTGATGAACCTGCTACAAAGGTGAAGGGTAAATCAAAGGTTGATGAGACAATGAAATTAGAGTCCGATTCTGAAAGATCTGCAGGACTTGCTAAGGTGACTTTTGTCCTCAAGTTATTAAGTGACATTCTTCTGATGTATGTACATGCAGTTGGAGTTATACTTAAGCGGGATCTGGAATTGTGTCAACTCCGGGGATCTAATCCTCTGGATAGTCCTGGAAATGAGGGGGGAGTAATTCATCATATTTTACATCGGTTACTTCCACTTTCTATTGATAAATCTGCAGGACCTGATGAATGGAGAGGCAAGTTGTCTGAAAAAGCTTCATGGTTCATGGTTGTTCTGTGTGGTCGATCTGGTGAAGGTCGTAGGCGAGTAATTGGTGAACTTGTGAAATCCTTATTCTCATTTTCAAACTTAGAGAGCAATTCTACCAAGAGCATTTTATTGCCAGATAAGAAGGTCTGTGCTTTTGTTGATTTGGTGTATTCTATTTTGTCAAAAAACTCAACATCCAGTAACTTGCCTAGCAGTTCTGGATGTTCACCTGACATAGCAAAAAGCATGATAGATGGAGGAATGGTTCAATGCTTGACTGGCATTCTTCAAGTGATTGATTTGGACCATCCTGATGCTGCTAAAATTGTGAATCTTATACTTAAGGCCTTGGAATGTTTGACGAGGGCTGCTAATGCTAGTGAACAAATTTTTAAATCTGATGGTACGAACAAGAAAAAACCCATGGGTTTAAGTGGAAGACCTGATGATCAGTCAACTGCACCATCAGCTGCTCACACTGTGGAGCATAATCAAAATACAAACAGACAAGAGGAAGCCAGAGTTGCAGAGGAGAGTGAACAACAGAATCAAGAAGCTTCTCAAAATGAAGGTAACCATGATGCAAATCCTAATGAGTCTGTAGAGCAAGATATGAGAATAGAAGTGGAGGATACAACAGTTATCAATCCACCTGTGGAGCTTGGGATGGATTTTATGCATGAAGAGATGGAAGAGGGTGGTGTTTTGCACAACACTGACCAAATTGATATAAATTTTCGTGTTGAGAACAGAGCGGATGATGATATGGGTGATGAGGATGATGACATGGGTGATGATGATGAGGATGATGAGGTTGAGGATGAGGATGAGGATATAGCAGAAGATGGTGGGGGCATGATGTCTCTTGCTGATACGGATGTGGAAGACCATGATGATGCGGGCTTGGGTGATGACTATAATGATGAGATGATTGATGAAGAGGATGATGATTTTCATGAGAATCGCGTCATAGAGGTGAGATGGAGGGAAGCCCTTGATGGGTTAGATCATTTGCAGGTACTTGGGCAACCTGGGTCTGCAGGTGGTCTAATTGATGTTGCAGCTGAACCTTTCGAAGGAGTTAATGTGGATGACCTTTTTGGTCTTCGGAGGCCTTTAGGATTTGAGCGCCGCCGTCAGACAGGTGGTAGGTCTTCCTTTGAGCGATCTGTTGCAGAAGTGAATGGTTTTCAGCATCCCCTTCTTTTAAGACCATCCCAGTCAGGGGACCTGGTTTCAATGTGGTCATCAGGTGGGAATTCATCCAGAGATGTGGAAGCTCTGTCATCTGGGAGCTTTGACATAGCTCATTTCTACATGTTTGATGCTCCTGTTCTTCCATTTGATAATGTTCCAAGCAGTCTCTTTGGTGACCGTTTGGGTGGGGCAGCACCCCCACCTTTGACTGATTATTCTGTAGGCATGGACTCCTTGCAGTTACCTGGACGAAGAGGCCCTGGTGATGGTCGGTGGACTGATGATGGCCAGCCTCAAGCTGGTGCTCAAGCTGCTGCTATTGCACAGGCGGTAGAGGAACATTTCATTTCTCAATTGCGCAGTGTAGCTCCTCCCAACAGTACTGATGAAAGGCAGTCCCAAAATTCCGGAGTGCAGGAGAAGCAACCAGATGCCCCTCCATCCAATAATGATCCGGTAGCAGTGGAGGGTGCTAACACTAACAGTCAACAAAGAGAAGGGCAGCATCAAGAAAATGGTGATGAGACCACGCTTAACCCCGTGGTTGAGTGTGTAACCCGTGGAGAGCAAGTTGATCCAGAAGCCATTCATGCAGGTGAATGTTTACAGGCACTTGAGCCTATGCTGATCCAACCATTTTCACTGAACACCACACCAAATGGTCATGACAACATGGAAATTGGTGAAGGAAATGGCAGTGCTGATGAGCAGGTAGGGACAATGCCAGAGTTTGTCAACTCATCGACTGACTGTCATGATGATTCACAGTGTGATGGGGGTTCTGAAGCTCCTGCGAGTCTCCATAATGTGCTACTTCAGGCCACTGATTGTGATGGATCTTCAAGAACTGATGAACAGGCCAGTAATCATGGTTTGGAAATTTCTGGTTTGCCAATGCCTAATTCTGAAGATTGTCATGCATTTCCTGTCCTCGCAAGTATTGATGTCGATATGAATAATATTGATGCTGGTGGAAATCAATCTGAGCAACCTGTGCTTGATGTTACGGATGAGCCTTCGTCAAGACAAAATACCCTGGTTGCTCTTGACTCTAGTCTGGCTGAGCAGACTAGTGTGAATAGTGAGGTTCCTAGTGCTAATGCTATTGATCCCACCTTCTTGGACGCACTTCCTGATGATCTGCGGGCAGAAGTACTAGCTTCCCAGCAAGCTCAGCCTATTCAGCCTCCAACTTATGCACCGCCTTCTGCCGAAGATATTGATCCTGAGTTTTTAGCTGCTCTTCCTCCTGATATTCAAGCAGAAGTTTTGGCCCAACAAAGAGCTCAGAGGGTGTCACAACAGGCTGAAGGACAACCAGTTGACATGGACAATGCTTCAATCATTGCGACTTTTCCTGCTGATTTGCGTGAAGAGGTTTGCATCTTCAACTTTACTTCTGGTTACATATTGAGTAACAATAACTGTTGGTATTTCTTATTCATATTTGACAATCCTTTGTATTTTGCTTCTGTTTCAGGTACTTCTCACTTCATCAGAAGCAGTTCTGTCTGCTTTGCCCTCTCCATTACTCGCTGAAGCCCAAATGTTAAGGGACCGAGCTATGAGTCATTATCAAGCTCGCAGCCTTTTTGGAAGCAGCCACAGGCTATATAATCGGAGGAATGGGTTGGGTTTTGATAGACAGACCGTGATGGACAGGGGTGTGGGAATTACACTAGGCCGGAGGACAGCTTCCACCATTGCAGATGGCTTGAAGGTGAAGGAAATTGAAGGTGAGCCACTTCTGGATGTAAATGCATTGAAAGCTCTTGTCCGACTCCTACGATTAGCTCAGGTAATACCATGTTCTATCTGAGCTCTTTAGTTGGAAAATGATTGTGTTTTTTCTTTACCAGATTGCCTGCAAAAGTCTGTATATAAGAGACAAAGTCTGATAGTTGAAATAAATATTAGTTCATATATATGAAGGAATCGTAGTCAGCATCTCTTTGAAGGTAGTTTCAAATAATGAACAAAATTTTATGTTGATCTGTTGAAGGAATTACGAATTTTTCTGTGATAAAGTTATAATCTGAACTGATCTGGACTTCATGATAAATTCTTGTGATGGACAACTGCAAAGCAAGATTTCATATGGAAAGAGGGCAAAATTGCTCTAGAATTTAGAATGTATATATTCCCAAGAATCAAATAGAGTATATTTGAATATCTAGAAAAACATTCTGACTAATTATGGTTGTGGAACTTTCTTGGCAATGAGATCATTTGTGTGACCTTTGTGTTGTATTCTGATGACTGTTTAATTGTTTTATCTCATGTGTCCAGCCCCTTGGCAAAGGTCTTTTGCAGAGACTCTTGTTAAACCTTTGTGCACATAGTGTTACGAGAGCAATACTAGTTCGTCTTTTGCTTGATATGATCAAGCCTGAGGCTGAAGGCTCAGTCAGTGGATTGGCAACAATAAACTCCCAGAGGCTATATGGCTGTCAGTCAAATGTTGTGTATGGTCGGTCCCAGTTGTTGGATGGTAAGACTTTCATCTGATATGACTATAACTATATGCTTAATTTTTTGTATACGATTTTTTATTTCCTTATTTATTTATTGTTTGACAAGCGCATATTGACTTTTTTTATTGTTAATGCTATCATAAATTTTCTCCTTTACAGGTCTTCCTCCACTGGTCTTGCGTCGAACTTTTGAGATTTTCACATACCTGGCTACTAATCATTCTGCTGTTGCCAATATGTTATTCTACTTTGATCCTTCACTTGTTCCAGAGCATCTGAGTCCAATATGTACAGAAGCCAAGAAGGATAAAGGCAAGGAGAAAATTGTGGAAGGACTTTCATCAATGCCTTTGGGAAGCCCTCTGGATGGGGATACTCCGTTGATACTGTTCTTGAAGCTTTTGAATCGACCACTTTTTCTGCGCAGCACTGCTCACCTCGAGCAGGTATATCTGATATCTGGATCAAGTGGTTTCAAAATAGTTTTGGGTCATGATCTTGCGCTTTCTAGTTATATATTATACATTATTTTGGTCCATGCTTTTTTATGATTAAATGTAATAACCAAGGGTCCATGATTTAATGTTTACATTTTGATTTATTCATTTTTATTTTTCTAAATGCTTCAGGTCATGGGCCTTCTTCAAGCAGTTGTTTATAATGCAGCATCAAAATTAGAGTACCAGCCGCAATCTGAAGCGGCAACAGCAAATCCCCAAGATGTGCCAGGCAATGAAGCTTCTGCTGATGCCCAAAAAGATCCTCCTTTATCAGAACCAGAGTCTAAGCAAGAGGATAAACATGCTGGTGCCGAGTCAACAGCTTCAGATGGAAAGAGGAGCATTGATATGTATAATATTTTTTTGAGATTGCCCCAATCAGAACTCCGAAATCTGTGCAATCTTCTTGGTCGTGAGGGGTACTATTAATGCTCTTATTTTTATTACTGAATAGTTTAGATGTTCTGTTACTATACTTCTACTATCTTGTAGCATGTATAAAGCATGTATAACTCTCTTTAAATACAGTCATGCAAAAAAAAAAAATATATATATATATATAATATATATATGGTCCAAGGCTTATACTTGCTCTAGGGCTTTTATTACTAAGATGGTTCCAACTATTTGGACCTACCATTTCTTGCATTTCAATCTTATCTATGTCCTCTCTGCAGTGTTCTCTTCTTTGTTAACTGCCTTTAATAGTTTGATTCAGATGAGTGAGTATCTAACCTGTCCATTTCTTGTTAGGCTTTCAGATAAAGTGTATACGCTTGCTGGTGAGGTGTTGAAGAAGTTGGCCTCAGTTGTTGCACCGCATCGAAAGTTATTTACTTCAGAGCTTTCTGAATCAGCCCGTGGATTGAGCAGTTCTGCCGTCAATGAGCTTGTCACTCTGCGGAAAACACACATGCTGGGTTTGAGTGCTGGGTCCATGGCTGGTGCAGCAATCCTACGTGTGCTACAAGCACTCAGCTTACTCACTTCATCTAGCGTTAATGAGAGTACAGGATTCGAGAGTGATGGAGAGCAGGAGGAGCAGGCTACTATGAAAAGGCTGAATGTTGCACTTGAGCCTTTGTGGCAAGAGTTGAGTGATTGCATAAGTGTGACTGAGACACAGTTGGGTCAAAGCTCCTTCTCTCAGACTATGTCAAATATAAATGTTGGGGAGCATGTCCAAGGCACGACTTCTTCATCTCCCCTTCCTCCTGGAACCCAGAGACTGTTGCCCTTCATCGAGGCATTCTTTGTTTTGTGCGAAAAGCTACAAGCAAACCAGTCCATCACACATCAAGATCATGCCAATACAACTGCAAGGGAAGTCAACGAATCTGCCAGGAGTTCAGCCTTTTTAATCACAAAGTGTGTGGATTCTCAGAAGAAGCTTGATGGTGGAGTTACGTTTACAAGGTTTGCTGAGAAGCATCGCCGGCTATTGAATACTTTTATACGACAGAACCCCGGTTTATTAGAGAAATCTCTTTCTATGCTGCTGAAGGCACCAAGGCTAATCGATTTTGACAATAAGCGAGCTTATTTCCGTTCAAAAATCCGGCAGCAGCATGAACAGCACCTTTCTGGCCCATTGAGGATAAGTGTTCGGAGGGCTTATGTTTTGGAGGACTCATACAATCAGTTGCGGATGCGTCCCAGTCATGACCTAAAGGGACGATTGAATGTGCAGTTTCAGGGTGAAGAGGGTATTGATGCTGGAGGTCTGACTAGAGAATGGTATCAATTACTGTCAAGGGTTATATTTGACAAGGGGGCATTGCTTTTCACTACTGTGGGAAACAATGCAACGTTCCAGCCAAACCCCAACTCTGTCTACCAGACGGAACATCTTTCTTACTTCAAGTTTGTGGGCCGAGTGGTAATGTCTTTGAGACACCAGTTCTGAGGCTGGTTTTATGTTTTAAATTTTCATAAATGTTTTGCAACGTAGTCTTTGAAGGTTTTTTTGTTTACATTTTTCTTTCAACATTTGTGCAGGTTGCAAAGGCACTGTTTGACGGGCAACTTTTGGATGTTTATTTTACTCGATCATTCTATAAGCACATACTTGATGCCAAGGTGACTTACCATGATATAGAGGCAGTTGATCCTGATTACTACAAGAATTTGAAGTGGATGTTAGAGGTCAGTGTGTTCATATACTGACAATTCAGTGTGTTTTTGTTGTTATTTTGAACCCTTGTGGTTCTGCTGATGTTTTGCTCTGGCTTGTTCTGTATGAAATGTTGATTTTTGTATTAATTTCTTCGTTGTACATGTTTCAGAATGATGTGAATGACATTCTTGACCTGACATTTAGCATGGATGCGGATGAGGAAAAACATATCCTTTATGGGAAAAATGAGGTATGTAAATTAAGTTATCATCTCTAGCTTAAATTGTATGGAGTTCGACTATTCCTGAAGCTTCTTTGCTGTTGTAGAAATCTTCAGAGCTTTCTATCTGGTTCTCTTAAGACATCAAAGTTCATATCGAGTTATCTAATATGAAGATATTTTGTGGTTTTGTTTGTTTGGTCTTTTGAAAAGGTTACTGATTATGAGCTTAAACCTGGAGGAAGAAACATAAGGGTTACAGAAGAGACAAAGCACGAGTATGTTGATCTTGTTGCTGGACATATCTTGACAAATGCCATCCGTCCTCAAATTACTTCCTTTTTAGAGGGCTTCAAGGAATTGGTACCTGGAGACCTTATTTCTATTTTTAATGATAAGGAGCTCGAGCTACTTATAAGTGGACTTCCAGAGATTGATTGTAAGTTGGCTTTCATATGGAATTAATTATTCAATAGTTACAGTATGCTTCTTCTTTACTCAAAAAGTATCTGGTTGTTGTCATTGCTTTTGCAGTGGATGATTTGAAGGCGAACACAGATTACACTGGCTATACAGCAGCATCTATTGTTATTCAATGGTTTTGGGAGGTTGTTCAGGCTTTTAACAAGGAAGACATGGCAAGACTGCTGCAATTCGTCACTGGAACATCGAAGGTAATTTGGTTCACTTAGATGAGATGGTAGTTTGAAGTGCAACATGTGTGGATTTGTTTGTAGTACTTGTGAATTGTTCGTTTGACTTTAAGCCACTGTATATTTACTATTATTCAGGTCCCTTTGGAGGGTTTTAAGGCTTTACAAGGCATCTCTGGCCCTCAAAAGTTTCAGATTCACAAGGCATATGGAGCTCCCGATCGGCTGCCCTCAGCTCATACATGGTCTGTGAAAAGATATATACACCATCTTTTGTAGCCAGTTGAGTGCTTGGAGTCGTGGCATCTGCATTAAAGGCTTGCTCTAACTAATTCATTTTTCCCCATTTTGTGCTGCAGCTTTAATCAACTTGATCTTCCCGAGTATACCTCCAAGGAACAGCTTCAAGAGCGCCTGCTACTTGCTATCCATGAAGCCAATGAAGGGTTTGGCTTTGGCTGACCTGTGTTTTATGTGGTACAATGGACCCGGCAGCGCTAGCAATCTGCCTTCAAAGTTCCCATGTACATGTCAGTTGGACTTCTCTTTTCCCCCAATGTTTATTTTAAAAAATTCGTATTGATCATCTCCTGCACTGCTCCTTACTTTATATTGGATCTTTTTGCCATAAACATTAACACACACAAGGGTTTTACAGCTCAGCTCCCTCAGCCCTTTTGATATTGGACATTGAGGCCTTAAAGAAATATTTATTTGAATATGTTTTGGAAAACAATGAGTTGGGAAGGGATAGTTATCAGAGGGAAAGGAGGTTTGTTATCAAGTTCTGTATAACACACAAGTGGGTCAAAATGTTTTGTGTAAGTTACGTGGGGTCTCTTGTACGTCACTGGTGTGTTGACGGCATGGCATCTCCTCTGTTTTGCAGATAAAAGCGACTGGTCCAGCTTGACAAGAACAATAAAAGTTCTGGAGATTACAAGACTTCCAACCAAACAAATCAAAATTCAGCGGATGAAAATTATGCTTTTGAGGAATCGGGAGCTGTTGAGTTACAATTGGCTAGAAAACGTTATGTTTTTTGGATTCTTTGCCATGTCAAGTCAATTGTCAACTAGAGGAGTAGAAGAGAAGTGTGCAAAATATTAATGCGCACATATTTCATTGTTCATATAGTCTAGGCCTTTTGTTCTCTTAAATATTATTTATAGCATTGAGCTTTATTATCCTTTGCTGCCTTATAAGTTAGTTTCTGTAACTACATTAATAGTTGGTAGCTTGGGAATGTACATCTTTTAGACACATTTTCTTGACTTCAATGGTTTAATTAGATTTTTTTTTTTGGAAAAAAAATTAAATTAAATTAAATTCCTTCGAAGACTATGCCAGTGTAAAACTTGGAAGAAACTGTAGACTCAAACATCTCGAGTTTGATTATGCATTAGGAGTTATCCTGAAATTAAATCCAATACACTAATATCAGCAGCCATCAGAAGGACATTGTTTCTCTTTATCCTTTGATTGTATGTACGTGGCTCTGTCTCTCTCTTTTAAAAGCCAAAAACAAAAAAACAAAATAGAATCAAGTTGGACGGACATCTCGAATAACTTGATGCGAAGTCTCATTTCTGGAGGTAATCGCATAGCATTTGAGGTGAGGTTGACTGTAATGCTTATGTGGTTTATTCATGAGACTTTGTACTGCTTCTATACACTTCGTCAATACTGATGATTAAGCCCGTTGTACCAATATGCGTCGCCCTAGCTCCCCTCAGACACCCAATTCGACATGACATGTTGTGTTCATCAAATTCTATTGCATGTTGCTTCAAAGCACTTGTAGACGTTGCTGAGGTGGAGGGCGTGCGGGGTGCGTTAAAGTGGGAAGGCTTCTGTGCTCTACGTGCTATAATCGAGCCGAGCCGGTTTTTAGGTTTCCAAACTCGGCTCGACTCAAAATATTCGAGCTCGACTCGATAAACTAAACTCTCGACTCGAGCTCGAGTTCGTCCCACAAATGAGTTCAAGTCGAGCTCGTTTGTGGGATGAGCTCGAGCTTAAGCTGATTTTTTTTTTAAATAAGATTTAATAATTAATAAATTAAATAAAAAATAAATAAACTAATATTGAATTTATACAACTAACAAGTAGAACTTCTACTAAACTATAAAATTTATAAATAATTAATATCTAATTAGTTAATATTTATCCATAATAACAATATATTATATGCCTACATATATTATTAATACATACACTTAATATGATAACATAAATCTATTTTATATATAGTTCCCACGTACTAATATATGAAATTATTAAATTTTATTAACTAATTATTATACAAATTATAAAATATATCTATGAAGTATATTCACTATATAAATATAAGTATTTAGAATACATATTATATATTTTAATTATAAAAGTGGTATGCTTATATTATTAACTAATACATATATACATGCATAAGTGTATGTATATATTTATCAATATATGAATAAGTTTTAATCGAGTCAAGCTAACGAGTCGACTCGAGCATAAATGAGCAAGTCTAACCGAGTTTTTGTCGAATTGAGTCAAGTTTTGTCGGGTATGTACCATTTACAAATCAAGCGGATATCTGTTTTTACGAACGAGCTTTTTTTTTTTCACGAGTTCGATTCGAGTTTAACCGAATAAATACCGAGCGAGCTATTGAACAGATTAGTTCATTTACAGCCCTACCAGTACTGGAAAGTCTACTTCAAAGCCGGTCTACTCTCCCACTACGCACTAGCTGATGTGGCAAACCGGGTTCAGGTGAAAACGGTTTAATCTTGTCAAATCCATTTCTCTCTCTGTCCTTTCCCTTTTGTCTTCCCTCTCCTTCTGCGTTTCCTCCCTGTTTTACGAATAGAACAGCTCTCTCTCTCTCTCTCTCTCTCTCTCTCTCTTTTTCTCTCTCTCTCGTTCTTTCATCTGCAGATTCTCAATTATATAATTTTTTTTTTTTTATAATTTGTTGCTCTCTTTAGAACAAGAAAAATGGAGATGAACTTTCACAGTTTTGAAGATGAAGTCCCAACAATCTCTGGTTGGTTTCGGTAAATCTCTCTCTCTCTCTCTCTCTCTCTCTCTCTCTCTCGGTGCACTACACGTATATATGTGCCTTTCGCATATTAAAGCTTTCGGGAACAGCAGGTTCAGAAATGGAGAAGAGCATTTATGCAATTCTTACCATAGACCGTTGGGAGTCATTGAATCACATGGAATATAGGTTGGCTTCACTTAGACCAGTTCATGGGAAGCTGGCCTTGAAATTCCTCAACTGGGTCACCAAACAACCTGGTTTGGAACCCAAACATCTTACCCATATACTATGCGTCACAACCCACGTACTTGTTAGAGCTAGAATGTATGGCGCTGCCAAATCAATTTTGAGGCACTTAACCCAAACGGCTATTGGGCCAAATTCGGTTTTCGGTGCTTTCATGAACACATACCCTCTTTGCAAGGCAAGTCCTGCTGTTTTTGATCTTCTAATTAGGGTTTATGTTGGACAAGGGATGGTGGGCGATGCTGTACAGACTTTCAATTTGATGGGCTTTCGGGGATTTCAGCCGTCAGTGTTTACTTGTAATATGATTCTTGCCTCAATGGTGAAAGATCGGAGAGCTGGCTCAGCGTGGTCTCTTTTCAAGGAAATGCTGGGAAGGGAAGTTTGTCCCAATGTTGCTACTTTTAACATATTGATAAATGCATTATGTGTAGAAGGGAAGCTTAAAAAAGCAGGTTATCTGCTGACAAAGATGGAAGAGAGTGGTTACTTTCCAACTATAGTTACGTATAATACATTGCTCAATTGGTATTGCAAGAAGGGGATATACAAAGCTGCATTTGAACTGATTGATCATATGGGATCTAAGGGCATCGAAGCAGATGTTTGTACATATAATATGTTTATTGATAATTTGTGCAGAAACAACAGAAGTGCAAAAGGTTATTTGCTGCTAAGAAAGATGAGGAAAAGGATGGTATATCCAAATGAAGTGACTTACAATACTCTGATTAATGGGTTTGTTAAGGAGGGAAAGATTGGAGTTGCTACACGGCTTTTGGATGAGATGTCATTGCTTGATCTTTCACCAAATTGCATTACTTACAATACTTTGGTCGATGGGCACTGTAGCAAGGGTAATTTTGAAGAGGCATTTAGACTTTTGGATTTGATGGAAGCTGGGGGTTTGCAACCTAATGATGTCAGTTATGGGACTCTATTAAATGGGCTGTGCAAGCAGGCCAAGTTTCACTTAGCAAGAAGTGTTCTAGAGAGAATAAGGACAAAGGGGTTAAAAGTAGGTTGTATTGCATACACAGCAGTGATTGATGGATTATGCAAAAATGGGTTGCTTGATGAAGCTATCCGGTTGTTCTATGAGATGTTCACATTTTGTGTCAATCCTGATGTTATCACATTTTCAGTGCTTATAAACGGATTTTGCACAGTGGGGAAGTTAAGGAACGCAAAGGAGATAATATGTAAAATGTATAAAGCTGGACTAGTACCAAACAGTATCATTTACTCTACATTAGTTTATAATTTCTGCAAGATGGGAAAAATTACAGAGGCTTTGAATATCTACACAGCTATGAATCGCAATGGCCATGACGTAGACCATTTCACATGTAATATGTTGGTTGCTTCTTTATGTGGAGCTGGAAAACTTGTAGAGGCAGAAAATTTCATGCATCACATGAGCAGGGTTGGCCTTGGTCCTAACTCTGTCACTTTTGATTGCATTATAGATGGCTACGGAAGTTTGGGTGATGGGTTAAAAGCATTTTCTATGTTTGACGAAATGATTAAAGTAGGTCATCACCCTAGTCCTTTCACATATGGGAGTTTATTGAAAGGACTATGCAAGGGTGGAAATCTTGGGGAGGCAAAGAGTTTTTTGAATAAACTCCACTTTATTCCCTCTGCTGTAGATACTGTTCTCTACAATACAATACTTGCTGAGATATGTAAACTGGGGAATTTGCAGGAGGCAGTTGTCCTTCTTGATGATATGGTCCAGAATAGTGTGATGCCCGACAGTTATACGTACACCATTCTTCTTTCTGGGCTATGCAGGAAAGGCAAATTGGTTGCTGCTATCCTGTTGTTGGAGAAACTGATGGAAAAAGAAACTTTATGTCCAAATCTGGCATTGTATACTTGTTTGGTTGATGGCCTTTTCAAGGGCGGCCAATCAAAGGCAGCTTTGTATCTTTATGAAGAGATGGAGAACAAAGGCCTGAACCCTGATACAATTGCACTTAATGCAGTTTTATATGGATACTCAAGGATGGGAAAACCGGTTCAGGCAAATGACGTCTTTTCTAATATGATAAGCAGAAGTTTGTGTCCTAATTTGGCTACATATAATATTCTCTTGCATGGCTATTCAAAAAAACAGATTTTAATAGCATGTTCTAGATTGTATGGTCTTATGATCAGGACAGGTTTTCTACCTGACAAATTAACATGCCATTCTCTTATTCTTGGGCTTAGCGAGTCTGGTATGTTGGACATTGGTATCAAAATGTTGAAAAAGATGACAATGGAAGGTGTTACAGCTGATCAGTGTACTTTTAACATGCTTATTACCAAGTGTTGTGAAACTGGTGATATGCAGAAAGCCTTTGATCTGGTTAATATAATGAACTATTTGGGAGTTCTTTCTGATGTAGATACCCAAAATGCCATCTTAAATGGACTGGTTAGAGCTTCATCTTTCCACGAATCCCATATTTTTCTGCATGACATGTTGGAAAAGGGTTTTACTCCTAATTGTGTGCAATATATCACACTAATTAATGGTATGTGTAGAGTGGGAGATATACAAGGAGCATTCAAGCTAAAAGATGAGATGGAAGCACTAGGTATCTGTTCATGCGATGTTGCTGAGAGTGCTATGGTTAGAGGGCTTGCACGATGTGGGAAAATTGAGGAAGCCATGCTGGTTTTTAATTGCATGCTCAGGAGGCAACTCGTTCCAACTACTGCCACTTTTACATCTTTGATGCACATGTTCTGCAAGGTTGCTAACCTCACAGAGGCTCTAAAGTTGAGGGGCATCATGGAACATTGTGGTCTGAAGCTTGATGTTGCTGCCTATAATGTACTCGTTTCAGGCCACTGCAATAATGGTGATGTGGTGGCTGCATTTGAACTTTATGAAGAGATGAAACAAAGAGGACTCTGGCCCAACACCACCACCTATACTGTTCTCATTGATGCCATTTCAGCTGAAAATAATAATACTGTTAAGGGTGAAATACTTTTGAAGGACTTGCAGGAAAGAGGTTGGATTTCTTGCGTTTGGGTTGGAAGCACCCAACAATTAAATGAGGGATTGACAATTGCCAAGGAGAAAATAAGTCTGTTAATGAAAAACAAAAGGAAGCGAAAGGAGGCCAAAAGCAAATAGGAAAACGATGTAATTTGATTTGGTAAACGTCATAAACCTTTCTTCTGGAGGACTGGTGGATGAGGCTGACATTGGACTTCCGTTGCAATGGCAGTTGTGGTACCCATGATTCTGGTACCTTGAACTGCTTCAACCCCTATCTTCTGGTTCGTATAAATATCACCTTCTGTTCCGTTTCTTTTCAAGTTGTTTCTCGTTTTCTTACTTAGCTAATTATCCTTTTCAGGTGATATGTGCCATGCTTCATGCTTGATTATCGTGGGAGATACCCGGACATGATATAACAAACTTACTTTCAAGGATATTTAGGAAAAAAAAAAGAAATCATCATAATTTTTTTCAGATGTTATGCGAAGCAATGTGGGCATGGCTTCATTTCTATAATTTATGCATGCTTTCTCATCTAAAGGTTGTCCGCTCTGTTCCTAAATTCTGAGAATTTTTTAATATCTTAGTTTAGATTAGTTTCTCAGTAGTACTGCCAAAAACAGAACTAGAAGATGGAACCTTGCAACAGAGATTGTCAAGCAAAAAGGGCACATCACTTCACATGCTGCTGATGCGAGTCCATTTGGGGTGGGGATTCTTATTGAGCACTGTGCACTGTCTTGTGGTCCACTGATTGGAATGTTAGGACTAAAAAATCAGTGGCACAGGGTAGCCGATCAATAAGTAATTCTCAGACTGAGAATACATATTTTTGTTACTGAAAAAACGTAATTATTGTCAATTTACCTTTTTTCCATGGTAACTGATTTTTAAAATTTTATTTCCCAGGTCACGGGGACTACTTACAACAGAACAGATAGCACAGCCCAAGAGAGGTGGATGAAGCAACTTGATGGTGAAAGAAGCAGGCCTTTGAGGGAACCAGAATAGTGTTGTGTCTGAAATTTATTTATTTATTTATCTGGCCGATGTATTGTCTCAATCTCCCTTCAATCTGCACCCTATGATAATGGAGGCAGGAACTTGACTGTCGGATAATGTCTAAGAGGTACCGTTTTACAGAATACAATGCACTGCTGCTACGTGGCAGACAGTATCTAACAATTTATTCAGGGACGGACTTGCTATTATTGACCTTGTAATAATAATCTTAAGTCTAAACCGTGGTTGTAGCTCTATCCTAATCTTCTCATGTTTCCTGCCTTGTACTGATGTCTGAATCCTAAATTTTCATTGAACAACCACAGATTGGGTTTGCCAATGGAGTTCTAGTAATTTCAAAGTCTTACTCGTGATTGTGCTTGGAGGTACCGTTCTAGTAATAACTTGTTCTCGTAAAGTCTTGCAGTTTGGATGGGAGTTTTACCTTCTTCTTGTTAAGTCCAGCAGTGGGGAAAATCTATGGCAACGTTGGGGCCGCCCAGACTCACTGTAGAACCCTAGTAACTTGTGAATAACGTTAGTTCCACAAGCAGAAACCATGTTCCGTGTAAACTCAGTTGGATGTCAAATGCAGAAATTGGAGATAGAAAGCCACATTTGTTTTTAAAAGTCTTGGAACTTCCCTAACTTCAAATCGTTGACAGCACCCATCATTTCTGTTTTCCGGGACTTTTCTAACCGACAAGAAGGCCTAAGCTAAACCCACCATCAATCTCCAAAACATGGGTGTGTTCTCACACTAATCGACAATCACAATGACGCGGCCGCTGGTATCATGGTAGGCATATTTACTTCAGAACAGTCTATAAGAGGGAGAAGAGTTTGTCGATGTGTCATGTGTTGAACACTCAAATGGAGAGACAGAAACTCAAATATATTTTGAGTATAGACAACCATCGAAAGCAACTTGCAGTTCAAGTCATCAGAGTTTTTAGCAACCTGAGACCGTCCATGGTTTTACTGCGCAACGACTTCCAGGTCAAAGAAGGCAATGTCTATCTCTGTATATGCGGCAAAGATGGCATAGAGTGTAGATTTGAATGGACATCCATTTAGAATTAAAACATGCACTTAACTGGGATGAGATATATTGGAGAGAGAAAAGAGTGGAACTGCTGCATATGGTCTCATTTAAGTCTAAACAACCATCAATCAAAGTCGATTAGCACTTTAATTTGACGCCTTTTCCATTTTTGGTCTATTTACTGCAATCATGAACCATCTAAACAGAGCAATAACCCTATCCCTTTTTAACTCATGGATGATGACAGTAGACCCACAAGTAAGAAAAGTTGGATCCCCACCAACATCTGACCAATGTCTCCAAAACCCTCTTCATCAAGACCAATTTCTTAATACTTGTTAGCTCTATTACTAAATGTTATTTTGCAGCATTTGTTTGAACTCTCAGACAAATTTAGTTTTCATTTACATTAATGCAACGTTGTTTAGAAACAAATACTTGCATTAATTAATTAATTGAAGACATTGAAAAGCCAACCGCTCTTCAAGCATTGCCAGCAAATCAACGTGCTCTATGCCTCGCTGCTACCCATCAGCTTCTCCATGACTCCGTTTGTCCAGCTCACCAGCCCGTTATGTTAACAAACACAGATGGAAAGATTTGTCTCCCCACGTCACGCCTGACGCTGAGAACCATTTGACGGCGGGTTATATTATTATTATTATTTAAATAATAATAGATATTATATTTTCTATCATATTAAATAAATATAACATATTAAATATATTATATTATATTTAATAAAATAAAAATAAAATAGTAACATGGTATATAAAATATTCTTTAATTTTTCGTGACAAAGTCAGGGTCACAGTCAGATATCACGGCGTAAACCGTCGGCTTCAAAAATTCCTCCGTTTTACAAGGTAAATAGAGGCCCATTTATGGCCCAACCCACAAACGTCGTCATCATCACTTCCCCCCCGCCCCCTCTTTCTCTCTCTCCAAGACTTTAAAAATTCTCTCTCTCTCTCTCTCTCTCTGGTTTTTCCCTTCCTTTATTGCTTTGTAGTCATTTTCTTTTCCCAGAAAGGTTCTTGCTGAGGAATTCATGTCGGTACGTCATCCCTCTATCTAAAAATAGTAACTTTTTTTTTCCTTTCTGGATTTCTGTATTTGGTTATCTGCGATGTTAGTCTCCTCGATTTATTAATGTTTTTGATCTATCCCAGCTTCCATTTCGGTCGGTGAAGATTGATAATGGATTCGATCTTCTTCTTCTTCTTCTTCTTCTTTTTCTACGCAAATTTTGTTTTCATAATTTATCATTACCATTGTTGTTACAGAATATAAGCAATATCTATTGCTTACTCTGATTGTCTACCGGTTATGCTAGCTTCTTTAGCTGCCGTTCTAGAATTATAAATCGATTGTTTGTGTTTTTTAGTTTTGATTAGCTGTGTATTCGATTTTCTGCCGTTGAAGGAAATTTTCTTTTGTGACTTTTTAGAAAATTATAATAATTAAGAGAACAAAATCGAGGATAGCATATAAGGATTGTGGGTTTTTTTTTATAGATAAAATTGGGTTTACAGGAAAAAGGTTTTTCTGGTGTGTTTCTACGTATCTTTGTGAAATTTTAAGTGTTTGAACAAATATATGAAAAAGAGATGTTTATCCCAAATTGAGTTCGTTGATGACATTATTAGAAAATCTGTTTTGCCATTTAGATTAGCTTTGTATGGATCTAACATACTACTGTGATATTATGCTAGTACTTGCTCTTGTTATTATGCTGCTCCAGCATTTTATAATGTAAATTTACCTCGTTAGGAATGTCAGAGTATTCTTTTGCTTGTATTTTTACATGGGGTTTCTTTGATTGAGTATGTAATTATCTAGAGAAATACTTTAGATAAACATCAACAAACTAACAAGGTAAATCCTAAAAATAACTTTACAGTCTAGCAAACCACATGAAGCCATGTCAATTTGTGGGATTACTTTTGTGTAATCACTTTGTGGCTGTAGCACTCCTCAATTATCTAAGTCTGCATAGATATACAAGCAGTATTATGGAACTGACACTAGGTATTTGAGGAGAATTATTTCATTTTAAAAAAATTCACTGAGTCACAGAGCTGAAGTAACCTGCGTTATTTCAAATATGCTTTTACTCAAAATCAAGCTAAATTGTATGTAATGCTGAAATAAATGGGCTGGCAGTGGGATGATGCTGATGGATGCATTGAAGCAAAGAAAAGTTCCAACCTAATAGAGTTTAGCTAATTAAGAACATGGATCTATCTTACATTACCTCACTACAGTAATGTAAGATATAGCTATGGAAATGGAGTAGAACAGATCAAGCACCCACCTTTACCCTTTTCCTTGCACCGCTGTCCTCCTCCACAAGGTGAATGTGCTAGTGTGGTTGGACACCCTACAAGGTGCATAAATCTGTAGCAACTCCGTTCATTGTGTGATTGCCCAGCAGGGCTGAGGAGCCTAATGTTGAGTGAATGCCTTGTGCCAGTACACCTTATGTAAGAATGTCATGCATTAAATTGCTCAAAGTCTTATGGCAGGATTATAGGGAAGTATCGGAGTTTATGATTGGCAAAGACTTGAGGGTGCTTAGAATCTTGGGATAAACTTCTTGATTAGTTTATCTGGTATAATCTTTGCTCTTACTTCTAGATGGGTATTTGAGTAGTTCACTGCTTTCTTGGAAATTATTGATGCAGATGCCTGTTCCAGCCTTTTGGGATTATAGCATAGATGTGGCTAACGCTTTCCCTGTTTTATTACATATGGAATCAGAGCCACTTAGGACAATCATGTAATACGAGAGTACTACTATATGACATGGATTTGACGAGGATGTCGTGGATTTAAGATGGTGAGTTTTAACACCCCAGTCCCCCATTGGGTAGATAACCCACTTAGAATGAGTTTGTTATAAAGGTAGTCGTGGACTCGTGGGTGCCAAGTTCTACATTGGCTACTTATTAGGTGAGCTGAACTTTTAAAAGTGATTATAGGGAAGTTTCAAATTGATTAGGTGAAATTGGACTTTTTCTAGGTCGTTATAGACTTTCACAACTATCAGAATCATAATAGAAACCTTTTACCTTTCTGTTTCTCTAACAGGACAAGGGTCAGCCACTGCCAAAATTTGGTGAATGGGATGTCAACGATCCTGCTTCAGCTGAGGGATTTACTGTGATTTTTAATAAGGCCAGAGATGAAAAGAAGACAGGTGGCAAACCAGAGTCACCGGGGAACGTTGATTCTCAAAAGCCTGGAGTGGATGCTGGCAAGCCTCAGGCTGTAAGATGCTATATATCTATTGTTTTTTCTCTTCCCCTTCTCTCTCTCTATACCTGAATACATAACTGAGGTATTATCTGCACTTTTATATGAGTTTGATTAAATGTGATATATTTTTTCATCTTTTTATAGTAGCACAATTCTAGGATTGATAAGTCTTGGCCATGTATCACATCCTGAGCGTCACTCGCAGGATTCCATTTCAGTAGGAACACTATGCCATTTAAAAAAAAGAAAAAGAGGAATCAGGACGAGGGGAGAAAAGACTATGATATTTAGATTCAAATAAGTAAACAAGAGTGAAAGGAAAAAAATGGCTTTACCAATCGAAAGAGCCATTTGTAGTTCTAATATCATCTTGCTAGGTGCATTTATATGGTTGTGTATGAAAAGATTGTGCTTTTCCCTGTCCCTCCGAATTAAATCAATTTACATTTTTATAACTAGAATTGGAAAAATATACGAGAATGAAGAGCTGTCATTTCTACCACCCACTTTTATAAGCTGATTTGTGATATGTGGATTGATTTTCAGAAAAAATGGTTTTGCTGCATTCAAGACCCACCTACACAATCCTGATAAGGTTCTTTCTTTGCAAGAGTTCAACATAAGAGCATGTTTTCTGTAACTAGCTCCACCATATTGCCCATAGAAGATGGGAGCTGTAGAGCCATGATGGGCCCTGTTGGAATTTAGTGTGTGTGATGTAAAACGATTTGTGGTGAGGAAATAGGTAAAGAAGACAAACGCTTATTGTATTTATATGTATTGATGTTGTGGTTTATTTATTAGAAGGCGAGCTATTTCATTTTCCTCTCCTATGTGCCTTGTATTATCATGCTAGAGCTCTAGAGCTTTACTTGTGGCATCTTTTCTCTTGTTATAATTTGTATTATGAGATTGCCCTCGTTTATGGCATGATTTTTTTTTTCGACTATTTTTAAATAACTTTGTTGGGACAGCACAAAATACTGACAGCAGAAGATTATCGTGCGATGATCAACAGCCTCAGGGAAATAATGGAAAGGAGAAATATTGAATTCCAAACGTCCCTTGTTATGTTTACATTGTAGTAAGAATTAAAAGTGGAAGAGGGAAAAGATAGTCATAGTTTTAGCATAACAAAGACTAGGACTAACTTACTTCCCTTTCCCTTTTCATGTTCCGGGAATATCCCCATTCATAGGTCCGAGACTCACATGTATGAATTGAAAGGTCTGAGACTCTGAATGATCAATTCTGGAATCAGAATATAAGAGATATATAAGGATTTATATATATGGATAATGATCGTTTAAAATGAGTGTTCATAAAATTCCAAGAAAAGTTCTCAACTAAAAAAAAAAATAGTTTCAACGAGTCATTAATTTGGATTCGAATATTATTGACATCTAAAAGTGTGCTCATGTGAATCAAATAATCGATTCTCCCAAAAATATGAATATGTTTCTATTATCCGTTATAAACTTGAATATGTTTCTATTTCTTTAAGCTAGCAGTAACTTCGCTTCCCAAGTTTATGCATATGATCACTAACAGGAGGAGAGGACGTGCCCATGACCATGAATACTTTAGTTATCAGAAACAAGGATTATAGCCTAGACCTCCTGCTCCTAGCATGACCTTCTGCAGCTTCAATTAATCGAATTCAGCATATTCATGCATTATGATCCCTTCATCAGAGTTGCTGTTTCTGTTGAATTCAAGACATGCATAGCATATATTTAAGGAATAAATGATTTAAGTGCCAAACAATCGAGCATGTGAAGATTTATGGTCAGTTTGGGAACATAACTATTCTCGGATATTTTCGGGCTAAACTATTCGCTGCTATTTTTGTTATTATTTATAGATCATCTGAGATACTCTAAAACGGAACCAAACTCCCGCTTTAGAGAGCCACTTCAAACAAACCTCCGATCAAATTCAAGGAAAGGCTCAAATTAAGCTCAAATTTATTGTCGGTCTCTTGTTCTTAGAGACGAGGACTTCCATGGATAGAGAGTTTTGATGGAGCTGGGGTACCGTTCTCTTTGTTTGTTTAAAAAAAGAAAAAAAAGAGACGAGCAAAATCCTATCTGTGAGAACAAGGGACGACAACACATCGATCTCTTCAAGTATATACTGGCCATTAATTACAAACAAAACCTGGTCTCCCTGGCATGGGAGAACGTACACTCAGTCATTATGGCAGGCATTTTGTCAAGCCCTATAGTGATGTGAGCTGCCCAATTGCACTGTCCGTGTTTGTGCCTTCTTCGCCCCAGTGCTGTACTCGGCTCTCCGATCTTCAACTACCGACATGGCGGACAAGGCAGTGACCATCAGAACCAGGAAGTTCATGACCAACAGATTCCTCTCCAGAAAGCAATTCGTAATTGATGTTCTTCATCCAGGGAGACCCAATGTTTCCAAGGCTGAGCTGAAGGAGAAGCTGTCAAGGATGTATGAAGTAAAAGACCCAAACTCAATCTTTGTTTTCAAGTTCCGGACTCACTTTGGAGGTGGAAAATCAACTGGTTTTGGTTTGATTTATGATTCCGTTGAGAATGCAAAAAATTATGAACCAAAGTACAGGCTCATCAGGAATGGACTTGATACCAAGGTAGAGAAGTCGAGAAAGCAGTTGAAGGAGAGGAAGAACAGGGCTAAGAAGATCCTTGGAGTAAAGAAGACAAAGGCTTCAGATGCTGCCAAGGGTGGAAAGAAGAAATGAGTTTCATGGGTTTTGTGTTGATCTTAAAGCTTGATTTTCAGCAGTGGTTTTCCTTCAATAGCGATATCTTCTAGTCAGTTTTCTTTTTTTTTTTTTAAATGAAAGCTTTTGGTTCTAGTGTTAAATGTTTGTGTTTTCTGATGTTTCGTTCTAGTGTTGACTGATTATTGAAGCAGATTTTGAAGTTATGAGTAGCATCACATTCTAGTGTTAAAAAAAAAAAAGAAAAAAAAAAACCCTATAGTGATGACGGCCTTCAGTGCATAGAGTGGTCAAATGACAGCTAATACTCCACGGTTGGGCGGAAATGCATGCAGTTGTGCCTCCGGCCAGGACATCAAAACTCACAGGCAAGGCTGCCAAAGAGTTAGAAAATTGGTCTGTGCATGTTTTACTCTCCTGGATTAATAACAAAAGGGTAAACAATAGCCTGAATTGAAGGTCTGGCTTCAAACTTTTGTAACCGGTAAATATCCTATTGCACTACGTACCATCTCTTAAGTCTAGTCTAGACATTCAAAGCTTCCGCTCAAACATTAGGCGGAGAAGGTGAACTTGGAGAATGCTTGCACCAGGGCCGGAGTCCCGCCGATTCAAGAAAGGCCTTGTGAACAGCCCTCCGGCTCATTGCATCGATTACTGCATTCCTATTGATTTGGCAAGGTTAGGTTCAGAAATGATTGACAAGAGAAATTCATTTACATGAAGTCTATCTACCCTGCAAGTGTTTGCACAAAGTAGGAGGAGTGGGGGTAGTTTCTGTTCATGTTATATATATCGAAATAAAGGCCGAATTAAAACTAGGTGTCCTTAAGAACAATTCTACTCTTCATGACTCTTGCTGTAATAGTGGTTTTATATATTAACAACTTAAATCATGAATGTGACTGAAGACGACAGAATTAAAGATATATAAAAGAGTAGCATTCCTGATCTTCTATATATAGGTATCATGCATATACAATGAACCATGGCCCTTAAGAGGGAATCTTAATTCTATCTCCAGATGCTGCTGACGAGTTAAGCAATGAGAGCTCCTTTAGTGATGTGATTAGTCTCCATTATTGACCTTATTTTTTTAGACCAATCAGCCCTTACAAAACTCGTCACGGATGACTCTACAATAGGGTAGTTGCTACGTACGTACCCGCAAACATGGCAACTCGGAGTCTAGGCCCCCCACCATCTGATCTTTCAAACAGGAGATGGATTAACATTGTTCACTAACTATATATAAGTTCAGGAAATATGATATATCAGTTTCGTATAAGCCCTTTTAAGAAAGTAAAATCCACTCTTCTAAAAAAGTAAAATTTTAATTGTCATATGGATTACACTTTTTTTGAAAAATGGATTTATGCAGGACTAATATATATTATTCTCTTCTTTTCCTGAAGAGTAACATTCTGGCCTCCTTAATTCAGATGAAGTTAATAAGCTGCAGGGTGGCCTAGCTAGGCATGCATCACCTTGAACTGCTTGCGGTATATGGGGGGAGCCAACGCATAATGGCGAAGAAAAAGGGCTTCCAAGAGAGAGAGAGAGCATAGTCGGTAATTTGTGACCCACCATTATCGAAAAGATACACACTTAATTGGCTTTGATCTCCGTTAAGATAATCCCGATGCAATTAATGATAATAAAACAGTAGTTCCGTTGATCACCATTAATGGTGATTGATTCCAACTACAAGGCCTGCCGTGTACCTTGCACAGTACAAATATGTCTTATAAGTTATATCCAGAGTACCCCATGCACATCTACTCGGCAACGATCAATATTCGCAAGTGTGATTGGATATGACAAGATTTAAAATAAAAAACAACATTGTTCTAGAATTATAATTACCCGGTAAACCTTCAACAGCAAACCGCTACCCTGTGACTTACATTATGGCCTAGAGGAAAGTTGCATCTATATGATGGGCACCAAACAAGCCAGTGAAGCTAAAAGAATCGAGTTGAATAAAACAGAGGATGGGATACGGCCCTTATCACGGCGGGTGAAGAGTGCTTGGTACACTGGAATATTGAGCATCACAAGTAGCACGACAAGAATTATCTGTACGATCAACTGGTCTAACGACTTAAAGTACTCCAAATCCATCATAGCCTTTGTAATGCAACCAATTAAGCTGAAGAGATTTAGCATTGCCAGTGTAGCCATAACAGTGAACATGACAGATGGGCTTCCAAACTCTATGATCTCTTGATCGTACCTCTTTGATACATCCTCTGTCATCACCTTGTCTGTGAGTGCAAATGTTGTTTGAGACAGTCCTAATGTCCCGGTAATGGTGTCAATGAACGCGAAAAAGTATGCAGTAGTCCTTCGGATCACCCAAATTCGTTGAGAGTTCCACCAAGCTTTGAGTGTATCCCCAGAGCACAGGGCCTCAGCGATGCTGCATGTATTCCTAGCTAGAAAAACGTACGCAAAAGGCAGGAACCATAGGCTTTTAACCTGGAATAATAAAGATGTTTCAGTACGTATGCATGCTGAAGGCAGTACTACGTCAATCTGAGTGGCATTAATGGAGATGCATATATAGCACAAATATCTCTAAAACGATGAACTCTAGCTTGTTTCTTTGACATGCACTTCAAACATAGTATGCATATATCTCTAGCATGAGAATAGAAAGGCAAAGAGAGATAAACCTGGGGGAATAAGGGAATGCCACGGAGCAAGCAGAGAGGAGGAACAATAACATAATAGAGCGCTGGCAAGGAAATTGGAGCCCACAAAAGATAGATGCAATATCCCATCTGGGCACCCAATTTTATCTTCCCACGTCCATATATGAAGGGGCAATACTTGGAGAAGAATATCTGAAACAGGCCTTCGGACCACCTCTTTTGTTGAATAAGAGCTGTATCTAAGGTTGCTGGGGCAACACCCAAGAAGGCCTTCTTATCTGGATTATAATAGAGTGATTTCCAACCCCTGCATTGGATGGCCAAGCCAGTTACAATGTCTTCCACTGGGCACCCATATATCAGCCCCATCTGCAAATTCATAATTATATATTTTCCAGATTAGAAGTTGGTTATTTCACATCCACAAACACACACACACACAGAGGCACCGAGAGATAAGGGAAATCACCTTTTTCCCCCATTGAGTGTCCTTTTCGTGGCTACAATTAGCAAGGACTTTTGATGCTTCTTCCAATTCATTAACAGTTTTATCCGACTTCTTTTCTCCTTCAGTACTGTTCCACTCTCCTCTATAATCCTTGGAGCACACCTTTCCACACAGACTCTCTCTTCGATGGAAACATCCAGTGCCACAGTACAATGCCGCTTCATATCCACCAATACCCGGAAGCTCAAACTTCATAGATATATAAAACATGCAAGAGTTTATAGTTGTAATTCAGTCCACCACATGATCACGTGCGTCTACCCTTTTGTTCTAGAAAATGAAAGGTCTAGCATGTTCATTAAAGTACCCACCTTATTGGCTACAGAACTAGAAGTTGAATAAATATCATTCTTGGTTATATTGTCATAATTTTGTGGATGTTGCACGAAAGCGATCTCCTTGCCTTTCCCTTCATCCATGAAAAAACATAGCGCCTCTCGTACTGCATCTGCATCATTTGCATACATGTCACAGTCCAGGTTGAGGATGAAGGGAGCATTGCTAATCTTTGCCGACACTCTTAACTGCACATGTCAAATAATAATCTCTTCAAAATACTAGTAATTAAAACCCAGTTATATTTTAAGCTAGCGGACATGGTATGATCACACGGGCATATATGAAAAGTTCTAAACAAGGGGTTATGCATATCTGCATACATGTAGAGTAGCCGAAAGCTTACGAGTGCATTCAGAGCTCCGGCTTTGAAGTTGTGGGGCCACTGGGGTCTCTTTTCTCGTGCCATGTATACCACCATTGGCAGTCGCCCTCCATCAATATCCACGGCATTTTTGTCTCTTCCATCAATCATTATCTTTTAAGGAAAAAACGAGGAGCCAAAAATAATGACCTAAATATATATTTGATAAATATAACCATCTTGTAACATGCATGATGCATCTGAATAGCTAGACGATACAAGAACTAACCTGCACAATTGACTGGTGATCCTGCTTTTTTACGTTGGAGTTCCACTCTGAAAACCCTTTGTGTTGGTCCCTTATTTCTTTTGGAATCATGCCCGTTTCAACAATTGAGTCGATGCGATTTTTCATTTCTTCATATAGTTTCTTTAAAGCAATTCAATAGACTTATAAATTTGTTGTCAGGAATATAGATATATATATATATATATAGTCGAAAAAATCGAAAAGCTATTGATTGATATCATTTTTTTGCTTGATATCGAATGATTGAGAAATACACAAAAGATAATAAATATGTTTTTTTTTCAACTAATTGACATCAATATTAAAAAAATTATGAAACTTAGGTAATCGTAAAAGCATGCACGATGTGTGTGTATATATATATATATATATTTCTCATTGGGTCAAATTTGAAGAAAAAATTAGGGGTGTCAAATCGTGTTAACGGGTCGTGTTCGTGTCGTGTCAAATCGTATTAACGGGTCATATAGGTCAACCCTAACCCGACCCGTTAAGCTTATCGTGTCAAAATCTCAAACTCTAACACGACCCATTAACATAACGGGTCGTGTCGTGTCAACCCGTTTTGACCCATTAATGAATATTACGAAATATGTTTTTTTTTATAAATAAACAAAGAAATTAAGAAAATATTACGAAATAGGTTAATATGACACAATACAACTCATTTTAAACTATTTATGTAAATGGGTTGAATAGGTCTGAAATTAACCTTTTTAACCTTATTAAATTTAGCATAATTTTATATAAATGTTAAAATCACAATATCCATAAAAATTATAAAACTAATTATAAGTCCAAAACTACAATCCAAATAATAAAAATATCAAAATTGAAATTCTAACAATTTTATTTTTAGATATAAGGGTATAATTGTAACTTTAATTTTCTTAACGTGTCATGACGGGTTATAACGTGTCAAAACGAGTTGACCCGTTATCAACCTGTTAAGCAATTGTGTCTTAACGGGTCAACCCGTTTTGATCCGAACCCATTAAGACTAAATTCTAACCCGCTATTATCGTGTCGTATTCGTGTTGGATTAACGGGTCGTGTGACATATTTCCAACCCTAGAAAAAACCACACAACTGATAATTCGAATATCTCGAAGCTTACGGAATATTTCAGACTTGAGATGACACTGGGCGTGCTTCTCTTTTTATTAAATTTTTAAATATTTTTTTAACATATTTAAATATATTTTTTTTAAATATATACTAATATACTAAAAGTTAATTATTTAATTATTAAATAAAAAAATAATATAAATATTTGAGTAGTGAAAATAAAAAGATAAGGCTCCGTTTGGTTACACATATAAGATGAGATGAGATGTTTTAAATAGTAATGTAAACATAAGTGTAGACCACGTAATAGTATTTTCTTTTCAGACTTTTGGCATGCATTGACAGCAGTACTATTTGCGAAAGTTTGGTCGGATAAATGGGTCTTTTTTAAAAAAGTGGGGAGGAGTACTGTAATAGTCTAAGATTTCACAGTGTCTGGAATATATGAGTGTGCACGTATGTACCTTGACAGCCAACCATTCTTGACCAATATTGATGGAGAGGTTATGTTGCGAGTTGGAGGCGGCCGAGTGTTTGGAAAAGTAGGCTGCGGGGGACCTCGGTTCGACCCTGAACTTTTTGCAAAAGGGTATCCAATGCTTAGAGAAGGTAGAGGCCTCAAGGAGTGCATAGAATGTCAGTTCCGAGCCACCATCATCGGAAAGGTAAACGCTCAACTTCTCCGGTGGATAATTGCAGGACATGGCCGATAACACCGTGTTTATCACCATTGTTGGCGGCTCCATCTTCGGGTCTGCCGTGCACACGAAAATGTCAACTCCCGGTAACTTCTCTTCGTATCTGTACGTGCGTGCGCGCGGGGTCATAACACCATATTATAAATTGTAACTTCATGCATGAGTTTTTTTTTTTTTTTCAAGAATAATATTACGTGAAGTGTGCAAAGTAGCGTACAGTTATTTTAAAATTAATAGAAATTTATTATTAAAAAATTAATTTTTTTATATAAATCTTAATTATTATTATTTTTTTAATATATAGTAGGTCCAGAACACGACCATCTCGATCATCTCGAATCTCAACCTTCGAGCAGCAGTCAACATGTACCATATATATATATATATACACTACAAGAGAAATGAGTTTTTGTGATCAAAATTTAGTTATCAAAATGACTATTTCCGACTAAAATCGTAATAAATAGTCATTTTGATCACTAAATTTTGATCACAAAAGCTCACTTCTCTAGTAGTAATATAATGCCTTAATTAAAGGCTGGTTAGAGGGATGGAGATATACAGAACCAAATTATTAATCTCAGAAAACAAATAGCATCTTTTCGATTCCATTCGGATCCGATCCCACTACTTTTCAGTGCCCCCTCAAAGAGAGAGAGTTGGAATTTAAGTTGACGAGAACAAATAAGTTTATTTATTTATATATATAAATTAGATTCCAGCTAACAGGTTTCATTATTAATTAATTAGAGCTTGAATTTATATCTTACAGAGTACCTGAATTTCTAGAGTTTGCTAAAATTTCTGTGATGTACGTACCTCATGTATTCCATACATGAATACATACTATATGTATTTATATATCGTGTATATATCCCTCCATTCAAAACGATATTAAAGCCAAACCTTGCTGCTGTTTACTATGAATTAGTTCATGAGAGCTAGAGAGAGATCAGAGAGAGGGAGAGAGAGGTGACCTATGTGAGAGTCTGTCTTTGAAAGGGTAACGGTAAACAACGTTGCATCGAACAGACTGAGTGAAGATCCAGAACAAACTGAAACATACGTCCGCCAAGAACAGGCCAATCCAAGCCCATCTCCCTTGATGATGAGCTGATCTTGGGAGATGTGACAACCTGTAAACCCATATCAAACATATACCCACAACTACTGTGGACGCGAACAGTCTGTATGCTCCTCTAAATCGTGCTTCTTTCGTCTCGAATAAAGCAAGTGCGGCCTCTTCATCTTCTTCAGTACCTCTCTTACCCATATGAACCGTATCTTCTTTCTATCTGCAGTACTACCAGTGTGTGTGGGTGTTTGTGGCCGAGTGAACCGTACGTCTACGCTAGCTCTCACAAATCAAGTTTATATAACTGCCAATTTTTAGACGCACAGCTGTCTTCGGAGAAAAAACACAATGAATGAAAAAAGCATCTTGTTGAATGGTCTTCGGAGAAAGAACAAGAACTGAAAAAAGCATTTTGTCCGATAGCGAGGTGCATGCCAGAAAATTCTTCAGAAACATTATTGCGTTTTCTTTGTCTTTTCCGGTGGGAGAGTGGCCACCGATCGCGACTTAGATGCTCCGTTGATAAACTATATATTATATATCCAAAGAAGAGATAAATTTATTTACTTAGATTGAATTTATATTTAAGACCATCAGTACGTACCTGGTCAATTTCATGTGATCGAGGTTGCAGATGAATCTCTTCTATATATATAAGCCAGACAAATTAATGAATTAACTAAAAAAATCAGGATCGAAGAAAAATTATAATTCGTTATAAATGTAAATAAATAAAAAATTTTGGATTAGGCCAACCGGCCAAGTTTGGATCGAGACGTTGTGTTAAGGTTAGTTCCTCTGCTATGGAAATATCCGGCGCGCAAATCGTGCACAGCATCCTCAAGTGATCAATGCAGCAAGCTGGCTAATCAACATGGAAAGCGATTTAATATCTTTGTATATACCTTTTTTGGTTTCTTTTGAATATTCTCCTTGATTGTAATCTGTACAAACCTATTATATAAATAGTGCATTGATCCTTTAGTGAAAATATACTGGAGGGAATTTCATCTTGGTGTCATTGTTTTCCTGCACACACCTAGGTTTGCAAACCTTGTCATGGTATCAGAGTATACCTAGGACTTGCGTCCGGCCATTCCTTCCTCTCTTTTTTTGTCCTCATGGACTCCTACTCTTCCTCCATTCCCTTGCCCTTTAACACGATGGTTCATATGTTAACCACTAAACTCAGCTCCACGTACCAACTATTTGCTTTGGAAGAGTCAATTTCTTCCTCTCCTTACAAGTAAAAATCTACTCGGGTTTGTTGACGGTTCTCTTCCTTCTCCATCGTCCACTTTTCTTGATGGCAATGATAAATCCATCCCAAATCCTCAGTATCTTGTTTGGCACCAAACTGATCAACTTAGCTTAATTTTTTCCTCTCTTAGACCAATCAGCCCTTACAAAATTCGTCACGGATGACTCTACAATTGGGTAGTTGCTACCCGCAAACAAGGGCAACTAGGAGTCTAGGCCCACCACCATCTCTTTCAAAAAGGAGATGGAATATTGTTCAGTTACTATATATTAGTTCAGGAGATATGATATATCAGTTTCGTATAAGTCCTTTTAAGAAAGTAAAATCCACTCTTGTAAAAAAGTATATTTTTTATAAAGACTTATGCAGGATTTACACATATGATTCTCTTCTTTTCCTGATGAGTAAGTACATGTATAGAGATTTTAGCCTCCTTAATTCAGATCAGGATGAAGTCAATAAACTGCAGGGTGGCCTAGCTAGGCATGCACCACCTTGAACTTCTTGCAGTAGGTGGGAGCCAAAGCATGATTGCGAAGAAAAAGGGCTTCCGAGAGAGAGAGAGAGAGAGAGCATAGTCGGTAATTTGTGACCGGCGACCATTATCTAAAAGATACACACTTAATTGGCTTTGATCTCCGTTAAGATAATCATGATGCAATTAATGATAATAAAACAGTAGTGTTGATCACCATTAATGGTGATTCCAACTACAGGATCCACCGTCTACCTTGCACAGTACAAATATATGTCTATCCAGACTACCCCATGCACATCTACTCAGCAACGATCAATATTAGCAAGTGTGATCATTGGATATGACAAGATTTAAAATCAAGAACACCATTGTTCTAGAATTATAATTACCCGATAAACCTTCAACGTACGCTACCCCGTGACTTACAATATGGCCTATAGGAAAGTTGCATCTATACGATAGGCACCAAACAAGCCAGTGAAGCTAAAAGAATCGAGTTGAATAAAACAGAGGATGGGATGCGGCCTTTATCACGGCGGGTGAAGAGTGCTTGGTACACTGGAATATTAAGCATCACAATTAGCACGACAAGAATTATCTGTACGATCAACTGGTCTAACAACTTAAAGTACTCCAAATCCATAATAGCCTTTGTAATGCCCCCAATTAAGCAGAAGAGATTTAGCATTGCCAGTGTTGCCATAACAGTGAACATGACAGATGAGCTTCCAAACTCTATGATCTCTTGATCGTACCTCTTTGATACATCCTCTGTCATCACCTTGTCTGTGAGTGCAAATGTTGTTTGAGACAGTCCTAATGTCCCGGTAATGGTGTCAATGAACCCGAAAAAGTATGAAGTAGTCCTTCGGATCACCCAAATTCTTTGAAAGTTCCACCAAGCTTTGAATGTATCCCCAGAGCACAGGGCCTCAGCGATGCTGCATGAATTCCTAGCTAGAAAAACGTATGCAAAAGGCAGGAACCATAGGCTTTTAACCTGGAATGATAAAGAAGAGTCAGTACGTATGCATGCAGAAGGAAGTACTACTACGTCAATCTGAGTGGCATTAATATTGGAGATGCATATATATAGCCAAAATATCTCTAAAATCGATTAACTCTAGCTTGTTTCTTTGACTTGCACTTCAAACATAGTATGCATATATCTCTAGCATAAGAATAGAAAGGCAAAGAGAGATAAACCTGGGGGAATAAGGGAATGCCACGGAGCAAGCAGAGAGGAGGAACAGTCACATAATAGAGCGCTGGCAAGGAAATTGGAGCCCACAAAAGATACATGCAATATCCCATCTGGGCACCCAATTTTATCTTCCCACGTCCATATATGAAGGGGCAATACTTGGAGAAGAATATCTGAAACATGCCTTCGGACCACCTCTTGTGTTGAATAAGGGCTATATCTAAGGTTGTTGGGGCAACACCCAAGAAGGCCTTCCTATCTGGATTATAATAGAGTGATTTCCAACCCCTGCATTGGATGGTCAAGCCAGTTACAATGTCTTCCACTGGGCACCCATATATCAGCCCCATCTGCAAATTCATAATTATATATTTTCCAGATTAGAAGTTCGTTATTTCAAATCCACAAACACACACACAGAGGCACCCAGAGATAAGGGAAATCACCTTTTTCCCCCATTGAGTGTCCTTTTCGTGGCTACAATTAGCAAGGACTTTTGATGCTTCTTCCAATTCAGTAACAGTTTTATCCGACTTCTTTTCTCCTTCAGTACTTTTCCACTCTCCTATATAATCCTTGGAGTACACCTTCCCACACAGACTCTCTCTTCGATGGAAACATCCAGTGCCACAATACAATGCCGCTTCATATCCACCCATGCCCGAAAGCTCAAACTTCATAGATATATAAAACAAAGAGTTTATAGTTGTTCAGTCCACCACATGATCACGTACATGTACCCTTTTGTTCTAGAAAATGAAAGGCCTAGCATGTTCATAAAAGTACCCACCTTACTAACTACAGAACAAGAAGATGCATAAATATCATTCTTGGTTATATTGTCAAAATTTTGTGGATGTTGCACGAAAGCGATCTCGTTGCCTTTCCTTTCATCCATGAAAAAACATACCGCCTCTCGTACTGCATCCGTATCATTTGCATACATGTCACAGTCCAGGTTGAGGATGAAGGGAGCATTGCTAATCTTTGCCGACACTCTTAACTGCACATTTCAAATAACAATCTCTTCAAAATACTAGCTAATTAAAACTCAGTTATATTTTTAAGCGGACATGGCATGATCACAATGGCATATATGAAAAGTTCTAAACAAACCTTCTTACTGATCTTTTCAATTCTTTTTAGCAACTATTTTATGTTGATGATGAAAGTTTTTTTTACCTTTTCTCGGCATTAAAGTTGGAGAGATTGAAAAACGCGTCGCACGATGTAAAATTCCAGCAATTGGATATGCATATAAGCATGCATGTAGAGTAGCCGAAAGCTTACAAGTGCATTCAGAGCTCCGGCTTTGAAGTTATGGGGCCACTGGGGTCTCTTTTCTCGTGCCATGTATACCACCATTGGCAGTCGCCCTCCATCAATATCCACGGCATTTTTGTCTCTTCCATCAATCATTATCTTTTAAGGAAAAAAAAAAAAAGAGAGACAAAAATAATGACCTAAATATATATTTGATAAATGTAACCATCTTGTAACATGCATGATGCATCTGAATAGCTAGACGATGCAAGAACTAACCTGCACAATTGACTGGTGATCCTGCTTCGTTGCGTTGGAATTCCACTCTGAAAACCCTTTGTGTAGGTCCCTTATTTTTTTTGGAATCATGCCCGTTTCAACAATTGAGTCGATGCGATTTTTCATTTCTTCATATAGTTTCTTTAAAGCGCGCAATTCAATAGATTTTGTTGTCAGGAATATAAATATATATATATGTATATGGTCGAGAAAATCTTAAAGCTATTGATTGATATCATTTTATTAGTTGATATCGAATGATTGAGAAATACACAAAAGATAATAAACATGTTTTTTTCAATTACTTGATATCATATTAAAAAAATTATGAAACTTAGATAATCTTAAAGGCATGCAGGATGAATGGGTTGGATACTATGATTTTACAGTGTCTGTAAATATATGAGTGTGCACGTATATATGTACCTTGACAGCCAACCATTCTGGACCTATATTGATGGAGGGGTCATGTTGCGAGTTGGAGGCGGCCGAGTGGTAGGCAAAGTATGGTGCGGGGGACCTCGGTTCGACCCTGAACTTTTTGCAGAAGGGTATCCAATGCTTAGAGAAGGTTGAGGCCTCAAGGAGTGCATAGAATGTCAGTTCCGAGCCACCATCATCGGAAACGTAAACGCTCAACTTCTCCGGTGGATAATTGTAGGACATGGCCGATAACACCGTGTTTATCACCATTATTGGCGGCTCCATCTTCGGGTCTGCCGTACACACCAAAATGTCAACTCCCGGTAACTTCTCTTCGTATCTGGTTAGAGGGATGGAGATATACAGGACCAAATTATTAATTTCAGAAAATCAAATAGCATCTTTTCGATTCCATTCGGATCCGATCCCACTACTTTTCAGTGCCCCCCTAAAAGAGAGAGAGAGTTAGAATTTAAGTTGATGAGAACAAATAAGATTTTTTATTTATATAAATTATATTCCAGCTAACAGGTTTCATTATTAATTAATTAGAGCTTGAATTTATATCTTACAGAGTACTTGAATTTCTACGGGTCTACTAAAATTTCTGTGATGTACGTATCTCATGTATTCCATACATACATACATACATATATATATATCGTGTATATATCCCTCCATTCAAAACGATATTAAAGCCAAAACCTTGCTGCTGTTTACTATGAATTAGTTCATGAGAGCTAGAGAGAGATCAGAGAGAGAGAGAGAGAGAGAGAGAGGTGACCTATGTGAGAGTCTTTCTTTGAAAGGGTGACGGTAAACAACGTTGCATCGAACAGACTGAGTGAAGATCCAGAACAAACTGAAACATACGTCCGCCAAGAACAGGCCAATCCAAGCCCATCTCCCTTGATCATGAGCTGATCTTGGGAGATGTGACAACCTGTAAACCCATATCAAACAAATACCCACAACTACTGTGGACGCGAACAGCCTGTATGCTCCTCTAAATCGTGCTTCTTTAGTCTCGAACAAAACAAGTGAGGCCTCTTCATCTTCTTCAGTACCTCCCTTACCCATACGGACCATGTATCTTCTCTCCATCTGCGCGCAGTAGTGGTGTGTGTGGGTGTTTGTGGCCGAGTGAACCTTTCGTCTACGCTAGCTCTCACAAATCAAGTTTATATAACTGCCAATTTTCAGATGCACAAGCATAGCTTTGAAAGTGCTTCGGAGGAAAAAAAAAAAAAACATTTTGTCGGATAGCGAGGTGCATGCCAGAAAATTCATCAGAAATATTATTATTTAGTAGAAAAACTTGTGTTATCTTTTTATTTTCTGGTGGGACGATGAGTGGCCAACGACTTAGATGCTCCGTTGATTATAAACTATTATAAATCCAAAGAAGAGATTAATTTATTTATTTAGATTGAATTTATATGATCTTTAAGATCATGATGATCGTTTCTATTACCCTTCTAGCGAGAGAATCTCTATCTTCTCTCTAAGTAAAAGAATTGGAATCCGTCCGAGGGAGGAGCTCCTCCCTCCCTCCCCCAACCCTTTCTTTTTGCTGTTTTCATTTCTTTTTTTTGATAATAAGATTTGTTTGGCTCCGATTTTAGTGGTTGAAATGCCACAACCAGAGACTGTGTCTCGAGGCCTCTACTATATTTTTACACCAAGTTGGGCGAAGAGACATTTCACTTTGGGGGTGGAGGTTCTCAGTTTCATTTGGCCAATGTTCCTAACTGTTTTGGTATAGTCTTCTGTGGGGACTTCTCAGAGGGTTACGGTGTGAGTTGATTCGGGTGTCTACTCCTAGAGATGATGGTTTTGCATGATGGTTTGGGGTGCTTCCCGCGGGGTGAAAGGATCTCTGTTTTATCCATGAAAAACAGAGGAGTTGATTTCAGATTGTATGCCAAGCCGCATGGTGGGGTTAAAGCATTTATGGGAAGGACCGGTTGCAACTCATGGCGGACACTCCCATGGAAGGTGGCAGGAAATCGGGAGTCGCAGTGTTTAGATGGTTTCTCAGTTCTTTTTCATTTTTTTGTTTGGTTGTTAGTCGCATTGTTAGCTCTGGTTTTTGGCTTTGGGTGTCTGGAATAAGCCTCTTAACGGCTCTGTGTTTGGTTTTTACAAGAATAGAGGCTGGTTTCGTCTTCGGTTTTAGTCTTTGCCAGCCCAAAGTGGAGGATATCGAATCTGGTTGTTGGTATTGGGAGAGGCTGACAGCAACGGAGTTGGTTACGTGGACCGGGAAGAGACGGGATGTTCAATGAGAACATTGTTGTGCTGAGCATTGATGGGGCAGGGCCTTTTGGGTGGCCTGCGTGAGCTTCAGGGTGGGTGGTCTGTAGCGCACCAGAGCAGACCTAGTTGGGCATACAGTGTGGGCTTACGACTTGGGCAGATAGTGGAGAATACAGTATTTGTTTGTTGTTTTTCAGTTAAGGTTGTCTATGTGGTGTTTTAATTTCTGTTATTTCTGTTAAGTTAATAAGATTTTTTTGAAATAGATAATTCCCTTTCCTCTTTTGGAAGAAGAGGGTAGTGAGTCCCTATTCTTTTTTGGAGGATGATGGTAGAAAATCTCCTCCTCCTTTGGAGGGTGAGGTGATAGGTGAAATGAGATTGTTTTCTCACAAACAAATTGAGATGAACATCTCTGTGTTCGCAGAGTCTCGCATCTCCGAATGGTTGTATCATCAGAGAGTTTTTTTAAAGTTTTTTAGACAGTATCCAGCACAATGAAAGTTGTGAGCAGGGATGCACCGACGTGTAATTGGCTTGTAATCGAGGTTTGTACTCGGATTTATTAGTCACAGTTGTAACTTCTTTCATTCATAAATTGAATTGAAGTCTATTTAAAAAAAAAAAAAAAGATCATGATGATCATTACGTACCTGGTCAATTTCTTGTGTAAGCCAAACAAATTAATGAATTAACTAAAAAACATCAGGATCGAAGAAAAATCATTATTAGTTTTAAATGTAATTAAATAAATAATTTTGTATTAGGCCGACCGGTCAAGTTTGGATCGAGTCTTCAGACAAGCCTGCCGCCGCAATATTCTTTCATGCATGGCTTTTTTTTATCAGCACGTGCATGCATTACTGATAATTAAAAAAGAAAAAAAGACAACGGTATTTCACTTTTCCCCCCAAAAGAACAATCAAGATCGATATCACGATGTGGAATTTCATAATAATTCTCAATATATATATATATATATATACATACATACATACAAGCAATTAGATGCAAATTAAACTCAAAACATAATAAGAACTCTAACAACTCTAATTATAACCTAAAAAGAAAAAAGGGTTTAAAAGGCCCTTAATTCTTACAATTATATATATAGAGTTAATTACACTTTACCCTCTTGAACTTTCACTTAATTTATAATGTACTACCAAAATTAATAATTGTATCAAAGTGAACCCCTTACTTTCAAAACTTATCAATCCCCTCATTAAGTCTACCAACAACGTCAAATATAACGAAAACTTCCTCCACATGCTACTCAAGTGCATAACAATTATTGGAAAGACAAAAGCACCCCTGACTGTATCAAAATTATTAGTTTGGAAGGCACATTGTGAATTGTGTGAAAGTTTGAGGGGGTAAAGTGACATTAATCCTAATTAATAAGTCCAACATGAAAAATAAATATCAATTTGATGCAAAATAAATTAAGAGAAATATATGGTCTAAAGTATATTGATTAAATATATGTAAATTTCTATCAATGCGAAAGAAATGGTTGTGCTTCAATGACTTTTTTTTTTTAACTTTAAACAATTTTACTAAGAGTTTTGCTGCATATAGTCACTTTTACGTATTTTTTGCGCACTCTACTAATGTGATTGACCAAAATAATTATTTTATATTAAAAAAAGTGATGGAGCTAATCACATTACTGTAATGTATAAAAAATATGTAGAAGTACTTGGAAATAGGATTTTTGTTAATTAACTCATTTTTAACAATAATAGAAACATCTATTGCAAACAATTTTATTAATATTTAAGAAATATTTAAAAATAAATATGAGTGACCTATATTTTATCAATTTATTATTATTAGAATCATCAATAATATATTTAAATATAACAATGCAATTTATATAAAATTATGTTATATTTATTTATTTTTTCATTCAAATAATGCAAATAAATTTATAAAGAATAGTATATTCATGTGTATTTTTAAATAGTATAAAAATTTCTAAAATACACATCACTTTACCCACTCCAACCTTTCTTTTTTAAAACAAAAAATTATTTAAAATACGAAATTAAAATTAAGTGACTTATTAAATGAAAATTATATAATAAATTGTACAATTATTAATATATACTAGTACTATATATAATAATTATACATTAAAAAATATAATAATACATTGATCTAAATATATATATATAGTTATAGACTTACTACCAATATTATAATTAATATCTATACCAGAAGTATTACTAATATACTATATGTTAGTGACAAATTGGTAATATTATATTAAATAATATTTTATGTAGTTATAATGATTTAATACTAACATACTAAGTTAACTATACTAATACTATTATAAATTCATACATATACTATAATTTATACTACTCTTATAATATGTTAGTATATTAATATATACTAATACTATATATTATAGTTATACATTAAAGAACATAATATTTATGTAATATTGTGATATATTAAATTATTAATAATTAATTATATACAATTATTTATATAAATTATATATAAATAATAAAAAATATATATTTTCATTCGGTTTGATCCTGGTCTTGGGTTTTTCATTCAATTCAGTTTGTGGTGAAAAACTCTTGAACCGGGACCGGACCGAATTCATTAGATCCTATAAAAATTGGACCGGTCCGGTCCAGTCGATTTCTCTAGTCCAAACCGGTCAAATCTCACCCATAAATCCAATTAGAGTGCCCATCAGCCCAAAACCTAATTAATTGTGTTAATTAGCAAAGGTCTGTTTGTAGTGGAAGTTGCCATGTTCGATCAATGGAGCTTATATAATTGCATGTAGGTGATGTAGGGCAAGAGACATCTTCTTTTATTTATATATATATATATATATATATATATCTATTCTATTATAATAAGTGGATATTTAACTGTGAATAGTAACTTTTGTTATTTTTCGTTAACATTTATTATTTTTTTCGTTAAGTTCTATTTTACCAAAATGACCTTAAAACCTTGAACTATTTGATGTGTAGCTCGCTTATAGAATTTAATGAAGGATCATGTTTTACCAAAAGACCCTTAACCATTTGATATGTAGCTTGCTTATAGAATTTAATGAAAGATCATGTTTTACCAAAAGACCTTTAACCATTTGATGTATAGCTCTTTTGTAGAATTTAATTAAGAATCATGTTTTACCAAAAGACCCTTAATAGCCTGCGGCGCACATGAATTGAAGTTTCTTTTTTATGTCCTTTTTGTTCTGACGGTGTACTCATTTTTCTTTCTTTTTTGTTTCAATTTTTTTAAATAAAGAAATTAAAATGACTTTACTCTTTAGAAAATAAACGGTTTAGAGCATTCTCATTGTAAAATTCCACTTTAAGTAAATTTAACTAATAAAATACTTAAAACACTCAATATATAATATTAATTATTAATTTAATTAGAATATAATTATTATTAATATTAATATTTAATATTATTAATTTCATTAGAATATACTTATTATTAATATTTTAATTAGTAGAACTATAAAATGTAATAAAAATAAAAAATATTAAATTAATAATATTTTATTATTATATAGATAGTAAATAGATAATTTAATATGGATGCAAATCAATGCTCATACTTTACTGAAATTTAGATTTTTTTATCTTATTTTTTATCTTTTTTTAACCTTGTATTTTCTTTTACTAGACAAATAAGCTATTGACTTTTTTATTTTTTTTATTTAAATCATTATTTCAGGTGTACCCTGGGACTAACGCACCCAAGGCCGTTGCTGACTGTGTGTGTGTGTATATATATATATATATAAGTGTGAAATGAAAAGGCAATGGTATTTTTTCATCTCACAATTTTTTTTTTCTATTTTTATCCTTATGTTTTTCTTGTTTTCCATTTTTATCCTCTCTCATCCTTAGCTCTCTCCCTCCCAAGTTCTCTCTCTCTCTCTCAACTCATACGGCAGACCCTCTCTCCTTTCTACCTCTCAGCCTCGTGTACCTTGCTGCCATCAACAGTTGCGGAACAGGCTAGACAACGGCAACCCAACGTATGTACGTGTCAATTTTCTGATTATAATTATACAAGTAATTCTATTGATCATTAATTTAATTCCTATCATTCTCTCGTCCTATAATGTGATATTAGATAATTAAAAATTATTTATTATATTTTATTTATAAACATATAATCTAATGCTACATCATAAAATGATGTAAGGATTATAAGAAAATTAGAGATGTATAGATTTTTTCTAATTATATAGATTGATGCCTCAGATTCAATATCGATCGGTGTCGACAATAAACATTATCGGTTATATACAGGAATTGGCCGCCATTGCCTTTTCAATATTTGAAAAGATAAAATAGAAGAAAAATCGCCATATACGTACGTGTGGCCGAGGTTTCTGGTAGATGGTCGTCGATCGGCCCACGCCTCGGCCATCTCGATCTTTCTGAAAAGCACTCCCTACCATTTGGGCTGTCGATAACAACAAATAAATGTAAGCATGATTGCGATTCTAAGAGTTATTTTTCAATTAAATTACGATTAAGATTTGACATTTCAACCTAATCTATATATAAGTATATATATATACTAGGGGTGCTACCCGCCCCTTACGGGGCGGGGCCACCCCTTATCCGCCCCCCACCCCTGTATAAGTGGACCATGCATCACAAACTTTTGTTTTGAGTCATTCTATATGATTAAATAGTACTTACATCTTAAATTATTGTTGCGAGAATCTTTAACTTTATTAATCATAAATTAACGTGATGACATTTGCTTTTGGTTTTTGCTACCTTATTTTTTGGACGTTATTATAATTGCAAGAATCCAAATTTGATTGAGGAAGGTGGGACCTAACGTGGGAAAATCTTCTGTCTTCTTACGCGTGCATATCTTTTTTGTAGACCCCACGAATATCATCAATTAGATTTCATCAACGCGTAGTCATGCGTTGATCTTATCGCTAAAAATTACTAATTAATTTTGGAAAGAGTACATGATTGATTAATCGCTGAAAGAAGGAGTTCTTCATGATCTTGCAAAACTAAGAGGTGCTTACTCATAACTTATTCTTTAACAGCAAAAGTATAATAAAAAAATTAAATAAAAACTTGGATCAAAAAGAAAAAAAAAACATATGAACATAGATAGAAAAAAAAATTGTTATGTGGATCTGAGAAATAGAAACTTAATATACATCAATCGCACAACAAGGAGGAAAAAAAGTGCCAGAAATTAAACAGATGGAAAAAAAAAGACAGACGGAGAGACTTAGCTGAGCTTGAAAAACACAGATCCAGAGAGACAAAAACGGTGGCCAGCTTTTTAGACCGGACAAGCACCGCATTATTTTTATAGATCTTCTGGAATTGTCAGGCGCCGCAAGGCTAGTCTACTACATCTCTTGTCTCTTGTAGAGAGACGCTTCACGATGGACGCCGTGAAGCAATAGAGGTGCTTCGTCCTTCCTTTCATAATTTTCTCTATAAAAGAGATATTCAGCTCATCTTCACTCGCATCCCATCTTCTTTACTTTTCTGTAATTAGTCTGCATTCTTACTCTGTAATCTCTTTATGCATTCTGACTCTGCAATGGCTCAGCAATCTTCTCGTAACCAATACATGAGGTATTCAACACCTTCTTCATCAGCTGTTTCTGCTTCCGCTATTGGTGCTATAGTGCAATACAATAATGATCTGGCTAATAAGTCAGATGTTGAAGCTATCTACGAGCTTGTAAATCTAGGTACCCATTACTCATCAGCTATTTATGCATTTTCTCAGCGACTACAATCCAAACCTTATGATTTGGACAAACTCAATGAGAAAATTTCTATCCTTCAGCGCCTTCTTCACGAGTCTAACATGAAGATAGAAGAAATAAAGCAAGAGAATAGGAAATTAAAATCTATGCTTAAGTCTTCTTTTAGATTGCCTACTCCTTTAGACAGAGATGCTACGCATATTTTAGAGGAGCAAGATCGTTTGAAGACTGAGGCGAAGAGCCTCAAATTTCTGTAATTTTGTTTCAAAATAATAAAATAATATTTCTGTAATTTCTGTGCTCCATTTTATTTTTTCTGCGCAGATGAGGGTTGCATTAACTTCTACGTTTAAAGTGAAAATTAATAGATCTAAAGGAATAGATATAGATCTGTCAATAACAACAAAAATACATGTTCAACACCCAAAAAAATCACCTTTTTTCTCTTTCAAAAAATAAACACGGAGATGAAAATAAAATAAAGATGACTTAGAAAATAGAGAAATAAAAATAGAAGGAAGCAGTTTTGATGGTTTTGATTTGCATTTTGTGGTTTAGAGAGTGCAAAAGTGGTTTTGTTGTTCTGGTGAATACCTTGAATTGCAGCAAAACTCGTACAGCTTTCCTCCGCTTAGCAAAGGTCACCTGCGTGTTGATCTGAAAAATAAAAACAGATAGAAAAAGAGAAAAAGCAGATCTGAAAAAGAGAAAGTGAAGATGAAAGTCTGAAAGAGAAAAAACTTGAATCAAAAAGAAAAAAAAAACATATGAACACAGATAGAAAAGAAATTTGTTCTGTGGATCTGAAAAATAGAAATCAAACGAAAGGAAAAAAAAATTGAATAAATTTTTTACAAACAGATCTGAAATAAATGCAAGAAAATCAACCAAAAACAGATCTCTTCATATCTTTATAGATGTGTTCAGATCTGTTTGTAGGGGAAGAAGCTGTGAAGAGATGGTGGGCGGAGGTGGTGCGACGGCGCTGGAAACGGCTGAAAACCGTGCGGCTTAGATGGGCTGTAGGTGGCTAACGGTGGCTCGGATGGAGGTGAAATTTGGTGGGGATGTTCACCAGTGAGAGGGGAAGAAAACTGGGCGGGTGGTGTACGACACTTCCACCGGACGGGGGTGCAATGGCCGGCCGAAGTAGGGGCGACGGGAAGGAGAAAAGAGAAGGGGAGAGCACGGGGAGAGAGAGAAACGAAGAAAGAAGCACGAGAGAGAAAAGAGAAATGCATGGGAAAAGAAAAGAAAGAAAGAAGAAGAAATAATTATCTTTACTGTGCATTTCGAATTTTTTATTATTTTTACTGTGTAGGAATCGAATTATTATATTTACTGTGCATCGTTACTGTGTAGTAACGGAAAATATCGAAGATTTATATAATTTTTTATTATATTTACTGTGTATTTTGAATTTTTTATTAATATATTTACTGTGCATTTTACTGTGTATTACTGTGTAGGAATCGAATTATTATATTTACTGTGCATTTTGAATTTTTTATTAATATATTTACTGTGCATTTTACTGTGTATAACTGTATAGTTACTGTGCATTTTACTGTGTATTACTGTGTAGGAATCGAATTATTATATTTACTGTGCATTTTGAATTTTTTATTAATATATTTACTGTGCATTTTACTGTACATTACTGTGTAGGATGAAATTGAATATTACTGTAAAGAGGAAGGATAAAATTGGAAGAAATGTTGTGCTCACTATTCATTTCAGCATTCGCTCTTTTATATATAAAAGATATATCAATATAATGGAGTCCGGCCATCATGAACTATATAAATTAATTAAACGAAAATAGCGGTTAAAATATTTATAAGAAATTAGCATTATAAAGATATATAATAATTATAATAATAATAATATATGAATGTAATTATAAATTCTCGTGTCATTGATCAATAGATCAGTACGTACGTAGCATGCATCTAATTCACTTCACGTTCTATTTACTTGAAGATTTAGTATAATTTCAGGAAGAGAATTATTGAATAAATGAAATTGAATTAGTGGCTAGGTAGCAGCTTTTGTAAGCCGCCGGGGTCATGCTTTTGTGAGTTTAATGCAATAGGACGTGACAATTATGTCATGAATGCCCGACCATAAATCATCATGATTCTTCCGAATCGGCTTTTCATATGCTTGTAGTAATGCTTGGATGTCTGTGAATGTCTCGTGAATCGGCTTTTCATAGAGTTGCATTTGCATGGATTGACGTTTTCTAAACCAAAAAGGCATCACTCATAAGAGTCTCATGACTCACTGACGTCCATGCTATATATATATATATATATACACACATAAAATTGATGGAATTTGTAGAGAAAAAAAAAAAAAAATATATATATATATATATATATATATATATATATATATAAAATGCTAAAGCCACCGATAAATTCTCTTTATAAATTCTACCGATTTTGATTTTTTTTTTTTAACTTAATGAAGTGTTTTTTAATAAGTTTTTTTAAAATGATTAAATTGATTTAAAAAATACTTAAAAAATAAAAAAGAACAAAATGCATTTATCGGTGGGAAGTGTTGGGACACCTCTTGGTGGCCCTAGCTCTCTCTCTCTCTCTCTTATATATATATATATGAAAATGCTAAGTAGCTCCTCTCCTTAATTTGACCGCTTGTGTAATTTTATTATTACCCAGATGACTAACACAAGAGGGGGGGTGAATTGAGTTGTATTAAAAAAAATAACAATTATAAATCAAATATACAATATAAAATATAAACAAAATATGAGACAACAATAAATATAAAGAGTAAGGGTAAGAGAGAATCAAACTCAGTATGTTAACGAGGTTCGGCCCCACTGCCTACGTCATCGCCTCAAGTTACCCCTTGAGGATCCCCGAATTCACTATTCAATCTCCTTCAGGTGGAGATAGAAACCTATTACACCTTTGAACAACACCGCTACAAAGGATCCGTGTAGAACACCCTCTACACTTTGCAATCACCTTACACGTGGTGATTCAACGATTCCCTGTGTAGAACACTTTCTACACGCACAAGGGTTGTACACACCCTTTTACTGATACAAGAATTGATAGTGGGTAGGATATCAGAAAACAACTCCTCAATGAGTGAAATAAGAACAATACAAGCACAAACTATATCTCTCAAAATGAACAAGGGTTAAGGCTCAATGCTTAGAGAAGAGAGAATGAAAGCTTTGAATGAGAGTTGTATGCTCTTGGTGTTGTGAATGTGAAGCTCTCAAATGATCTATTTATAGGCATATGAGACTTCATATTCAAATTTAAAAAGATTCACATGTCAAAAACATCATCATTCATTTTTCAAAAATTTCAAACCTAATCTTTTTACTTTTTGCATATGACAAAAGGAGCACACTTTGCTTTTCAAAAATTTCAAACCTAATTTTTTACTTTTTGCATATGACAAAAGGAGCACACTTTACTTTTCAAAATATTCAAACAAAGGCATCTTCCTTTTGCATAAGTCAAGAAAAGCATCAATCACTTTTGAAAATATTCAAATAAAACATGCACATGTGAAAGATGACAATCAATCATCTTTAATATTTTCAAAGTTCAAACCTTTAATCATGGCATGCACATGTGAAAGATGACAATCAATTATCTTTCAAAATTTTCAAATTTAATTTTCAAAATATTCATGCACATGTGGAAAATGTATTTTAATGCTTTATGATAAAATATTAATTTTTGAGCCTTAATCCTAATTTCGAATTTTAAGAGATTTACAACATTTCTCTATGACTTTAATGTGAACTTGTTTCCTTCTTGCTCATGCTTGGTTCCTTGATGTGCTTGACTCCATTGTGTGGACAAATTGAGCTTGAGACTCCTTCATTCTTTGAATTCATTTGTTATCATCAAAATCCATGTGTAAATATATAATTACACAAAACTTGAAACCTTAGGTTCAACAATCTCCCCCTTTTTGATGATGACAAATACTTGATAGAACCTGAAGCCTGTATTAATACTTAAGCTCCCCCTGAGAATGTGCGTTAGTTTTTCAAGCAAAAATATAAATATAATTCCAAGCATATATAACAAGTTTAGCAATTTAAACAATGTTAATGTTCTAGTCTAAAACTTCTCCCCCTTTTGGCATCATTAAAAAGGATCGGCAGCAAGTAAATAGACTGAAGAAAACGGTGCGTTAAAATACACTGTAGATAGTTGAAAAAGAGAATAATTGGATCCGTCCGTGACCCGACAAGTGTGGCTGGAGATTTGAAAAAATCGCCTGATGTTGTTGACAAACGAGATTGAAGGCTCCGAGTTTCTAAAAAATGTCATTTTCACCGAACGGAAAAAAAACATTACTCTTTGACTTGGATGATAGCTCGTCTTGTTCTTTATGCTATCTCTATAAAAGCAGTCTTAAAGTTCATCCAATCCGCATCAAGTTTTCTTCTTATCTCTATAACTCATCTGCATTCTTTCTACATTCTCGCTTTAAGTTTTTTAATTCTTCTCTCCATGGCTCATTCTTCTAACATTCCTCTAGATGCATCCATGAGGTATTCTACACCTCAATCTCCTGTCCTTTCTGCAGCTACCATTGGTGCCATGTTGCAGCAAGAAAATAATAGTATGGCTAATAAGTCAGACTCCGATGCTATCTACGACTTGGTGAGTCTCGGAACTCGCTACTCATCCTCTATTGTTGCTTTTTCCCAGCGGGTTCAAGCCAAAAACCATGAGGTTGAAAAGCTTAAGGAACAAATTGTTGTACTTCAACGAATTGTTCAAGAGTCTCACACAAGGGAAGGAATCCTTCGGCAGAAGAATAAAAAGTTGAAATCTCTATTGGATTCTTCATTCCGCTTGCCAGTTCCCATGAATAGGGATGACATGATATTGTATGAAGAGAATGAGCGTCTCAAACATGAGGCTAAGAACCTCAAGTTTATGTAAAAGTATTTAAGAAAAATCTATCTATTTTTATGAATTTTGATCTGTCTTTTAAGAGATATTCATAATATGCATCATACCTATTTCTCTTCTAATCATAGATAATCTATCTTCTGGTAAAGGTTTTGTGAATATATCTGCTAACTGATCGTGTGTGTTTGTGAACTCTAGTACTATATCGCCTTTTTGCACATGATCTCGAAGAAAATGATATCTTATTTCAATATGTTTAGTTCTAGAATGTTGTATTGGGTTCTTTGAAAGATTTATAGCACTTGTATTATCACATTTGATTGGAATGTGATTATACATGAGTTTAAAATCTTCAAGTTGTTGCTTCATGTAAAGAACTTGAGCACAACAACTACCCGCAGCAACATATTCTGCCTCAGCAGTAGATAATGCAACAGAATTTTGTTTTTTACTAAACCAGGAAACTAATGCATGACCTAAGAAGTGACATGCTCCACTAGTACTTTTTCGATCTATTTTACAACCAGCATAATCTGCATCTGTGTAGCTGATTAGATCGAAAGATGTGTGTTTAGGGTACCATAACCCTAGGTTAATTGTACCACTAAGATATCTAAGAATGCGCTTAACTGCAATTAAATGAGATTCTTTTGGAGATGATTGAAAACGTGCACATAAACACACACTGAACATAATATCTGGTCTACTGGCTGTCAAATATAATAAGCTACCAATCATACCTCGATATACTTTCGAGTCAACTGTCTTACCGGATTCATCTTTATCAAGTTTAGTAGATGGGCTCATTGGTGTTCCAGTTTCCTTAGCACCTTCCATCCCAAACTTCTTCAGCAATTCCTTAATATATTTTGATTGATTGATGAATGTCCCACTTTTTACTTGCTTAATTTGCAATCCGAGAAAGAATGTAAGTTCTCCCATCATGCTCATTTCAAATTCATCCTGCATAGTCTTAGCAAAAACTTGACACATATTTTCATTAGTAGCACCGAATATTATATCATCAACATAAATCTGAACCAAAAGAATATCATCATTTTCGTATTTAATGAAAAGAGTTGTGTCGATTTTTCCTCTTGAGAAACCTTTTTTAATCAAGAAACCACTGAGTCTCTCGTACCACGCTCTAGGAGCTTGTTTGAGTCCATATAGTGCTTTTGTGAGTTTGAAAACATGATTTGGAGAAATATGATTTTCAAAACCTGGAGGTTGCTCAACATATACCTCTTCATTTATAAAACCATTTAAGAAAGCACTTTTAACATCCATTTGAAAAAGTTTGAAATCTTTATAACAAGCATATGCAAGTAGCATTCGAATAGCTTCTAATCTTGCGACTGGTGCATATGTCTCATCATAATCAATTCCTTCTTCTTGATTGTAACCTTGGGCTACAAGTCGAGCCTTATTTCTAGTAATGACTCCGGACTCATCTTTCTTGTTTCTAAAAACCCATTTTGTTCCAATAATAGTATGATTTTTGGGTTTAGGAACAAGTGTCCAAACATCATTTCTTTCAAATTGATTAAGCTCTTCTTGCATAGCTAGAATCCAAGATTCATCAAGAAGTGCTTCATCAATATTTTTAGGTTCAATCTGAGATAAAAAAGCAGTATGATTGCAAATATTTCTAAGAGATGATCGAGTGCTTACACCTTGTGAAGGTTCTCCCAGAATTTGTTCCACTGGATGATCTTTCACAAATTTCCACTGTTTGGTTGCATCTCGTATTAAATTTTGATGATCTTTCCTGATGTCTCCATGTTGGACTTCCTCTATTGTGTTCTCTTTGTTGAGATTGAGACTTTCTGTATTATTTATACCTCCTGTTTCTTCATCAATGGATTTCTTGGAGAGTAGAGAATTAGATTCATCAAATACTACATGCATAGATTCTTGTACAGTTAAAGTCTTTTTATTGAATACTCTATAAGCTTTACTATTTGTAGAATACCCGAGAAAAATACCTTCATCCGATTTTGCATCAAATTTGCCTAAATTATCCCTGTCATTCAAAATAAAACATTTGCATCCAAATACATGAAAGTAACCAATGTTGGGCTTTTTCTCATTCCAAAGCTCATAGGGGGTTTTATCTAATTTAGACCTTAACATAACTCTATTTATAACATAACATGCAGTACTTACCGCTTCGGCCCAAAAATAACTAGGCAAGTTGTTCTCATTAAGAATTGTTCTTGCCATCTCTTGAAGAGATCTATTTTTCCTCTCTACTACCCCATTTTGTTGAGGAGTTCGAGGAGCAGAAAAATTATGCACAAAACCATTTTCATCACAAAATGTTTCAATATTTTTATTAACAAACTCTTTTCCCCTATCACTTCGGATACTTGAAATAGTATAGCCCTTTTCATTTTGAATTCTCTTGCATAACTTGGTAAAAGCATTATGTGCCTCATCTTTATGAGCAAGAAAGATGACCCAAGTATATCTAGAGAAATCATCAACAATAACAAAAGCATAATATTTTCCTCCTAGACTTGCAACTCTATTTGGTCCAAAAAGATCCATGTGTATCAGTTGCAGTGGTCTAGTAGTGGAAATATATTTCTTGGTTTTAAAAGAAGTTTTTGTTTGTTTACCAAATTGGCATGCATCACAAATTTTGTCTTTAAGAAAATTTGCCTTTGGTAAACCTCTCACAAGATCATTTTTTGAAAGTTTGGAAATAAGTTCCATGTTGGCATGACCTAGTCTTCTATGCCATAACCAATTAGTTTCATTTTGTACTGAAAAACAAATAGCATCTTGTGAGGTAATTTCTTCAAAATCGATTGTATAAACATTATTACTTCTAAAGGCAGTAAAACAAATGTTATAATCATGATCATTCAAAATAATGCACTTATCCATTTTGAAAGTAACTGTAAATCCTTTATCACATAATTGACTTATACTCAAAAGATTATGTTTTAGACCTTCAACAAGTAGAACATCTTCAATTATGAGAGAAGATTTATTACCAATTTTACCTATTCCCACGATCTTCCCTTTCGAGTTGTCTCCAAATGTCACGTGTCCTTCTTCTTTAGATCTAAGATCAAAGAACTTAGTCTTGTCTCCCGTCATGTGTCTTGAACATCCACTATCTAAAAACCATTTGTTTTTGCTTGTAGAGGACTTCATGCATACCTATAAAAACAATTAAAATGATTTTTCTTGGTACCCAAGTTCTTTGGGTCCTTTATTTATTAGTATTAGAAGAAACAAGATTTTTAGGTACCCATATGGCCCTAATAGTCATTGTATGTTTTCTTCTAATAGGACAAGTATGATAATTATGACCATTTCTATTACAAAAATTACAAATAGCATGTGACATATATGAAAATCTTGAATGATTATAATAGTATCCTTTTTTGACAAACTTATTATGAAAAGAATTTTGAATATTAGACTTTGATGTAGAAGGATTATCAAAGAAGTTTTTATAAGGTTTGAACTTTTGTTTTGGCATATATCCCAAGCCTGCCTTGTCAAAAACACATCTTTGACTACCAAGAAGTTTTTCAAAATTTCTTTTTCCATTCGTAAAGTTTTCAACAATATTTTCTAAATCAGTTTTCTTTTTCTTCAACTCAAGATTTTCGTCTTTCAAAACAATATTTTCTTTTCTTAAAATATCAATTTCGTTTGTTAAAGAAGAATTTTTCTTTTTCAAAGCAGTATATTTGATACCCAATTTTTCAAATTCTTCATATACCTCTTCTAAAACATTTTGCAATTCTTCATATGAAGGATTTTCAATATTATCAAAATTTGTTACCTCAATATCATCTTTAGCCATAAGACAGAGATTTGCTGATTCTTCATTGCTTGCTTCACTATCTGAGCTACTTGAATCATCATCCCATGTAGCTTTCATTGCTTTCTTGCCTTTGTTTCGATCTTTCTTTAGCAGGGGACAATCTGGCTTGATATGACCAGGCTTATTGCATTTATAACAAATTAAAGTATCATTTTTACCTGAATCTTTCTTGGAAAACTTTTTGAATGATTTCCTCGGAGGAGTTTTATTTTTCTTTAAGAATCTCTGAATTCTTCTTGTTATCATCGCAACTTCTTCATCTTTATCGTCATTTTCCTCATCTTCATCACTTTCACTTTCATGAGGAACAGCTTTAAGTGCCAAGCTCTTCTTTGGCTTTCCTTCTTCTTCTCCTCTTTTCAATGTGTACTCATGGGTGATAAGTGACCCGATGAGTTCATTCACTTCGAGCTTCTTGAGGTCTCTAGCTTCAAGAATCGCTGTCACTTTTGATTCCCAACGTTTTGGTAGAGAGTTGAGAATTTTTCTTACCATTTCCACTTTGGAATAAACTTTACCAAGAGCTGTCAAACTGTTTATGATGTTAGTAAAACGAGTGTGCATGCTAGAAATAGATTCATCATCATTCATCTTAAACATTTCATATTCATGAGTAAGAATATAAATTTTTGATTCCTTAACTTGAGAAGTTCCTTCATAAGTAACTTCCAAGTTATCCCAAATTTCTTTTGCCGTAGCACAAGTCATTACTCTATTAAACTCATTACCATTGAGAGCATTATATAATAAATTCATAGCAGTTAAATTCAAAGTATAAAGTCTATCGTCTTCACGATCAAACTCTTCTTCTTCCTTTTTGACCTTTACTCCACCAACCACTTTTGTTGGAATATAAGGTCCATTTACAATGCATTTCCAGATCTCTCGACCTTGAGCCTGAAGGAATATTCTCATTCTAACTTTCCAGAATGAATAATTGTCTCCACAAAAGAGTGGAGGCCGACTGCTAGATTGACCTTCACCAAATGAAGCTGCAATGTTAGCCATAAGATCTTAACTCAAAAGATAGTTAATCTTATAACAGAGCTTTAGCTCTGATACCAATTGTTGCCCAGATGACTAACACAAGAGGGGGGGTGAATTGAGTTGTATTTAAAAAAAAAAAAAAATTATAAATCAAATATACAATATCAAATATAAACAAAATACGAAATAGCAATAAATATAAAGAGTAAGGGTAAGAGAGAATCAAACTCAGTATGTTAACGAGGTTCGGCCCCACTGCCTACGTCCTCGCCTCAAGCTACCCCTTGAGGATCCCCGAATTCACTATTCAATCTCCTTCAGGTGGAGATAGAAACCTATTACACCTTTGAACAACACCGCTACAAAGGATCCGTGTAGAACACCCTCTACACTTGCAATCACCTTACACGTGGTGATTCAACGATTCCCTGTGTAGAACACTTTCTACACGCACAAGGGTTGTACACACCCTTTTACTGATACAAGAATTGATAGTGGGTAGGATATCAGAAAAACACTCCTCAATGAGTGAAATAAGAACAATACAAGCACAAACTATATCTCTCAAAATGAACAAGGGTTAAGGCTCAATGCTTAGAGAAGAGAGAATGAAAGCTTTGAATGAGAGTTGTATGCTCTTGGTGTTGTGAATGTGAAGCTCTCAAATGATCTATTTATAGGCATATGAGACTTCATATTCAAATTTAAAAAGATTCACATGTCAAAGACATCATCATTCATTTTTCAAAAATTTCAAACTAATCTTTTTACTTTTTGCATATGACAAAAGGAGCACACTTTGCTTTTCAAAAATTTCAAACCTAATTTTTTACTTTTTGCATATGACAAAAGGAGCACACTTTGCTTTTCAAAAATTTCAAACCTAATCTTTTACTTTTTGCATATGACAAAAGGAGCACACTTTACTTTTCAAAATTTTCAAACAAAGACATCTTCCTTTTGCATAAGTCAAGAAAAGCATCAATCACTTTTGAAATTATTCAAATAAAACATGCACATGTGAAAGATGACAATCAATCATCTTTAATATTTTCAAAGTTCAAACCTTAAATCATGGCATGCACATGTGAAAGATGACAATCAATTATCTTTCAAAATATTCAAATTTAATTTTCAAAAATATTCATGCACATGTGGAAAATGTATTTTAATGCTTTATGATAAAATATTAATTTTGAGCCTTAATCCTAATTTCGAATTTTGAAGAGATTTACAACATTACTCTATGACTTTAATGTGAACTTGTTCCCTTCTTGCTCATGCTTGGTTCCTTGATGTGCTTGACTCCATTATGTGGACAACTTGAGTTTGAGACTCCTTCATTCTTTGAATTCATTTGTTATCATCAAAATCTATGTGTAAATATATAATTACACAAAACTTGAAACCTTAGGTTCAACATTTATTTTTTGTAATGGTTAAGAAAGTGACTAGTAGTGAATGTGTATTTATTTTAATATTTAAATATGTTTAAAAAATGTTTTTGAAAATGAAAATGCACTGGGAGCACACCCATCAATATCTATACGGGTAATTATACCCTTACAACTTCTTTACTATCGCTTTACTACCCAGCTATTTTCTTTTTTTCTTTTTCTCTTTGAATTTGGATTAAACATCTCATAACATAACCTTTTTGCATAACTTAAAAGAAAATAAATTTAATCAACTAACGTAATCACGTAAATTAATAAAAATTCAATTCAATTATATAAAAATTGACTGAAAGAGCATTTTTATATAACTGAATTTATTTTTAATTAGTTTACATGATTACGTTAATTGATTGAATTTATTTATTTTCTAAATTATGCAAGAATGTCATGTTTTGAAATTTTTAATCTATATTCAAAGAGAAAAAAATATTTAAATAGTAAAATACTAATAAATAATATGTAAGGATATCATTACCTTATATATATTGGCCAGTTAGCCACAAAGTCCGATTATTGAAAATAATTACACTCCACAAAATGTAAGAACCTTATATATTTTTATCAATGTAAGAAATTATTAGAAAAATTTAATGCTGATGGCGTGTTTCGTCAATGGTTTGGAAAAGGAAAAAGATATCTCCCGAGCACATTGAGGTAGCATTGGGCCTGAATCCGTGCTGTGTGGGCCTCGGTATGCTGGGCATGGGTCGAGGTTTTGTGGGCCCTCGGTTGATCCAGTGTGGCCATACGGAGTCCATGCGTATGCTCATGGTGATGAACAGTAGACAAATGCAGAGAAAATTGAGATAGATAGATACATAGATTTACGTGGTTTGACACTTAGTCTACGTTCATGGAAAATTGGGAAGAGAAGAATCCATTATAATAAACTTGATTTACAGTCCCTCAAAGCCTCTCACCCTCATTATATAGTAGATTTAATAGATCTCTCTTCTTGATCTCGACTTCATAGTTGGAACTTGCGTCTGAAGGCTGAATAAACCTTCTCAAGAAGCCTTGCCTATGAAGTCTCGCCAAAATTCTTCCAAAAGGTCCCCCAATTCTTCCAAAATTCTCAAGAAGCCTTGACATTTCTTCCCTTATCTTCATTTTCCCGTCTTCTTACAAATTTTTTCCCTTTTATCATCTAGTGAAATTTCCTTTGATGGGCTAGGCTTGAGAGATCATTTGGGCCTTGTGACAAAAACCCACCCCAACACTTCGAGTCCATATTGCACCACAACATGAATTCAAGAGGAAGTCAAGAGCAATTCAAAACCTACAACAAGTTAAAGAGAAACATAAGAGCATTAATCCAAAAACAACAAAGCAAGTCAAACGGAAACTTCCTCAAGCAAGTGCCTGGGTAAACTTTGAATTAGAGTTGGACTTCGTGTATTCAGGAAACCTCGTAATTAGAATCGATATGTAAAATTCATCAATTATCCTGCTCAGAATGTTTGACAAAATGCTTATTATAAAGGAAAATCCCGGTGAGAGTGGCTCCTGACAATCCTAGCTGATTGTATTTTTTTTTTAGCTTAATAATTAAGAAATTTTTTTTTAATGATTTTGTAATTTTTATTTTTTAAAAAAATGTTTGAATGGTTTAAAAAAATGTATAAAAAAGAGTTCCGTTACATTCAGTCATTTTTATATATTCCATTAATGTGATCGACTAAAATAATTATTTAATATTAAAAAAATAATACAACTAATCACATTAATGGAGTTGGACAATCAAACTACCAAACCGTGGAAGTCAATTACATTTTTTTTTCACAAAATTCCCAAGTTTATGTTGTTTAAAAATATGTTTGACTTAACCGTGAGGTTTGATTTGAGTATGAAGGTTTAAGTGAAAGAAATAAAAATAGGAAAAATATAGTTGCAAGTATAATTGTGCACTAATCTATGCACCAATATGATGTGATTGGTCAAAAAGTAAATTTTATTAAAAACAGTGTTAATTTAAATTTTAAGTATGAATAAATTAATATTAATACACAGATTAGTACGCGACTGTGGTTGTATGTAATAAAACTCATAAAAATATAAAACAAGTAAGTACATGAGGAAGCCTATATCTCTTAATAAAAACATGAAATAAAATTGGAGATCCGGGTGTAACAAAGATAGAGATGCATTCAAAGGTTGATCCAAGACCCGCGTTAAACGTTACCACTAGAAAGATAGAAAGTGACGTTCGTGTCATTGCGTGCGACTCTGAGGGAGAGAGAGAGAGACAGATGAAAAAGGTGAAGGGCCCATGGCCACGAGTTGCAGTCGCTAAACCAAAACAAACGCCCTTTGCAGCCTTTTCCTTCTTTCATTTTGGTCGTCGTCCACGGTCAGAGTTGTATTGGACGGTGCCACCTGCTGACGTGTCGACCCGCCCATTGGCCTCCCACTCTTCAATAAAAAAAAACTCGGCCCAGAGTCCCACTACATTTTATTGGTATACACAGCTCAACTTCATCGCTTATTATTGTTGTACAAAGGAGACGATTAACCTCTCAATCTAGACTCGTTGACAAACATGTGAAATATGTACAACAGTCGAAGCACGCACTGCAAGAATACACGGAATCAACATCGCACCATCATCTCAGGCAACTTGCCCCCCCTTCTCTCGCACTGACATGCTATATAAAATTTGTCTCCAACAGCTCTCTCTCTCTCTCTCAACGTTTCGATCATCTCGGAAACCATTTCAAATTCAAAACCTATAGTTTGATTATCCGTATCTTTTAATCTCATATTCCGCACTCTCTTGTCAGGGATAACTTTCAACCAATTCTCCCAAAGGTTCTTGCACAGTCGACGATTTTTCTTGGTGGGCTGTGTTGTCTGGGCGTTGAAATTCAATCTATATACTTATACCTTTGTGTGAAGTAGGAAGATCGGAGAAGATGATCGAAGGAAGAGTGTCTTTGATTGGAACATCGTTTGGTGGTACGGTGGCTATAAAGAGTGGCTATTTTCTATCTTGACCCTTGGATGTTTTCTAGGTTTGATTAGGGTTTCTGGGTAAGAAACTTGTTCTTTGTTCTTTTAATTTTTATTCGCCTTTTAAGCTCTCTCTCTCTCTTTTTCTTTTTTTGGCTCATTTTTGTTAGGCTATCAATCATTTTCAGTTCTTGTTCTTTTGTTCTGTCTCCTTTTTGGCTGCTTTTCAGCTAATTTTCTATTTTCGCATTTTTCTTTTTTGTTTCCTACAGTCTAAATAATTAAAATTGGGAAGTTGAATATTACTGAAAGAGCCTTTTGCCTTTTTTTATTTTTTTAATAAAATACCGGATTACTTGTGAAAAAAAAAAAAAAGATTATTGAAGAGCTAGTGATTAATATGGTATATTTGTCGTAAAACGTCGTTCCCATGGTCTATATAAACGAGTGGCATAGTCTTGGAAACTTGTGTTAAAAGCAATGAGCAACTAAAATGCGTTGTATACATTTTAGAGTTATTTTGCTCTGGGTCAGGAGTCAGATAACTATATGGGGCAAGTTTTAAATGGAGTGTAATAGTTTCTCATGCGATTCCCGGACTTCTTTTGAAGGGGACTTGGAAAAGGGATGGTGAAATAGCTTGCCAATAATTGACTTTATCTTGTAGCTAAAATGATGCCCACCAGTCTTCTTTCCTCTCAAGTTATTGACTTCTGATACAAGGGTACAATATATTTATATTTGCCTTTTCCTTACTATTCTCGCGGTATATATTCTCAGAAGGTTGAAAAAAAGTTTAGTGGATTTTTAAAAATTTTCTGTGTTGGCATCCAAATATCTTTTATCACTTCTTTCTTTGTAGTTGACGTGCTTTTCTGTAGTGCTATAAACGTTTTGATTTGGATGTTTAGAATTAATATTTAAGGTTTTATATCTGTTTTATGCTGATACACAAGGGTAACAAATTGCATGCTACTGTTTGATGGTCGATTTAGGATGCTAGATGCAAGGTTTATCAAATTCCTTGTACTGGATGCTCGTTGCCACAATTTCTGTTCTGCACTATAAAGAGTTGGACTGAACCTCATTGATGAATCATTTGGTGAGCGAACAGAAATTTAGGAGTTTGTAAAGTTTGTTAAAGGTAGTTGTGATTACTTTATTTGGTGATTTTGATGAGGACTACTGGTCTAGGGGACACCATTTGTACACCTTGAGTTTATACCAGTAGTTTGAAACCAGAGGTCTTACAAAAGTGATTTTATCATGGTACATAGAGTGAGTTGAATGCAACATGGCTGCTACTTTGTCGGGAGATGCACGTACTGTCTAGGCTTTTGCATGCCAGATTGTGAGGATTTTTATCTCTGTGGATTGCTTTTCCCTTTGTATATTTTTCATGCTTTATTGGTTAAGAAATTCATGCCAAGAGTTCCAGAAATTGATAGGTTCGTTTGTTAGCTTTATAGTTGTGAAGATGGCATCAATGAGTACCTAGACCAAAAATGGGGGTTTTTCACAGAATAATATTAGTAAAGTTAGTCTTATTTTCTCAGTTATTAATTATCTATAACTGGCTTTCAAAGTTGAGTCCACATTGTTTCAGGTTTTGGGAGTGTTCTTTCTTGGTCCATTGTTTGGTAGTGTGATATTGGGTTCAAGAAGTCTTGATATGATGTTTCTGGATGAGATCAGACACTTTTGATTTAGTTCTGTCTTTTGACGCCTCACCAATATTTAACATTGAAATGATAGCTTGTCGTGAAGTGTTTAGTTCATCTCAAGTTAGTCTTAGCCAATTGGGAGTTGTTGTGAAGGGTTTTGCTTGATGGGTCTGGAATGCTCACCTTATTAATTGATTTGGTAAATTGATGTCTGATTAATCATATGTTGGGCCGCTGCACTTAAACTATTTGAAGGGGATCATTCTTTCCTGAAAACCGGTATATGAATGAGGATTGATTTGTCCCCAGCTGGCTACTCTTGATTGGGGGGTAAGTCCTGGTGCAGAAATTGTGGGTACTTTTCTGCACCTGTGTAGGCTTGGTTCATCCAAGCTACATATCTTCAAATTTTGAGGATGTGTGAATGATTGGGCCTCCAATCTTTTTCTAAGGCCCAGATTCTTGTTTTCAGCGCTAGTTCATCTCAACTAGTGACTATTAATTTGTAAATGCATGTCCTTGTGATGGAAAATGGGTTGGAGACAAAGGTGAGTAGGTTTTGTTTTGTTTTGTTTTTTTTTTTTGCATTTGGATATAATCAAGGAAGACGAGCACAGCCAATTCAAGTTGGAGAGTGGTTTCTTTGAAATAAAGTTGCTTGGTGAATTGTTAGATCCTGCTTTATCAAGAGTTGTATGATCTTCCCATGTGAGGATATTTGTCTTCCCCCTCCCTTTTTTCTTTCTTTCCCATTTTAACCTTAAATGTGGCAGTAAATTCATTTATGAATACTGGTGGTAATGATTTTTGGGTTGAAATTCACCTTCTGCTTGTTGAGACATGTTTGACGTGCTATCAACTTCTTGTGATCATTCTTTCTTCTGCATTCTTTAAATGAGTTCAACTTAACAATTTTAAATTGTTTTCAGCAGGTGCAATTCACAGAAGTATAGAAAGCAGTATGGTTGCAAAAGACCGTCAACATGCTACCAACTCTCCTAATCCTAAAGCAGAGGTGGGAGAGATAGACACCAGTGCGCCATTTCAATCCGTTAAAGATGCTGTCACCCTATTTGGTGAAGGCGCTTTCTCAGGGGAAAAACCCGCCATTAAAAAGGCAAAACCTCCTTCAGCAGAGGTATTTGTTGTGGTTCTATTCTCCAAGTGTTATAAAAGTATATCTATGGGGTCAGTACGGATTTTGTTTGAATGAATTAAATAATATTTACTTGTCTTCCATGGATATTAGGGAAGTTAACGATACTGCATGTGATTGTGCCTTTTGTTTACAAAAGAATATAGAATACAGTTTTTTCTGTTTTTCTTTTTAGATTGTCTTGGCTAAGTGTCGGTTGTAGATATGCTATTAAAAGCCACTCTTCTCCTTGATTGTGTTAGTATTATTTAGTCAGTGACTACACAGTCAATGGATATTTGAGGTGAGTTTTAAATGTGTACCAAGTGGCTAACTTATGCATTGACTTTTTGCTATATCTATGTGGATGTTGCCCATGACTTTAAAGGTTTCTCCCGTACCCACTTTTCAGTTGGATGGTGTTCCTCATTTGGATAGAAAGAGTACTTTGCACTAAGATTGAAGGCGTGTTTTACACCTTTTGTTTATTTTTTGGGAAGAAAACTCTATGCACATTCTTGCAGAGGTCGTAATTCTTTTTTAAAAAAAGAGTTGATCGATCAACACTTTTTTTGATAATTAAAAGAAATTAAAGAAGAATATGAGAAGTTCGGTAAGCAGAATAGTTGACGGAGATCAAAAGATCTCACAAAAACCGGTCAGTTAACTTCTCTGAGACATTTGATATGGCTACAGCCACTTTGGCATTTCAAGATCAAGGGTACTGACCCAAATCGTCACCCTTCCCTTGGTACTTGTAGCCCCCCCTTCCCCCAATAACAAAAACACAATAAAATCAAACAATCACAAATCCAATGTAGCCTGTGAAGCTATAGAGATCACAGAGAGAGAGAAAGGGGGGCTGTGGTTTCTCGGTGTACAGGATCGCGACCTAGAGATTTTGCACAGTGCAGTTGGGGCTGTCTGATCAACAATCATATTAGCTAAATTGAAAATGAAAGATGAGAAGCATCCATGAGTCTGAAAGTGTTACTTGAAATTGTTGATGTGTTCTTGTGTCTGTAATGCATATACTTCAATCTATGGTTATTTTGGAAAATGCCTTTTTTGTGAAGTATGAGAAAACAAATGACATTTCCATGTGTATCACTAGTTGTAGATACTTGGTGCTTTCTTCTTTATTTTAGGTTCTATAGTGACAGGTTGAAGTGAGAGTCTAGTCGCTACCGAATTTAGAGGGAGCATATATTTCTGAAGGGACTAGGGTGAAAACTTATGATATCTTTAAACGTGGTCAATTACTAGATATTTTTGTCCCATTAGACGCTGCAGAGGTTTACTTAATCATTTAGACCCCTTATTCAGTTGATCTTTTTGAGTTCCAAATATGACAATTTCTGGTATTCAACTGTAGAGAATACTGGCCAAGGAGACACGGCTTCACCTGGCTCAGAAAGAGCTAAAGAAGTTGAAGGAACAAATAGAGAATGCTGAGACTACAAAAGTGCAAGCCCTTGTAGAGCTTGAAAAGGCTAAAACAACAGTTGAGGGTTTGAGTCAGAAGATGAATTCACTTAGTGAATCCAAGGAAACAGCCATCAAAGCAACAGAAGCTGCAAAGCAGCCAGAAGAAGCAAGCTCTGACAACCCTATTGGAACTAGTGGTGCTTGGAAACAAGACTTAGAAAGCACAAGAGAGCAGTACATGACAGTCATTACTGAACTTGATGCTGCGAAGCAAGAGTTAAGGAGAATCCATCAGGACCGTGATGCTTCCTTGGAAGCAAAAGTTGCTTCCTTCAAGCAAGCAGCAGAAGCCAAAGATGCAGCCAAAGCAAACATGGAGAAGGCTGATGAGCTCTCCAAAGAAATTTCAATTGTGCAGGAATCGATTGAGCAAGTGAAGCTCGCCACTTCAGAAGCTCAGCAAGAGCAAGCAAAGATATTTGCTGAAAAGGATGTTCAGAGACAGTCATATAAAGCTAACCTGGAAGAATCAGCAAAGAAATTGCTTTCTTTGAAGAAAGAGTTGGATCCTGAAATTACCAGAAATCTTGAAGTCCAGTTGGCTGACACAGTGAATGAAATTGGGGCTCTACAAAAGCAAATGGAAAATGCAAAGGCTTCAGATTTAGAGTCTGTAAAAACTGTCACTTCAGAGCTGGATGATGCTAAGGAGTCACTGCAGAAGGTTGCAGAAGAGGAAACCTCCCTGCGAAGCTTGGTGGAATCTCTCAAGGTAGAACTGGATAAAGTGAAGAAGGAGCATGCTGAGTTGAAGGCAAAGGAGGCAGAAACAGAGTCCGTTGCTGGGAATTTGCATGTCAAGCTCCGGAAAGTTAAGTCTGAGCTTGAGGCATGCATGGTGGACGAATTTAAAGCGAGAGGGACGTCTGAGGAGCTGGTCTCCACACTTAACCAGCTTTCCCTAGAAACTGAAAGTGCAAGGCAAGAAGCAGAAGAGATGAAGACTAAAGCAGAGAAGTTGAAGAAAGAAACTGAAGCTACCAAACTTGCATTAGAAGAAGCAGAAAATGAGCTGAGAGTTGCTCTGGAAGAAGCCGAAGAAGCAAAAGTAGTAGAGGCAAGGGCCCTTGATCAGATTAAAGACTTGTCTGAGAGAACGAATGCTGCACGTGCCTCAACCTCTGAGTCTGGTGCCAATATCACAATATCAAGGGAAGAATTTGAGTCTCTGAGTCGTAAAGTTGAGGAGTCAGACACATTATCAGATATGAAAGTTGCTGCTGCCATGGCTCAGGTAGAAGCTGTGAAGGCTAGTGAAAATGAGGCCCTCAAGAGGTTAGAGGTAACTCAGAAAGAGATCGAGGATATGAAGGCTGCAACTGAGGCAGCTCTTAAGAGGGCAGAGATGGCTGAAGCCGCTAAGAAAGCAGTGGACGGAGAGCTCCGGAGGTGGCGTGAACGAGAACAAAAGAAGGCAGCTGAAGCTGCATCTCGGATTTTGGCAGAAACAGAGAAGAAGTCAGAATCATCCCCTATCCACTATAGGCTTCAAAAGCAGAACCCACCAGCAAATATTATCCGTACTCAGAAATTGGAGAAGGAGAAAACGTTTTCAAAGAAAGTACTTATGCCTAATATCAGCAGCATTTTTAACAGGAGAAAGAACCAGATTGAGGGTGCATCTCCCTCATACTTGCCTGGTGAGAAACCTGTGTGATTTATGTTTTCACTAGACCTTTTGTACGAATAGAAATGGTTGAGAGAGGAACTTGTTTGATTGTGTGTATATTTGAGATCAAGGGGATCAAATTGTCATGCTCTAGTCTATTTTGAGAGGAAAGAGTGAAATCTCAAAAGATGACCTTGGTAGCGACTTCTAAGAAGTGTGATTCTGTATATGAGACAAGCTATTAGATTATTCACTAGAAACTTTCCGTTAGAAATGTGGAGTTTCTACTTCTGGTACAATCAGCATTCAGTAGCTATCTGGATGATGCAACCCAATCATGCAGTGGTCGAAGATGTGCGCCGCCCAACAACCATCACCATGTACATGAGAGATGGCCCTTCACATGCTCCCTCTGAAAATAGCGGCTGTGGCTCTTGGTCTGAACTCCAGTGTTTAAGCAAGACTCCATAACCAGTTTGGTCAAAAGCCTCCTTTAGCACAGCCTGCACGATGATATCTGCATCGTGAAGCTGATGGTTGTACAATTTCCTTTGTCGAATACATAATTTCCCTTGGTGAGTGTCTTTTATGTTTTGCCCATAGTTGTGGCTAAGACATCACTTCCCTAGGTGAAGCCAGAACCACACGGTTTCAAATGTTGGTACATCATCTAGATCCTATTGAGGAGCACCACTCCTATCTCGCTAAAAGGGGAGGCCTTCGAGAGCCCAAGAGATTTCCTTTTTGGAGTAAAGAGTGAGAACAATGGATGAAATAAATATAGATATCCAAAAAAGACCTAAAAATTGATCACCCACATGATCAGATTACGTAAGCAAAAACGAAAATGTTGTCAACTTGTGTACATTGCAGTGGTTTATATAAAGTTGAAGTTGTAATCGATCGTTGAAGCCCTTAGCTTGTTGAATTCCTCTAAAGTTAAATGCATTGTTGTCATTTTTACCGACCATTGGGGCCTAAAAGCTTCTATATTCGTCATTTAAAAAAAAAAAAAAAGCTTCTATATTCAATGATCGGTAGAGTATGTACAGGTTTATATATCCGACAGTACTTTATACGAGTCGACTAGGTTTGAGTAAAAAACTCCCAGAAAGCTCTACTGAAAACGAAAAAACAAAAGTGAAAACAAAGGAAAAAAAATCGAGAAATTCCCCCCTGCATGACACGTGGCCTCTTGTCCCAAACTTTGGTCACTCGCACGCTCCTCTTCGTCGTTCCCATGCCACTGGAACCTCTCTCTCCCTCTCAGAACACACAACACACTCCATTTCTCTCCCTCTCGAATCTCGGTTGTGTGTCCCTTTTAATTCTCAAAACGCGCACACACTGACACATCCACTCTCTCTCTCTCTCTCTGTCTCTCTCTCCCCCCGTGTGGCATGGCGAGCAACAGAGACAGAGACGAGGCTCTGACATTCACTAACCCGTCGTCTTCGTCGTCCCCAATCGCAGTGTCCGACCCATTCGACAGCATCCTCGCCGACCACACTTCCCGCATCGGCAGCGCCTCCGGAAGCTTCCAGAACGAGGGCTTGCTATCGGATTCCACCAACGACGCCGAGTTCGGCTTCTCTCGCCCCGACTTCCGGACGAGTCAACTCGCCGGAACCGTTGAGTTCTACCAGCGCCACGTCTTCCTCTGCTACAAGAACCCCCAGGTTTGGCCCGCAAGAATCGAGGCCTCCGAGTTCGATCGCGTGCCCAGGCTGCTCTCCGCCGCTGTGATGGCTAGGAAGGCTGATATGAAAAAAGAGGTCTGTATGTCTGTCTTTCAGTATGATTTTGTGGGTTTTAGTTTCGGTTTTATTGAAGGGTGGTTTTTTATTTAATGGATTTAAAAGTTTTGCTTTTGCTTAAGGCGTGATTTGGAGCCTATTAGTTTCTGGGCTCGTTCCGAGCTTAGTGAATTGAAATGGGTTTGTATGTTTTGAGGATTAATTTTGTTTTAGGGGTTATATGAAGGTTGTTGGTCTCAGTTTTGATAATTGCTAGATTTCGAATTTCAACACTTATGATATGGGTTCTGTGGTTTTTTGGGTTGGTATTGTTGTGCTAGCTTTTGTAGGTTTGTGTTTTGATTCATTAGTTTGAAGATGATGTAGATTTGTTTCGTTTTCAGAGTTTTGAAGTGAGCGTCTTGTGGTTCTTTTCCTTTCTTTCCCTTTTCTTTTAGTTTTGGTTTTTCTTATCAACAGACTTTCTATGTTTTTGGAGTTGAGGTTTGGGGTTCTGTGGGAGTTAGAAGATGGTAAGTGGATTACAATAGATTTTAAGCTTCAAAACTAGGTGATGATTGATGCCGTTTTACAAAAATATAGTTTGGTTCTGAATGAAGCATATAGTCGAATATTTCGCCCTGTGTAATTGGACAACACCTCTTTTGATCATTCTAAAGCTTAACATATCAAAATCTTAATCTTACATATCAAGAGAACTTTTCATGAATTTCTAGCACTTTTTCCTCTCTCAAATTAGGTGGATCTTTTATCTTCCTGTGTACTGGGTCGCACCCTCTTTCATTATTAAGAAAAGACACGGAATTTGAGATTTTACTTCATGTGAAGTAGTTACCTGATGTTTTTGTAGCAACTTTCCTATCTTGGCCTACTGGTTCTGTTTCAAAGAATTATGTAGGAGAGTAGTTCAGGGCTGCTTGCCACAGTATTCATTTTTGGAGGGATGAATACTGGTTTTTTTTTGGATATATCATCTGCCAGTTGCCAATTTAGTACCCTGATCCAGGAAATGATGTTAAATGTGCCGGCAAATTGAATTTGACTATATGGTCATTGGTCTTTTGTATAATTATGGTGAATAATGGTAAGGTTTCTTTTAAGACACTGAATAATTATGTTTATTATCCTTTATCTTGACTGTATTCATCATTTGCTTTATGCTTTGCTGCCTAAAATAGTGTGTCATGCATGTTGCTTGCTGTTTTCCTTGACTCCCCAATCTCTTTTCATGTATAATATCAGCTCACATTAACCTTCTCTCCTTGTCTCTTTGTTTTCTTTTTAGACTCGCCTGACAATATGTGAGGGACATGATGGTACTGAGACATCAAATGGAGATGTACTAATCTTTCCAGACATGATCAGATACAGGTCAATACCTGCTCGCATATATTTAGACTTTTTTCAACTATCCCCTCAAATTTAATACTGAGGTTAGTACCGATAAAAAGAAACAATAGTGATGGTGTTTAGTGAAAAATGCAGGAGATTGACACATTTTGATGTGGAGACATTTGTCGAGGAAGTGCTTGTTAGGGATGGTGAATGGCTTCCTGGAACTCCTGAAACGTTAAAGGGTTCATACGTTTTCGTATGTTCTCATGGGTCCCGGGATCGGCGTTGTGGAGTTTGTGGACCTGCTCTCATCAGTAGATTCAAAGAAGGAATAGAATTGCATGGTCTTCAAAGTAAAGTGTCTGTTAGCCCATGCTCACACATTGGGGGGCATAAGTATGCAGGAAATATTATCGTATTTGGATCAAATCTCAATGGAGAAGTCACTGGGCACTGGTAAGGAGATTGTTAATTGATTTGCTTTAACTATTTAATATTTTCAAGTTTTTCTTGATCTGTTACTTAGCAGTATAGTTTTTTGTCCTCCATTAAGACATTTCATTGATAATGGAGCCATATGGGTTTTTTTAAAAATAAAATATGTAGGTATGGGTATGTTTCTCCGGAGGATGTACCTGAATTGCTTGAGCAGCATATTGTGAAAGGAGAAATTGTAGATTGGTTGTGGAGGTAATCTTTTCGTTCTCTCTGCTTTGGGTAAACTGGAGGATTGCTTTTGAGGCAGTTTACATTTATTGCATCGTTTTCTTTCCCCCATTAATCTAGAAGCAGACCACAGCAAGCTGATCCACTTTTGATATGCTTTTAGCTGTAGGATAGGACCTTATAGCATGCTTCCTTGGTTCTTGTAATCAGAACACTTGGAGGTACATTTTTCGTGTTGATTATAAAAGGAAGTGGTAATTTGGAACTGGTGCCTTACCCATGTAGAATCTAGAGCAGATATACATAGGTTTATCCAGACTCCTGGCTTTTGTATAGTGTCAGTACGATTTAATTGGTATTGTTGGATTGGCTTTAATGAAATATTTGATGCTGAGGCCAGGGGTCAGATGGGTTTATCAGAAGAAGAACAGAAGAAATCGCAAGAACTAAGGCTGCAGTTAAATGGAGAGATAAATGTTGTGCAAAACATTGAAGAATTGACACAAACATTTAAGAATGAGACACTCACTGTTGCCTGTAGTTCTCAAGTTGAGGTAATGGCGTGTTGCATGAAAAATGGAGACTCCTACTGCTGTCAGAACCCTGTATTACCAGGAAAGCTAGATGATAATCTAGATGCCAATGTGGGTGCAGCAAAGGTGACAGCCCAAAACGAAAACAATGATAAACTAAATTCTGGCATCAGAAGTGGTGAAGGTGCTGGTACACGCAAAGTGTGTGCCATGCCGACGTGGTTTGAGAGCTGGGAGCGTGAAGATACCTTTGCAGCTCTTGCTGTTGTTTGCGCTGCGGCTTCAGTTGCCATTGCCTATAGTTGCTACAAACAGTTGAGATAAAACTCCAAATTCAATTGTTGTTTTGTTTTGATGATACAAGGATTTGGTGTCCAATCGTAAAAATATACAAATATCACTTGATGCTGTAAGGCCTTTTTCAGAAAGATGATTGGATTTAGAAGGGTAAAGAGTGGGAGAATTATCAGAGTTGTGTTTAGAATCTCAGCGTTGCCTCCAGGCAATCAAACGCTCTCTGCTCTCCTTGTTTCTTTATGCCTGCTTGACGTCTAAAGCAGAAATTTGAACTTGTGCAAGTATGTGTATTAGTCTGAACTTCGAAATTTTGATATTTCACTTTCCTTTCAAGAGATATTCAGTTTGTAATATTAAACAAATATCGTCTACAGCATGTCTGAGTGCTTTCTTGTACGTGACAAACGAACCAATAGCAAAGCTACTGATATACGTCTGAAAAAGGGTCACCGTAACTTTGCTTGTTTCAGCTGTCCAGCGTGAGGAGGCTGAAAAGGCAAGCAACGCTGAGTTGGATTACTCGAGCGATGAACATAATTTGTGAAAGCTTACACCTGTTCGCACGCTTCCTGCATTAATTATCTGAATTTATGATCTTCCACGCTAAGGTGGTAATGTCAAACTATACCATGGGAGCTAGCTATGTCCTAAAAAAGCCTGGATCGAGCTCATTCAAGTAAACATATTCAAGTCTGATAATTGTAGTCATCGATGAGAGTGTGTATCAGGTTACTGTGTCACGTGGCTAGCGAGTATAACTGTATTCTAAACTTTCAATCACTGGTGACTTTAAGGCCATTCTGATTTTCAAACTTGTGGAACTCGGTTTCTATGGTCTTAGCGATCTTGGCATCGTCCAGGCTTGGCTCTGGAACATCTACATGAACTGAACCCTGTTTGGTAAGTGGATTGGGCTCCATGAGCAAAGCTTGCTGTTTGATGTAATTGTAGAGTTGTTGATGGAATGCATGGTCCAAGGAGAAACAGTCGTCGGCATTCCCATTTCCATAATGCCTGGACGATCCAGAGCCCTCCTTTCTACAAAAATGCGGGAGGGATCCATAATCCATTATCTGGATACAAGTCAACATGACGTAGTCAAATAAATGGAACAATATTCAGTTGCATTCAATTTCATAGCTCATCAACGTTGTCGCTGACTCGCTACCAAACAACAGTGAATAATTCGCATGCAAGGACTGAGAAAAGTTTCAATTTCACTTTCCAGATTGATTAGAGGAGCTAAATCAACCCACCTTGACCAAGAAATTTTCATATAACAGATTCAATGACTGGATGCAGCATAGAAATTATATTGCAAGCATAACTTAGACATACTATTCTAGAAAAAAATTAAGCTATAGCAGCGTTAAGGCAAGTGTTGCGTCTCAATTAGGGTTTAATGAATGGGTTTAATGAATGTATTAAGATGCATTTCACATTTTGCATGTGATTAAGTGGGATAGATTCCACAGACTGAAGAACTTACCTAAGAAACAAATGAATAAGAATTTAAATAATGGAGAAATGCCTTTTGCAAGTGCCCGATACAAACGGCACGCAATTGGCCATTTAATAATATTTTTTTAAAATTCTCTTTCCTCTCTCTTTCGTTATCCCACCCGCCCAACTTTTCTCTCTCCCTTCCCCCCCCCCCCCCCCAACTTTCCTCTTCAGCCTTTCATTTCCTCCGACTCCTCTGCCAAACCTCCACCAGCATCCAGTCCCTGTGGCAAGAGATCTATTTCAATTCGTAAAACGACGATAGTTAAGAAGAAAAAATTTCAATTCATGAATTTCATAGCATCCGCATTCCTCCGTCAGACCTCCACGGAGCTATTTCGTTTGCTTTGTCTTTGTGAAATTGAAAGGATTGCTTTGTTAGGATTTAAGTTGGTTTTCTATGGCTTTTTATGCTCTGTTTCAAGTTAGCTTTCCACTTCCACGTGTTTCAGGTTAGCAGCTGTTTTTTATTTTATGTGTGAAAGATCTGGAGAAGGATCAAAGTGGTAGAGGCCAGCTTCCTGTTCCTCCCTCTCTCTCTCATAAGTTGAGCAACTTTTATGTGGCCTTCACAGCTCGAGACTGGGTTTTCTAAGAAGGTTGAGGAAGGTTGAAGAGGACAGGTAGGTCAAGAATCTTCTTTGGTCGGTCATGATCGAAGATTGGATGGAGAGGCAGAGCATTCACAGCTCTGTGCTATTCAATTCAACCTCAAGCTCCTCTGAGTCTAGCTCTGGTGCAGGCTTCTCATCGTCGGAAACAGAGTCTTTCTACAAACACAAACCAAAACCAAAGTTGCAGAGCTCCAAGAAGCAGACGAAGTTGGAGAATCGGAATTCAGATAAGCATCCCAAGTCGAAGAGTGAAGGAAGTTCCGCGAAGTTGAAGCTACAGGGGTTGAAAATGTATGGCGAGTTGAAGAAAGCGAAGCAGCCCATTTCACCTGGGGGTCGCATTGCTAGCTTTCTCAAGCCTAATGACGATTCCAACCATTCGAAAAATTTTGAAAACTCGTTCTGTAAAGAAGGTTACAACTACATTTGATTTGAAAGGTTTAAGCCACAGGGAGGTTGATGATGATGATGATGCCGAGAATTTTTTACGGGCTGGGTTTTCTAAGAAGGTTGAGGAAGGTTGAAGACACGAAGCTCGGGAATGGGTTTCTCACTCTTGAAGAGGGTGAAATTGTTTAGCCTATTAAGACAGGCCACGCCGCTTGTCTGTTTTTATTTTTTTTATTCTTTTCGTACGGTCGTTTGCACGCCGCTTGTATCTTGCGACTATACCTAACAGTTCTGTAAATAGTGAGACTCAGTTCTAAAAGAAAAAGCCCCCCAAAATACAAATGGATTCGCATGTTATGAACAGTGATGGAAGTTTAGAGAATAAGCAAACCGGAAAACCCACTTGCCTTCAGTAACTCATCTCTCCCACAACCTTGCAGCACCTGGATTTTCCTCCTTGTCCTTTCTTGCAAAAGAGGTTTCACAACCTGCCAATAGTTCAGGCCCTAAGAATTTTGTCGCAAACTAGGCCTTTTTTAAGCATGAATATAGACCAAAAAAAAAAAAAAAGCATGGATATAGACACAAACCTTCCAACATGCCGAGAATACATAAGGAACATTTACAATGTAGTATTTTTCTGTCTTCTCTGGATAGTTCGAGTCATCTATTGTAGATATAGCAGACAAAAGCTGCATTAAGATTGAACCAAAAGTGCAGAAAGTGTCAAATATACATATGGTCCTCAGGATTAGGAAAGAAAAAATAATTACTGATTGATGTTGAAATTGAACACAGTTGCCTACTTAAGATGTATAAAGAAACAAATGGATACCTTAATTTGGTTTAATGCTGAAAGCTTTAAACCGGTCATGTCTAAAACTTTCAGACAGGTATCAATGTGTCTTCCATGCTTCTTTGTTGCAGACGGCTACAACAAAGTAAAAATCAGGCAATAGTAAAACTACTTTAACGCTATAAATATGATTAAAAAAACTCAAATATGCACCAGTATTACGCAATCTCTGTACTCATTCATCTGGATGTGTGACTGCACATAGTAGTGCCCCTGAAATTTTTTTTAGAAAAATATCGAAGTAAATATGACACATATTACATCATGCACAGTTGTGTTTAAATGCTACTCTAAGCCAGTTCCATTAACCAGTCAAGGTTAAAATTGGGGGCCCCATGTAACCAGTCAAGCATGAGAGGGTTATGAATGGGATCCAAAGTATTATTGCCAGTCAAATACTACAATCTTGATCCTTCGGATTTAGTACGAGAGGGTTATGAATGGGATGCCCCATTTCCTGAGAGGGAGAAGTTCTTGTGGTTTATAATGATTCGAAGATGAACAAATTGTAACTTTGATTAGTGATTTTGGAGTATATGCCTAGATGTGGTTTGGACTTTCCTTGGATCATTACACCTTTTTTTTTTTTTTTTTAATCAGTAAATAAGAACTCGATTGATGAATAGTCATAGCCCTCCTTAGGTCATTACACTTATGCCCTTAAAACCTGTGTTCCATTGTATACCAATTCCTCGAATTAGCATACAGTAAATCCTAAATGCAAATAAGATACTTGTATGCAATTATTCATCAAATCCCAGCCCATTAATCCAATGCAACTTTATAATTGTGAAAGTTAAGGAGATTCAAGATAGCATAATATACTTACAGATGCTTTGTCAAATGTGCTGAGCCCAATACCAATAGCAATTACTGGAAGGCCCTGCAAAATTTAGCAGGGAAAATTTGAAGAAAACATAAGTAGGAATATTGCAGGGTAAATAATCCTTCCTTTCCAATGAATGAACAAAAAAATACCACAAACACCCACTCCATCACCCCCCCCCCCCCCCCCCCCCCCCCCCCCCCCCCCAAAAAAAAAAAAAACGAAAAACATACGGGGAGTTTTGGTAAAATCATAGCAGCATAATTTTGAGAGGCCAGACCTGCCCAAGTAAAGTTGGCTTGGACAGGATAACAATGTTAAAGAATGAAGGCCATGCTAATATTATGTATATATGTAAACTACAGGTATACCTCCTTTGAATAACCAGACAATCCTACAAGCTGCGAATCTCTCACTGCTCTATACAAATCAATGGGGATGATGGGTTTCTGTAGAGAGAAGCAAAAGAAACTTTTATGATGTAAAAAATTCTTGATAACCAAATAAAGTGTGTAAGAGAGGAACACCAGAAGAATGCAATCAAACATTTTATTTTTCCTTTAGACCAAGTTTACTATACAGATAAATATATATTTTCTTGCCATGCAAATGTTAGATGCATAAGCATCATTACAACTCATAAAGAAACTTTTGTTTTCACCCTTTTATCCTGGGTCAAAAATCAACCATTAAATTACCATATGGACCAGAAGTGTCAATAAAAGTATATACAAGCTTGCCCTAGATATTGGCTACAATATGACTCATGATTTATCATGAATATATTCTTTTGGCACAAGACTGAGTCATTTTCCTCCAGGCACAAATCCTACTACAAATTATATATTAAATATGAATTTCAAGGATAAAGATATATATGTGAATTAGCACTACTAAACCACTTATGGATGCCCTTGCAAGTAATATCTTCGATGCATAATATTATTACAATTCCTTATGCCAATTTCTTGGCTTTTACTAAAATTTAAGGCATCTGGTTACTACATGGACCAAAGTCCTCAAACAGGTTAAACAAGCTTACCAATGTATTTGCCTGTGTATGATTGATATTTCGGCATGTATTTATGTGCTAGGGCAGCAAAATTGCCTACCAGGCAACAGAACTTCCATCCACAAAATGATTTCAAAGTTTACACAACTCACAATAGATTTGTTTTATTGTATGAATCCAGATAGCGAACACTTCGCTGCTTTCACTACTGTTACTTCTTTTTCTTTCAGTTGTCTTGCTAATTACCCATTTCTTCGTTTATCAGTTGCTTGTTTGCCAAAAACAATAATGGATTAACGTGAAAGAGAAATTCAAGAGTGACTTTAACCACAATATTATATGTTAAGCTAATAATCACATAGTGATGCAACTCACCGCCAGTGTATGGTCAATCTCATTTTGAATTCTCCACTGTAAGCAATCGATTAACTGGAACATGCAGATTGGGTGGTTAGTAAAAGCAGAAATATCAAAGATAAATGAAAGTTAAAGGATCGAGAACATAAAATTTTGAGAAAGAACAACTCAATAGTAAAGTTTTAGTGAAATAAATAGATCTAAAGTACAACTCAATAGTAAAGTTTTAGTGAAATAAATAGATCTAACCATTTTATGCGCTTTGGCAACACTCCGGTCCCTGGCTTTGAGAAATCGTACTAATGTTTCGATTGGATAACCCTGGTGAATGTTCTAAATATCACAGTACATGCTCTGAGTTAAAACATGCACAGATCATCCATAAAAGAATTGCAAAAACAAAACTGTCCTCCTCAATTCAACAAAGCATCACAAAACAGGAAAACCAAATCAATAGATGGCGCACGAAAAAAGCACAAGAGATCTTTTTTTTTATATATATATTTTTAGACAAAAACAAAATATTAGAAAAAAAACTTGCTTTCTTCGTCTAACGCGCTTAAAAAGCGAATTACTATGCTAGACAGATTCCCATCCCCCCATTTGCCTTAGTGGGTAGCCTCGAGACGAGTCGTTCTTCTCAAAGTTGCAATGAAACTTCGTCCACCAAAAGTTTTTTCTTTAAACTTTAAGTATAATTTACCTTGTCCACCAATTAGGATAAGTTGATAAGAGGGTTTATGTAATCAGGTAGCAAGCACTTTTAAAGCAAATTATGCTTTTTTCTTCGCATTCAAACATTAACAGATCAAAGAAACTAACCTTGAATGTGTTTTTCAGTGGTTCGTCTACTGCAATGATTAAACATACAGGAAGGAAAAAAAAATGTCAGCGGTACAAAGATCAAAGAAGAACTCGAGCAAAAGAGAAGTTGGAGCTCACCCTGTTCCATTAACGACTGGAATTGTTTGATCGCATCCTCGTTAGCAACACCCATTTATTGTGTTTCTATAGCATAAATTCAAAGAATTCGATCAGAGTAAGTGGAAAGTCGAAAACTCGCTAATTTATGAAGATTTCACTGCGTTAAGAGTTTCCTGATCCTCTCTTACAATGTTTAATACTATTTGTTGAATTTTTACATAGATGAATATTGCATATATTTATCTTTCTATAGAGATATTAGTCCATTTAATTTGATCGGAAAACTAAAAAAAAAAAAAACAATCAATAAAAAACTGCGTACTAGATTCTATCGATTTCTTTTCGACCTTGAATTAATATAAAAACTCAGAAAACAGCATCTCTTGTGTGAAGACGATAACTTATATATATAAGAAAAAAACACACACAAAATATTCAAATTAAGATGATCAGGTGCGTGCATGTGATGATCATCGAGGGGCCGGCTTGATTATTGCATGATACGGTACCTCAACCTGATTAGCCATGCATGATGTGATTACCAATCAAATAAAAACAACACATGCTGATATTCTACATTTTATAAACTATAAATTATTAAGAAAACAAGGACGTTAGGTTTAGCCAATTAATTAAATAATTAAATATATAGTACAACAAATGCTGCTGCCGCTGCATGGCATGCATGCATGCATGCAGCTACGCACTAATTAATAATCTTTGACTGCTACAAGTAGCTTGGATCCTTCTTGCATTTTTTACGTCACCTGATCAGCACAGCCTAGAGTACTGCATACTATATATATATATATTCACGATTGATCTAATTTCCAAGATCTCTACTATCGAAGATGAAACCCTAAAAAGAGTTAAGAATACAGCAAGTTTTAAGCATTTTTTATTTTATGGTAACACCATTGCATGCAGCAAATGAATTGGTTTCTAGCTTGGTGTTTTTTTATCATGTTTTTTAGTATATATTTATAATGTGTTTTGAGTATTTTGGTGCTAGCTCATGCATGCATGTAAAGACCTTTAATCCTTGGTACTCTCAATCCGCTTGGATGGATGGTTTTTAAGTTTCAACTTCCATTAATCCATGCAGATCGAACAAGACCTGACATGCATGAGACAGACATGATCGCAAATTAATTTGTTGTTTAATTGGATGAGATATATTTCTGGTCAAAATAATTATTTTATATTAAAAAAAAAAGACAGCCTATTATATAAATTTAGTGTATAAAAATAATTTTAGTCTCATCTAAAATGAAATAATTAAGGAATTAATATTATATTTCCACGTGCCAGGAATATTCTTTAAATAATACGTCCAATCAACGAATAAAAATAATGCATCTTTTTCGTGATGATGATTATATTTGATTCTTTTTTCATTAGGTGGCGGTGGCTTTCTGACGATCACTTTAATCTTTCGATGCGGTTTCCACGTTCCTCACACACTGTTGGACCGATGCATCATTGTGATCTGGATGCCCAGCTAGCCCTTCGAAGTCCATAATTAATTAATAATAAAACATTAGCTCAGACAAATTAATTAAAAAAAAAAACATGTGGTAAAATAAAGGACATATGATCATCATAAAATAAAGGAAATTTGGTACTAAAAGAATCAAATTAGAATATGATCTACAACAGTTAACGACAATATCTCAAGAAAATAAGAGAATATTAAGGATATAAAGATCATGGAATATGTACTAATTAATCATCATAAACTTTATTTATTTTATTTTATTCTATCAGTAATGGTGATATATATGATAATGACTAATCATTTTTTAAAATTCCCGCAGGGCCAAAGTCATGAATTGGCATAAAGCGTCGGTTTTTTTTTTTTTTTGTTTTTTTTCTAAAATTCCCATTTGGAATGTTATCCCCTCTAATTAATGGGAATTTCTAATTCTGCCGTGAGAATAATGTAGTATATATATTATACCTTGATCAAAACATACCATGGGCGGGGATAGCTCAGTTGGGAGAGCGTCAGACTGAAGATCTGAAGGTCGCGTGTTCGATCCACGCTCACCGCATTTTTCATGTTTTTAATGCCACTTTGTAAAAGTCTTCACTCCATCCTATAAACAAACCTATACAGCTCTCTGTGAAATCTAGACGACTTCGATCTTCCAAGGCCATGAAAAATACTTCCAAGTTGCAAGAAAGGTGAAACGTATTACATGTTATACTCAAAACATCCGAGGTTTCTCAAGTCTGAGCTGTTTTAAGCATCATGCGTAAAGTACAGTGGATGGGAACAGCAAACAGAAATGTGTTTGCGTGCTCTGTGCTGCATAATTATGGATTATTGGTCAATAGGCTGGTTGCTCCTCACAGACAGGAGGAAGGAACTTCATGAACCGATAATATACTTCTGGAATACAATTTTGAAAATGTTTCATCAAAACATCAAACATATTGTCATAATGGATATAGAAACAATAAAAAAAAAAAAAAAAACCCTAATTTTCACATGATCAACATTTTCAGAACTCTACATCTTTCTCGAGCAAAAACAACAAAATCAAAAAACAAATTGCAGATTGGTTCTGGAAACAACTAAAAGAAATCAAATTCTAAATACTTTTGATCAGGGCAAGCTGCAGAAGCAGATTTTTCACTAGTTGACGCCGTGGGGATTGGAATTCGCTCGATCTCAACCGGTTTTGGGATCTCGGGTGGACTTCCGCACCGAATCAAAGCCCAATTTAAGCCTTCGAAGAAAGGGTGCTGCTTAATCTCGGTTGCTCCTCGCTTATATGCCAACCTATGCTGTGGTTCTTTAACCAGTAACCCTTTTATCAGATCTCTTGCTGAAAAACTGACCACTGGTGACTCCGGGAACCGCAGTGGCTGACCCACAACATTGAATAAGGTGGCTCGGTTTCCTGATCCCTTGAAAGGAGTCTTGCCAAACAAAAGCTCGTAGAGAAAGATACCGAAAGTCCACCAATCAACTGCACTGCCATGGCCTTCACCTTTGATAATTTCAGGTGCCAAATACTCGTGGGTCCCAACAAATGACATGGACCGAGCATTGGTTGGCTCTGCAATAAGCTCTGGCAATGGACTCACTTGGTTTCCCATTTCATTCTTGTTTTTCCGCTCTTTCTTGGATTTGCTAGAAAACAGACGAGGGCCAAAACATGTTGTAGGTGCCACACAAGATGGTTGAATACAGGAGGGCTCTATGCAAGCTGGTTGAACACAATAAACTGGGTTCTTGCGCAACAGTTCAGACTCTGGTGCAGAAGACTTGACTAGTGTAGGGCTGTAGGCACAGCGCAGGGAAAGGTCAAAGTCCGAAAGCATTATGTGTCCATCTTCCCTCACGAGGACATTTTCTGGCTTGAGGTCACGGTAAACAATCCCAAGCATGTGGAGATACTCCAGAGCAAGGAGAACCTCTGCTACATAGAACCTGCATATTCAAGGTCGAGTGATAACAACAATGAATTATCACAAACCATTGTGAATGCAAGACAGTAAGAGTATTTATTTGCAACTACTATATGACGCAGGTCCTATTGAACTCGCAAAGAACTTCCTGCATATTCAAGGCCAAGTGATAACAACAATGAATGATATATCACAAACCATTGCTAATGCAAGACAGTAAGAGTATTGGTTTGCAACTACTACGTGACACAGATCCTGCTGCAACTTGCAAAGAACTCCCTCTTGCCATGTACTTATTGAGCCAGAAACAACCAACACATATCCTTGATTCTAGCAGGTAAAAACAGTTAAAATCCTTTAGTTATTGTGTCATTGGGAGAGAAAGACCTGAGGGACAACACGGGACAAGCACAGATCCAAACGATCTCAGTATCATCATTCTATAACAGATGCCTGGGCTTTCAGAGGGGGCCTCAATGAGAATAATAACAACATATGCTTGATCTAGATGTTTTCTCTTGTATACATCCAGTGTACTTGGGCTACGTCCATTGATATTAATACCATTTTTTACTTCAAAAATATCGTCAATAGAAAATCCTATGTACTTGGGCTGAGCCTTTGCATTATTCAATAAAACAACTATGCCCAATCAACAACTCGACAAAACAACTAGGAACATGCCTTCGTTAGTCATGGTGCTGGGACAACCCCACGGCTACTTTTTCCTGAGAATTATCCCTAGAAATTCTTAAAGCACAGTGGCCTCCCTGACAGAAACTATTTAGCATGATTGAATTATAAGCAGACTATCCAATATCCTAGGAATGCCCATTTCTTTAGCAAATAGGAAACTCCAGCTTGGAAGAAAACAAAGAAGACCCTCAGAATAAATTTGTCATCATATTCTTGTATCTAGATAGTTGAGCCTTGCATACTTACCTTGTACCTGGATGTGTCTTTTGCGCTTTTTCATGAAGTTTTTACTACTTACCAAAATAAGAGAAATTGCTGAAAAGATCTTCTAGACACTTGGAGCATTACCATTGATTCATATCTCGTCTGGGAGACACATATCTTTAAATCTAGTTATCATGCATAAGCAGCATTGCTCCTCAATGCCAATTTTACACAACACCTAATAAAGAAAAGAAAAGTTGCGGAAATTGATCCTTTATCACTCTATATATTTAACAATACCTAGAATTTTTGCTGTAGATCCAAATATATCCACCTGCTAAGGTTTTGCTTGTACATACCAAAAGAGGACATATTTTGTATGCATGAGTATTTTTTCATCATTCGGCAGATCAGCAAGATAAAATGAAAAAACTGAAGACCCATCCTATAACAATGGGTTTTCAATAAAACAGTGAACCAAGATGACCAGGAGATTTGACAAAACTACATATTACATAAAAGCATGGATACAGACTGATACAAGTAGTTGAGAAAACTTAATGCCACATTTGAACCATGTTATGCTTTTTAAGGATAGGTATCTTACTTTACGGCTTGTTCAGAAAAATGTTTCCCTGGCTGCCTCTGCCGAAGTGTGTGCAAGTCACCTCCAGGGCAGAACTCCATCACCAAACACGAAAACTTTTCTGTCTCGAAATGGGTATACAAGGTCGGGAGAAAAGGGTGGTCTAAAGACTGCAGTATTTCTCTTTCTGTCTGAGCTCGAAGCAGTTTTTTCCGGCTTGCTAAAGACGCTTTGTCCATAATCTTCAAGGCAAAATAACATTTAGTTCCAGTCAACTCTGAAAGATACACGCTTCCAATATCCCCACAACCCAACTTCTTAAGATGTCTAAAATGGCTCATACCCAATACACCAACTTTTGCTCGGACAGCTTGTATGGCTTCCCATCTTATGTCATTTGCTTTGTGAGGTTTGTTGATACTGCTACTTAAGCTGCTACAAGTGCTTTCATCACTTACATCACTGCTTGTGCTACCTCTGCAGATACTGCTCTTCCCGCTGTCAACAAAATCAGGTCGATCACCAATCTTGGCACTCCCACTAGTCTTGGTAACACTGCTGGTTCCATCACCGACTTTAGCTGAAGCTGGGCTACTTCCATGCTCAGAAGTTTTCTTTTCTTGATCAGCCCCACCTTCAGGTGAACCGTTAGTCTCATTCACAACAGGACTTACACAAGCTGGCGCTTGGTTTAGCTCACCCAACGATAGACTTGAATTAAATTTTACAGCTAAAGAACTGTTGGATGCCTTTTGATGAGAACTTGGCGATCTTTTATCCTCTTTGTTTTCTACATAGACCTGGTTTGGTGTGATGTGTTGCACAGTGTTGGGAACTTTTCTTGGTGTAACTGGCTCCGATTTGCTGGTCTTTGTGATCTGTAAAGGTGAAGGCCTGCAGATATTGCCTTCTGTTGTGTGACTACCAATTAGTTTCCTCTGCTTTTCCGAAGAAGTTTTGGCACCAGACCTTGAGGCCATGGACAGAACGCAGACTTCTGAAATAGATCAAATTAGACAAACCCATCACTCAACCCCCAATCTCGCCACATGACTCCCACCATCGATAGTCCCAACTATTTCCATCTCCAAGTCCATCAATAGCAGTGTAAAATCTACAAGAAATCAACCACAAATCACAACACAGTAAGATATATAATGTGCTTGAACCGAAGTTTTCAAATTCAAACTGCAACCTAGGTCACACAAATTAAAAGACGCCTCGAGCAAAACGAGGAACATATCAGAGAATTAACCACCGTACAACTAAAATAATATGCTTGAGTTACCGAATTCAGACTATAAACTAGGCCACACAAATTGGAGGACATTATTTAATCAAAACGATGAACATATTACTATATTAGAGTTTAAGAGTCCTTAGTCGCCGCTATAGCTATGCCATCTATCCTTGTATTGGATCAGAAACCCAGATTAATGCAGTATCCTTTACTTGACCAAAGAAATACCCACATAGAAGTGAAAAAAGAAACATATGCTCTAGTAGCTAGGAGTTAACAACTAACAAAACAAAAAGTTATATAGCACCAAAACAAAATTGCATGCACGCCCAAATCAATGCTCAAACAGTATCAAAAGATCAACCAAAAGGTTGGTTGAATTTTTTTTTTTTTTTAAAACAAGAACATAGACATCTACCTCAAAATGCCAACCCTTTTTTCCATGAAAAATTAGGCTGTCAAGTGAAAATGTAATGGATCAATAAGCATAGAAAGGTGAGAGAAATTCAACGGATTCACCCATAAAATGTAGATTCTTCATAGCTCTGGATATGCAACAAAGGCCAAAAGAGCAAAAGATAAGAGCAAAGTAAGAGGAATGATACAGATCTCCAAAAACAAAGACCCACCTCTTTGGATCCAAGAACCCCACAAAGACACCATATGCTAAAAAACAAAATAGAGAGCAAAGGGAAGCGAGAAAAAAAGCCCACTTAAGCAAATCAGAGTACCCAGTTGAAAAGCAAAGAGAAAAAAGGAAGCCCAAGAGGGTACCTGGTATAGAGTCTCAAAGATCAGAACTTTGCGGGAGGGGGGTCTTTGCTTTAGCAGAGTAGGAAAAGAGCATTCACTCGCAACTGTAGAGAGAGATAAAAGGGATGAATTTGTGAGAGCTCCTTCTCCTCAAACGTGTGGAGAGAGAAGGAGACAGAGACAGAGACAGAGAGAGGAAAAGAAGAAAGAGAAAAAGAAAAGCTTTAGAAAGAGTTGGGTGTCTCTGTGGGCTACCATTCATGTAAAGAGGGAAAGAAGGGTCAAAGTTAAAGTGAAGGCTTTTGTATTGTTTTGTGTGTGTACGTATATTTTTATTTTTTATTTTTTGATCCAATCATTTCAATGTATTTTATTTCCAAAACGTATGGGTTGAAAGGCTGAAACCTGAATCAACGCTCACAACAGCAGCAACAACAACAACAATAATAATAATAATAATGAAAATAAAAATAAAAGAAGAAGGGTCTGAATCAACATATGGGCCTCCGACGGCTCCAACCTGTCCCCTCATGTTTTGTGCCTTTTGAGTATCCCATTTAGGGCTTCAACTTTTTCAGAATAACCACTATGCTCCCAATGCAACATCTTCCTTTTGTTTTTTGTTTGTTTTTTTCCCCTTCTTGTGAGGGTCATCGCCTAATGCCATTCATTGAGTTGTCCACAAATAGCCCGCTTTTGCCTTTTTTGGTTATTGATAATCAAGTTATGAGCGAATGGTCCACGATAGTGTTAAGTTGATAAGGGACTAAACAGGATGGATGGCCAGGATGGGTTATTGAAAAGCCAAAGAAGTGGCCATGGAGGAGAGAGGTGGGGTAGCTTATTATTGGGTTAGGGTTTGGGCGCAATGATGGGCAGAAATTATGCTTGCTTGCCATTTTATATTTTTCTTTTTTAATAAAAAGAACCAAGTCCCTAATTGCTTATCCAAGCAGCAAAGAAACAACCAGATCCCAAATGCCACCTAGTGCCAATATCAACACCATCCCAAAAGCACATTTAAGTTCTTGACTAACATGTGTTTAATCGAAAGTAATTAATTTATTTTAAGCAGCTTAGAAAAACAAAGGGAAAAAAAAAGTAGAATAAACATGAAAATAAGATTAAGACTGAGGAATGAGAGAGATGTTAGTCATAATGTAGGCCAGATTTACAACAACCATTTTTGGCACAGTTATTCCTTCATGGGACGATGTGACCACCCAGAGCAGGAATCAATGGAGAATAAATGTGTGCAATATCTCCCTTCAGAGGTTACTTGTAGAAGCATGAAGACATATAGCAGAATTTAAGAGGAAGTGCACGACTTATGTCACATAGTCACCACAAAATGCAACATTAATTTCAACAGTATCTAGATGAGGGGTGGAATGAATTATAGCCACTCGTGCCTTGCAACAGAGTTTTCTGTCTGTCTAGTAATGTTTGCAGAAAGAAACCCAACAGCACAATCTTCCCAAATTGATTTGATTCTTTACCTCTTAGGCAAGCATGGACAGCTCAGTTATTGCTATAATTCTCCATTTCCCGCAACCTTAAATGGAAGATCGGAGTATTTTTGCTGACAATCACAAAAAATTACATCTGCGCTCTATGGTGGGAAACAAAATTGCTTGCTTACCTAGACAAGAAAAAGGCAGAGACATTTTTTCAGATATTTCGTAGTGATAATATCTGCTGGCAATTCTAAATTAAGAACTACCAATCAAGTATGTTGAAAAACGCACGGCGACAACATCTTGGCACATTAATCATAAATAGCATGCAAATCTTAGGCTACAATTTTCCATAAGACCTGAATCTGAAAATGCCATCGCTAATCTCCATTGCCATTGGTATTTTCCCATTCCATTTCTTGTTTTTTTTTTTTAAAAATCGGAGGAGTTGATGGATAAGAGTAACTTTTGCATAAGCATAAGCAAAAGTTCCGGAACTTGGGCTGAAATCTTGGTTTCATTAAGATAAATCACATTGAAAACAGTGACCGAGTTGATTTAGATAATGCTTGTTCATGAACTTGGTGTGAGCAAAATTAAAATATTTAGTTCCTCGATTGACCCATTTGACCTGAGTAATGGAACGGCAGAACGCAAACCACCACACCACTTTGGCCCTTTCAGCTTTGTTTAAGAGCAAATAAACCATCAAAGGATAAAGTGATTGGGCAGCTAGCTTAAAGCTGGCACACTTTAGACCTTGGTTGCCAATTGGCCATTCAAGCTCTATAGTATTGATGGGATTTTATGGTAAAATTGATAGCTTTTATGTGATACATGATGCCTTTATGACTCAAATTATAACATCAATATCCATGGATACAGGTACTGTAAAAAAGCTACTTGAAGACTAGTTTTTCTAATTTTATTTTGGGAAAGAAAGAGGCTGCTTATAAATTTATTTTATGGTACAAGATAAAAACAAACAAGAGCCTACCTATGATTTGTTTGCTTAATAGGGCTGGGGAGCTGCCAGAGAAACAGGATTCCTTTATTCCTAATGGCGAGGTTTAGCCGCTTGGTCATATGCAAGACAGACATTAATGTCCACATGAGATCCAGTTGACAAAACCCTTCTCAGATTTGATACATGAATCTGTGCGATGACGAATATATATTAAAAAAAAAGAAAAAAGAGAAAGAAAAATAGTTCTTTTATCAATCAAGAATTATATATGCACGTTAGGGAATCTTTTTCATCAAGCACTATAAGCCTGTGATGTTTTTGTTAAAGACTGATCATTACAGTGTCCTGCAAACCATTCCGATATATATTTTTTTATTCTCGAGCAGCTGAAACTCTCCAGGTCGGACTCAGTGCAACAGTGGTCCAAGGTGCCTAAATCTTTGCATAGTTTTAGATATTTTCCTAATATATTTGTAAGTAGGAAGATGCCACAAAAGATAGATCCAAATATAGCATATCCACGTCCACATTTAATAACCATTCCAGTAGATCACAGGCTTCGGTGACTTTTCTAGACATTAGGAAAGAAACTCCAAAAGATGTGTTATTACTCTCTGTAATGGGTGGACTTCATAGGTCATTTCTAAAACAAGGAAATGATTACCTCCCAATAGGTCTAGATAGAGCGGATTTGGTCGAACTTTGGTGAATAAAACAACAGCTACAAACCAAGTAAATCAGAATTGGTGCATATTCTGAAATCGGGAAGCCCATTGCCACACCTGAAATTGTGTGTTCGTTACAGTAACAGGATATTTCTATTAAACATTCAAGTAAATCAGCACCTCTCAAAGTGGATTAAATGATAAGAACATTTGCCTCTTATATTATGATGTGAATATATCAAACATCCTTAATCAACAATACATAAATAATTTACTTGACCATCTGTGCCCTTTCTACCCCATTCTGCATTTATTATCCCGAGAACAAAGCATCAAGAGAGCTCAGAAATCACACGTTCACACTTGCTTTCCAAAATCTTCACAGCTTCGGTAAATAGTACCTCAGGAGGTAATGCTCCAGTTGATTCAATCGTGACTGTAGAGCAAAAGCAAACACAAAATTTAGAACTGATCTCAAAATAAGGGCATAATAACATGTTGGAATAAATTTCTATACAAAGCTGAAACTGCAAAGGGGTTAGAAGTCGAAGGTGAGGAATCCTCAGAGTTTCAGTGACTCCATGATTACTGTTTTCATCGTTTTCTGTTTTCAATATCAGCTGTAACTCACATATTTATCACTTTCCTTCTATGTTCCTTATATAATTACAGCCACCATGGACCAAATAGGTTTACTATCAAATGTCCTGAGAAATGCTATATTTAGCTTTTGTCATTAGTGCCTTGCAATTGTGTCCCCCTACCTCCCACTACCGAAGGAAAACTGATCCACCCCTTCAGCCCATAGATATGGGGCCCAAGATTCTGATTAACCCGAAGGTCAAATGCAAAACTTACTTCCTGTTTCTAATTAATGCACACGAACTGCATTACTTACATATGAAATGATCCTTAACACGTCGTAACGAAACACGCTTCTCCCATTCTTCCCCTTCTCTGATGCATTCTCTACACAATGTGCAAGCTCGCGGTCGGGCCACATTTAACCTTTTTTTACCTGCTCAACAGACATATCATTAATTAGGAAAGCAAGTCCTCTCAAAGAAGTAGGAAGCTGTGATTGCAGGCATAGCTTTATGACAACACTATGCCCCATCAGAGCAAAGCCTGCATTCAAAATTTCATTTTCAGACAAAATCCCCTGTAATTAGCTTGTGCAATCTCAAGCACCTAGACAATAAATGTCAAAGAAAATAACAGTCACCATTGCCAATATCTTCAATGTCGAATACTCCAACTGGGCATTTACTTTTAAGATTTTCAGCCACTTCATCTTCAATCTCTTCCAGCAGTACAACCTGATCACATTATAGTACTTTTACAAATCTTCTTGTGTCAAAAACATTTTCAGTGTATAAATGCAACCTAAATAATAGCACATTATACCTCAGGAAGCATCCTATACCAAGCAGTGGCCACTGGTGACCACTTTGCATGTGTTTTACCAATGCCTTTAACAGCATGTGCTTCAAGTTCAATTTCCTACAAAAGATGAAACATTCAAATAAACTTTTTTTTTTTTAATTGGCACCAGGTGTCCAGGAACAGCGTCCCGACTAATCCCGGGGGTGCACAGGCCCGAAACATTCAAATATACTTAGTGGTGGTTTCAAGAACATTCTGCCCACCAACATTAGCAGATTCCCCGTTTATCAATAAACCTAATAATCAGATACAATCTCTACAATAAGAATCAATAAACATAAGCATTTTCACCTGAGGTGGTATTTTTTTTACCCCTAAAGTTGTTAAGACCAGCAGTCAAAGATCATAGTGCATCCAAAAAGAAGCCTCGTGCAGTTGTCAGGAATGCAACCAAAAGAAAATGGCTGTAAATATCATCCAGATTGACTCCTATGTAGGCAGTCTATGTCACTCAAGCAATGGGTTTTACTCATAGTTGTATGTATGATGTTTTTATTTATAGGCAAATTTGAACAATAAACAGTGTCCGCAACAGGTACTTGGGTCCTAAATCCTTCCAGTTCTCCCTTGAAGGAAGAATTTGGATGTTTTCTGTGAGCAACAAGCAGCAAAGCGATGTCCTTCAATCTTCATGGAAATCATCAAAACCTCATTTGTTCCCAATATGCCGAGGCTGATTTCACCTTTCTATAATATGATCCCTACATTGTGCCTCTTGGTCTCCCCTCTCAGTTACCCACTCTCCCCATGCAAGAAGGTCCCTCTGCAATCCCATGATTAATTGCAGGCCCTACACCTCATAAGTGACAACCACAACTAATTTACTCGAAAGAGAGTAATTTCAGGTATGTACTTTATTCAATGGCAAATAATAGTTCATTCTAAAATCATCAAGTATAAATAATATGGGTTGGGATTTTCTGAATCAATAACAGGAATCATTTGCTGAAGTTACTAATATCACAGCCTGAAATTTAAAAAGAATGAGTTTCCAATTAAATGGTCATATCAATGAATATGTTATTTCCGTTTGGGGGGACCTTTTTTTGATGTTGGGGTAACACCCTTGGTGACCTGATGACAGGGGAACCAGCAACTGAAACCTCGGTGAACAGCTGTGTTGGGACCTTGGTTTAGCAACGAATAAAAGGTTGTATAAAACTTGGATAATGTTTCCTAACATTACTTCCCCTCAATTTTCAGCTTAATAACATTTTCATCTTATGAAAAAATCAATGAATATGTTATAAAATAAGAAGAGATAACCCAGCTTAATAAGCAATGGGCAAAAATACAAGAGGAAGAGAGAGAAAGTGGGTGGAGGGTTACCTGACCAGGGGCAAGTTTTGAAATAATAATATCATTAAGTCTTCCCTTGAAGCCAATTGGATTGCTGGAAAATTCTGGCAGAGAGTCTTGGCTACAGCTAAATGAAGTGTAGGTTTTTGGTTTTGAGGTGGAATTTGAATTTGGGTCTTCTGATTGCAAAGGAAACTCACTCCCATTGGGTAACCACGTCAATGCATTTGCTTTTACTGAATTGTTGCATCATCACCAAATATAACCACCAACATTAAAAAAGAAAGAAATAATTAATTTAAATTGTGAGAATAGAAGTTAAAGATATCAGCCGTACAACACAAAAACTATACCTGTAAGACGTGGCCCACCTCGTTCACAACGAACATGAAGTTTAAAAACAATGGAATTCCTTTCATTCAGTGCATTATTTTCTATGGAAAAAAGAAACGTGCACTCAGTTCCCAAAAAATGCAGGTGGCAAACTTTCTGTTTTGTCAATAATTGGACCAGTAAGCATATCTTAGCTAACCTGCATATTCAAAAAGCCTCGGGTCAACACTGATCGGAATAAGACCCAACCTGTGGGCAAGCACTTCATCTTGGACTACTGACGTATTGTTTGCAATAAGAACTTTTTCAATGGCCATCGTTGGAACCTACATTCATAACAACCAAAGTGGATTCAGCATTATCACTAGTACAGCTTTGTAAACCAAATACTTGTAGGCACATAAATCCCATTTCCAAGAGAAGGTGCAAAATAGTACATCTACGTCCAAGCTATCATCTATAATCAGCATGTTCACAGAACCATAGAAGAGAGAGAGAATTCTCCTCCCTTCCATGATCTAAATTGATAGAAATGGACGAATCTACGGAAAGTGGCACAATGGGAGGTAGGCTTACATGTAGCAACAATGACAACCAAGCAGCAGTCGACCGTCTGAACTTAGACTTCTCTATATCTGGTAGAACATTTTTTTTAAAGTAATACGAAGTTTTATTAAGGCAAGTAAATAGGCATAGGCCAAGTACACAAGAAGTATACAAGCGGACAAATCTATAGAGACATTGTAGCAACTAATGGGAAGACTCTAAAAGGACTTATATTTACAATTTTCCACCATTTTGTTCTGGTATTAGGCTCTAAAATGGTTCCCTGACAATCTATAGCGTGAAACAGTTGTATGAAAAGATGCTAGAATGTTGGGCATCCTTTTTTTGTTGCAAGGGGGATTGGTAAAGAACTCATGTCGGAGATCTACATAACCATTCTATAGACATCTCAACTGACTTTAAAAGTTCTTAAGATATTTACCGATCAAAAAGAGTTCTTAAGATATTTAAGAAAGAAAATCTTTTCCGTTGTCGAACTTGTAAACAGTAACAAGTCTGTAAAAAATCTACACAGAAATATTGCATCAAACTACCTCATCCACTAGATAGCCCAAGTCAGAGAGAGAGAGAGAGAGAGAGAGAGAGAGAGAGAGAATAAGATAATAATCACACTACGGATAAATTAAGAACATATAATTAGTTATCATTAGTGCCGGATAGTATGCCCAAATCATGAAGTGTATTGTAAAAAGATCTGGTGAAATTTATTCTCGAGCAAGAATAGGATAGAATGTACATAAAAATACATAAATATCACACCTCAGCAATGAGGATTCTCCGAAATGCATTGGCAATTGCTGGATCGATCCCAATCATATCAAACTCCATGTCATCATCCGAGCATCTAATCACTTCAACTCTAAAGTCCTTGCGAAAATGGTCTAGCCGGAAACTATTATCTATTCCCACGGACGCAAAAGCACCAGAATACTGTATAGTATCTGTCTACACTCACCAAGATCACGTGTAAGGAACTAAGGAAAAAAACCAACAGAACATTTTTTTTAGAGAGGTAGAGATTAACAACTTCAGGAAGAACTCACGAAGTACAATGAAGTGGGTATTTCACATGTCACACCAGAAAACAGAAAACAACACCATGAACAAGACCGAGAAAGCAAAATAGAAAAACAACAACAGGAACAAGACCCTGAAAGAAAAACGGGTATTTTTGAAAAATGAGATTTTGGTAAAATAAAATGGGAAAATATGTTTCTGAGAGTGAGATAATAATATACGTAGTTACTTATTTATGGAAAAGAAAAGGGACAATAATATACATGGTTGGGAGCGTCAGCGTTGCAGAAGACGCGGGTTCTCTGTAGCTCCACGTGAGGTGGAAGTTTCATAGGAACGTCTGGAAGACTCATTATGTAATCTAGTCCTCCTCGTGATTCTCCTCTTCCTCCTGATTCAGACTCAGACATCGACTCTGCTTCACTTTCTTCCTCTTCTTCGGACATCCGTTCATCTCGCTTGGCCATTCTTTTGATTGGATTTGTCTACACCTGTGCCTTCCCTCACTGCAACTCGTTGCTAGGGTTTTGCGGTTGGGTGGAAAGACGGAGAAAAACCGAAAAATAATATAACTTAGGGTTTTAGGTTTGTCAAAGGGTTTAACGAAGGAAGCAACGATGTGGGGCACCGACTTTATCACAAGTCGTTTTTTTTTTTTTTTTTGTTTTAAATTATCGGCGCCAGTTGTCTGCGTCCGACTCCGAACTGCGTCGGACTAATTTGAGAAGGGTAATGGTGGTCTGCCGGCAGCGGTGAGCGTGCCACCGCATGCTAATTTGTTTTTAATATTTTTTAAATATTTATTTTAAAAAAGATGTACTAATATATTAATATTTACTTTCTTAAACATTAAGTAAAAAAAGTTAAAATATATAACGGGTCAAAATGAGAGAGCAAATTCATAAAACACACTAGCATTTTCCATTTGAGAATTTACAAGTTTTAGACAGTTTTTTATAGGTAAATCTAAAAAAAATTTAAAAAAAAAATCTAAAAATTGGTTTTAAGGTCTAAACATTTTAATACTGAATGCAAACTATTTCGTCTAATCTTGCGTACCATGTGTTTGATATGATGAAACTCTGCTCCGTTGTTCGAATTGGGAAAAATACCTAACTGGCTGAAGTCATATTCATAAAAATTTTCCTTCTACTTTGAACGTTTCTAATTTTGTATAACAAAAGGGAAAACAAATTGGCGCCGGATGCATACTTGCAGTTTTAACTTCGCCATTATGTTTAAATGGTCAGATATTATGAATTGAATTCTTCCTCTCTAAAAGTACTATGTTTCGACAAGAGCTTTCAAATATACCGTAAGCTCAAGCTCACCCCGTGTTTGACAAAACAACCAACCTGCAATGACGCAATGAAAAGGGAAAGTACGGTAATGTTTGTTCATCTTTAAGGATCGAACAGGCAAGCCATACTCAATATCCATCAATCCTAAACAACACTTTAAGACAAAATATTATATGTCAACCAGATGGAAGGCCCAATTCCCTCATAGGCCACAAATCTTATGTAGGCTCTTTGGTCCGCCATCAGGCTTGACATTAATCTGAATTAACATTGTTGCTGTCTTAAATGATGAAAGTAAATTCGTCTTTCGTCTGTTCAATGATCCAACCTATCTTTGAGGATAACTTTAAACCTCCTGTGCCAAGCAATCATGGAAGTCGGCAACAACCAAAAAATACCTTCATATCAGCACACTGATCATGTTATTGACAATCAAGATTGATTCTTTGACAAACATTACAGAAACAAAACTTTTTGGTACCGGTATAGCCCGAGAACCGCATGGTGTTTTTTTTTTTTCAAAAGACTTATAAGCACTAAGCAGGAGATTTTTCTTGAGCCAGATCCTTGTTCTGTTGCGATCACATTACAAAAGGGAACATGAGCTTCTCAGATGAACGCCCCTTCAGTGCAAACAGTCTTCGTGGCTGCTTGTACCACAACTTAACCATTAGTAAATTAAGCAACATGACTCCCGCTGGTGACTCCCCCTCCACTCCTCGGGCGTGCAACCTTTTTTTCCCTGAAAGCTCTTCTCTTCTCTTCCCTGTAGATGTTTGAAAGAAAATTAAACTTTGATTAAAAAAACAAAACAAACCCATTGTCACAGTCGAAGTGAGAATAAAAATCGAAATCATTGGCTATTTCATAATTTCTACCACTCAACATCTATAAGATGGGAGTTTTTTTCTCAATAAGTCCTATAAGATGTTAGATTAAACCTACATTATGTACTAATGGATGTATAGATGCAATTGTTTAATTGAACAGAGAGGTTTGATCAAACATGGAGATAGTTTTGACCTTGCTTTCGAGATCTCCTCTCTTGATGGAAATTTCCTTTTCTTCTTCTCCTGTCTTGATGGAAATGTCGTTTTCTTCCCCTTCTCCTCTCTTGACGGGAATTTCCTTTTCTTTCCCTGGTTGGCAGCTGCCCGTGATTCTTCTTTGCCATTTTCAACAACGCCATCATCCAAAACCTCAATTTCTTTCGTAGTTCCAGCAGTCAATTCCTCAGCATTCTTTCCACCATCATTTTCATTTGTCCTCGAAACTTGCTCCACCATTTCTGAGAGTTCATCAGGTTCTGCAGCTGGCTTTGAATTGCTTATTTTTTTCAACTGCAATAAATTTTGTAAATAATAATAAGATAAAATTACCGACATTTGATTAAACATCATTCATGGCATAAAATATCCCGAAAGTACAATCCAAACTAATAAATTTGGACAGAATGACTTTTCAAGAAAACTCATTCTGGTCAATGTTGTCATTGGCAGCAACGAGGCTTCCTGAACCAGTCTTGAACTACAATGCGGTTCTCTTCCATTAAATCCAATTCCCAGGATAGAACTGCAGGCCATTCATGTGCACACTGTCATTCCAGAGTTTTGTTTTGGATTTAGATACCAGCATAACTGAGAAACTACAAGGTTTGAGCATTCTGAGGTGCTTAGTTTGAAAAATACATTTCCATTCACCAGGGTCCAGGTGCGACCAATTTAGGCGCACATGGTATGGGCAGAAGCATTTGAATTTTGCTTAATCAAAGGTGTGGCTCCTCCAAACCTCCCCGCCAATTTCACCCACCCACCCCACCCACACACACACACAACCTTAGCCAAGAAAGAAAGTGTTCGCTAAAAACGCAGCATTTCTAAGATCAATACCTACCTTTGCTACAAAAAAGCCATCCATATTGTGAACATGAGGATAGAAACGCCTTGTCTTTTCCAAAGATGGGTGTAAGCGTTGTTCCCTAAAGCGAATAAAGCTGGTAGATAGAAAGCATAATTAGATTCAGAAATCCCCAAGGTTTGCAGTAGCTGTGGTTCACAAAGTGAATATTGTTACCCTGGACGCCCAAAGTCAAGCCCACAAGACACCAATTTAACATTCCTCCTCTTGAGTGCATAGTCAACAACTGCTTCATTCTGCAAAATGCAACTTGATGATGAGAAAGAAAAGAAAAGAGGGGAGGGGGCAAGTGTTATTTCCAATATTCAAGGTTGTCCTTATAAACAAACCTCCGCAACCATTATGGAGCAGGTAGAGTAAACAACGTATCCCCCAGTTTTTGAATTGGCGTCTACCATGTCAATTGCAGCAAGTATCAGTTGCTACAAAAAAACAGTTTGAAAAGAGTTTAACATGCTAAAACAACTGAAATGATCATCGTAATGGGAGAAAAGCACATTGAGTAATTCCAACACACTTTATTTGGGCAAGAGAAAATGTTGCACAATCAGAAATTTTTTGCATATTTTAGCGTTAAAACACAGTTCTTTCCAGTATCTGAAAAATAAGTGCATGAAGTGCAATACCATAATTACCTTGTGCTTCTACTCCCTTTTAACTTATTTGTTTCTAACTAATAACAGTTCCCAAATTAATCTTCAAAGGTAAAAAGCACAGAAAGTACAAATGTACCTTCTGCAAGTGGGCACATTTCTGTATTTCTTCAAAGCTTTTCGAGTTTTTAACTGACTCATCTTTAGATATAACCTGTAAAAAAAAGGTAGAAAACATTTTATCTTGTTAAATAGTTAAAGAAAAATGAAAACATACAAGGAGATTAAATAGTTCATTATCACCCCAATTGCTTACCCCAGTCCCACTACAAGGGGCATCCAGCAATACTCTATCTGCCGTGTTGACACCCAAAACCTTGGGGAGCTGAAACAGGAGAATGAAACAACAAAAGAAAAAATGTCATAAATGGGTTGATTTCAAGTCCTTTTCCAAATATCTTTTCTGTTCCACAAGCACAAGCACCCACTTAACAACTTTGGCAAAATAAGAGTCCAAACTCAATAAAATAAAAGACACGATGCTCAATAAATTTTTTTTTTATAAGTAAACGGTAGTATTAATTATAGGAAACAGAAAAGCAAACCTCCTTCCCATCGTAGTTACAAACAACAGTGTTTGTCACCCCCATGCGATGCAGATTTGCAGTGAGTGACTTAAGCCTTGGTGTCTTCATCTCATTTGCGAAAAGAATTCCTGTTGAAAATTGTATCAGAACACCAGTTTTTCTTTCTTTCTTTTTTTCTTCTTTGATAAGCAGAACTCCAGAAATCTAAAGGAATAGAAATATGGGACTTCTATATGATACTCAACTTCAAAGTATCATGCATCTTTTCCCCTCAGGAAATATGATAGAGTATACCCTCTAATAACTAGTATCATAGAATTTGGTAGTCTATACCAGCTAATATTTTCCCAAGTAACAAGCATCATGATAGCTACGGTTTGTGTTTCTCTTTTTTAAAACAAATAACAGATTAACAACTCATTTGCCTTGCATTAAATTTTTTTCTCTTACCAGTAAAGCATGCCACTAACATAGACGTATAAATTATTAGTTTATAAATAACTATATTCCATCCAAAAGATAAAATATAGGTAAAGGCATGAACAAAACTCATTATCTTCTCGCCCCAAGAAAAAAACACAAGGCAATTCTTTCTTTTCTTTTTTGATAAGTAACATAAGGCGATTCTTAGGACTTCAATTAAATATTTTGTAGCATATTTCCCTATCATTTAAGGTGACACTTGAAAGAAATGTCAAACAGAAATCTGTTTACTAGATTGGTTGCTTTGTGCATTAAATAAATGGAAGCAGGATGAAGAAAATTCAGTTACAAATTTTTGATTGGATTTTTCAGCTGAGATTTAGACTTTTAAATATTTGGTACCAAGATGACTATAAATGTAAAGAGAGGAACAACTAAAATAAGAACATACAGGTAGACACACATCTGAATCAATTAAACGAATTAGATCTCATCACATACCACTATTTTTCATAAGAGCAGCAATATAAGTCGTTTTGCCACCAGGTGCAGCCCTGCAATAGGATATAACGAGGACTATGATGATAATGGTACTTGCAGAAGAGTTGCAGAAACATTCTGGCATTTGTATTTCCATATTATAATAACTTTAACACCACCAAGATATACAACCAAGTTGGCAATGCAATAAGCCAATGCTACCGAGAAAAAATTAATTGTATCATGTTTTTTTATTAGAAAACATTGTATTATGAATATTCGAGAAACTTTTTCTACTTATCAAAAGAATGTCCCAGAAATTAAATTTTAGTATACAAATGTGTATGTGGGCATTCATGTGTGTGCGAGAGAGAGTTGTACGCTTATATGTTCCACACCTCCATCGGAATGCCTATTTTAGTGTTCTTTCCATTTGAGCCCAAACAGAGTAAATAGTTTCAGTATAACCAGTATGCATCTGTTTCACCCTCTTTTTCCTGATGTTATGACAAAAGTGTAGCTACCCCACTAGCACCACAAAAACTTTTAAGATGAGCTACAACTTGCCCTCTCATTTTAAAGAGGCGAACAGATTTGCACAGCTTGACCACAAAATCAAGGTACGATATCCTCTAGAAACTAAAACCAAAACAACAGCTAAACATTTCATTTGCAAGTACAACTTACGCCATGTCAACGATTCGTTCCTTTTCTTGAGGAGCAAGGGCCATGACAGGCAAAAAAGAGCTTGCACTTTGGAGCTGTTAAAAAGCAAGTTGAGAGCCCGAAGTACATCACATAGAATATACAAAATGAAATAAGGTGTCATAGTTGAATGCTAACTAAAGACACTGCATACCATGTAGAAACCAGCCATATATTCAGGAGTCGCACCAATGGGCACTTGTGAATCGTATACAACCAGTCCAACCTGCAAGTGTAACATAATTTTGTCTTCCACTGTCACATATAAAGAAAGAATGGGAGAATGGAAAAACAAAGATATAAAGTACTACTTACTTTTGACCACTTGCTTAACGGATCTAGGTTTACTCCTCTGTTTATCAAAACATCTGCCAAATCCCGCCTCCGTGTCTGAGTAGAGTCAAAATAATGTTCTAGAGGAAGTAAGATATTGAGTAGAAAAATGTAAAACAGGTCACACATCAGCCTAGCAGCATACAACTGTCATATCACCTTTAAAGTGTTAGTTCGCAAACATATGGGTCGAGGCTTCTCAAAGGCTTCAATAATTTCCATAAGTTCAACGACTGGAAACATCTGCAACAAAAAACACACAGTTATAAAGACATCCCAGAAACACCTCAAATGACTTATTTTTCTTTTTTCCTTTTTTCTCTATGAGAGATGGGAACCTTGAGAGAGAGAGAGAGGATTCCCCACCTCCACTAAAGCCCCAATTAGGAAATCATTGTAGCCATAATATGAACTTAAATCCTTCTTAAACTGCTCGATGTAATCCTTCCTTGTTGTCCCCTCTTGCCTCAAGGCCTTAAAGTTTGAAAGCACTCGAACAACTGAAGATAAATAGTAAAATTAAATTTGAAGGGGGAAAAAGGCAGATAAGTTTATCTATAAGCAACGCAATCAATAGTAAATGAACCTTGACAATAGTAAAAGCAGAAAAAAAAATTTAAAAAATATTACTCACTCTCTTTTATCCGCCTTTGGAGATTTGAAAGATCAGGAGGGCGATGTGCCTCTACTTCAAGCTCCTAAGTTATTATAAAAACTAAAGATCATAAGCCGAAAAAGACAAACTTCTATGAAATTCAAAAGTCAAGTAATTAAAATACAATGCATAAAATGGAAACAATAATCAACCTCCTTGGTTGGCAATCTGAACTCATCAGATTCCTCTTTAATGTTGAGCTGCATTTCCTCCACTGCTTCTTTTTCTGCCCTATCCCTTTCAGCATCAATAGCTCTGGACTTCTCCTCAATATCAGATTCATCTGAATCCGAACCCAAGTCTGAGCCCAAACCCTTCTCTGTGCCAATATAATAAAATAACATCAATGATCAAATAACAAAAATGAAAATAAAAAATTAAGGCTTAACGATTGAGAAGCAGAATACCTTCATCATCACTTCCTTGGAGGAAATCATCAGCTAATGGATCATCCCCATCAGAAGAGATGTCTGAACCCAAACCAAAATCCTGCTCATCTCCGTCAAACACCTCATGTTCCTCTACTTCTTCGTCCGGACTATCAGAATGCTCGGAAAATTCATCTTCCTTTGAGTGCTTAGCAGTAAAAAGCTCACTCTTTTGCTTCTTTTTAGACGGGGACTTTTGTGACTTAGCACCCTTTTTCTTATTACCGGCCATTATAGCTGTGGAAACAGAGGATGAACTGCAAACACAGTCCTAAACGTAAGGCTCAATGAAAAAGAACAATACAAAGACTAATATACAATGTACAAATGGAAAATATGCATTAACCGATCAAAAACGAATTCGACAGAATTATATTGTCCACTGAGTTAGTTAAATTGGAACAAAATGAGCCGAGCCAAGACAAATATCGTTCATTCGTGCCCAAGCTTCAATCCAGCTTAGCTTGAGAAAAAATTGTCAGGCTCGGGGCTAGAATGCTCTTTCTTTCTGTGACCCTAAATTTAAGTAAACTCATAACTAATACCGTATCAAGCACACAAACACACGAGAGCGGAAATTGTGAACTTCAAGAAATGATAGATTCTGAGATAAAAAAAAAGTATCAAATATCCAACGCAAAGTTTCAATTTTAACGCACAAATCAAATGCCAAGCTCGACCAAACAAGTCATGACTGAATGCATTCCTGTTAACAGGGATTTAGGCCAAAGCCAGTAGCTTACCTAGTTTTATTTCACAGCGAGAGAGAGAGAGAGGCTAGGGTATCAGGTTTTAGTCGTCCTCGTCTTCGTCGTCCTAGCTCTTCGGCTAGGGTTTAGGGTTTATGAGAAAGAAAGAGAAGAAGAGAGAGAATCAAATTTTGAAGGGCTGCTATTATTTTTTGGGGTTGTACTGATTGGATTGGGCTCTGCTTGAGTTCTTTATGGATCCAAAAAGTATAATGGGCTACACTTGGAATGGGCTCAGCCGCTCAGACTACTCTTCCAATTAATGTGCTGATCCTTAACCTAATTCAGGGATATGATTGTACAAACCCAAACAACGAATTATCATTTTTTTTCCTCCTTTCTTTATTTTATTTCTTTCTACAAGAAAGTAAGATTCACATCCAAAGTTTCAACTCATCTTGAGTCAGACTGAGTTATTCTATTATCAAGTTAGAGTGTGGAGCACATCATTTATATTATTTAAATAATAAAATTTAATTTATAAAATTTAAATTTTAAAATTTATATTTCAAATCAAATTATGTGAGATAAGCATTTTATTATGTGTATACTATATATCGGTTTGAGAATAGAATTTTTCTTTCAATTAACATATAAATCTTAATAAGGACATGCTCTTGCGGCTACACGAGATTAAATATAAGACTATACTATGTTGATGATTACTAGTATTTGTTCACAAAGCCGTGTCTTCTTCTCGAAGGCTCCTGTCTCCGTGTCTGGTACACCCAACAAAATAGACTGGACAAGAAAAAAGATCTGAATGCATTAAATTCCTATATGATTTTTCAATTTTGTTCTAAACACAACATCCAAATCAATATGCCAAGTGAATTTAAGCTCGAGAACAGGAATAGTATATCTTCCCTCGAGAACAACCCCACCCCCACTAAGCTTGTTTGGGTCCATTGCACTCATGTATACATTCAAGATCACAGCTTGCTGAAAAACCAATATTCTTCTCCAAGTAACAAGCTGATCTAAGCATACAATGTAAACACAGCAAATGCTTCTCTTTGGACCATTTAACCTCTCTCTTTCTCCAATGATAACTACACCTTGGAAACACCTACCTGTCTCCAGTGGACCCTATTTTCGTAATTATTTAATTGTGTCTCACAGAGAAAGAGAGAGAGCCCTCAGCCTAGATGGAAATCTTGGTTAATCCTGAGTTGGGAAAGCTAGTATTTGAATGGCACAAAAGAATCAAACATTTTTTGTATGGTTACCAACTCATTTCATCTCATCATTACATATTTTTCAAATCTTCATACACTTTTTTAAATTTCTATATAAAATATAATAAAAAATTAAATTTTTTCAAATCCCAACACATTCATAATATTTAAAATTAATATTTTAACAATATTTTATTCAACTCAACTCAACCCAACATCCAAACCCAACTTTAATTTTCGAAAAGCCTTGGATCGACCCTTTAATTTCCTGCCAAGGATTGAGATTGTGAGATGGTTTTTGGTTTATCTATGTTGGAAAACAGATATCATGCATAGTGAAAAAGAATGAATGAGATCATATCCATGCTTGTTGAAGTTTTGGACATATCATTTTGGGTTGGAGAAATGTATATATTTTGGTCCCATTCCAAAATCATCGTACAAAATCATCAAAATCTCCACTGTTTTGCGTAAAATCTTCATGATTACCACCATTATTTCCCATATATATGTGGCCCTTGCTGTGAAATTCAAATCATCCCCAAGGATCGATATTGAAGTTTTTCCTCGAAAGAGAAAATAAATATTTGAAGCAGGATGAGGCCATTTTCATCAGAGTCTTCACCAGAAAGGTACGTTACCAAAAAGAAGAGAGAAAAAAATGATTGTCATCATATCCTATCACAATCATGATCTTCACCAAGAAGGGCAAAGATCGAAAATTGTGAAAACCATTGTATCATTAATGCCCCATTTCCCCTCCATTCTCTTTTCGCCGGCAATGATAAAAGCTTGACAGATCGGAAACAACTCGCCATTGACAACCAAACTCCCTAATTTGAGCTAAGTTCCCATCCCACGAGACAGAAAACTGTCCTCCCAAATAAATTTCAACTACGGTGAAAATGAATATTTTCAAGACTAAAGAAAATTAAAGAACATATCTTAACAATCACATTAATTACAAGATAATTAACTCAATTTAAGTGATTCGGTTTTAAAAATTAAATGGAAGTGTATTTTCATAAATACCCAAACTTAGTCACATAGAAAAGCAAATTTAATATTTACCCATATAAAATAAGACCATAAAAACACTTATACATGAAGTCAAGCCATGCTATAAGACTGATGTTGGGAACTATAAGAAGAAAAAGTAAAGTAAAAATGAAATCAATCACATACCAACGTAATATTTATGTGATTCAACAATATATCTACATCCACGGAATATAGATGTCTTTATATTTTTTGAAATACAATACATTGTGTGGCAATATATATGCAGCCATATGGAAATACAATATATATATATATATACACATTTGTGTGTGGTGAAATCCCAATTAGGGTAATTAGCACGTAAATTATAATTAGGAGTTTAGTTGGGCCGGTTCAAGAGCTAAATCATGTCAAAAGATTTTTTTCTATGGGTTTCACCACCTCCCACGGCACGTCATTGAAAATCTATTAAAAAATTGTAACGAATTCTTAAATTGGGTTAAATCGAACCACCACACAATAAAATCAAGTTCCACACAAAAAGCCCAACAGTTGACTCAAGCATGGATTGTTCATATACGAGTTCCTTAATTGATGATTTAGTCAACTCTATTTTGTTAACTTTTTAAATTTAATTTATGAATTTTAAGGAGATAATCATATTCCTGTTATTTCCATATTATTTTAATTCATTGTTATCGTGCGTCATAAATAGTGTATGATTCTATACGTTCACGGTAGGTTTTATGATTCTGTCGGAAAATTTCTAAATTATTGAGCATCCCTAATCTCATGTGCAAGAAATTATCTCCAAAGTGTGAAGAAGACAGGGTCACATCTCTAGCAGTGATGGGAGTTTGACTAAAGGGGCAGCAACTCCACTTTAATCAACATGAAAGTCAGAAATCATAACCACTTCATCAGGCCCTCAAATTCAAGCTCCCCAACAGTCTCTCCATTTATAATCTCAATTAGCTGTAAACCATCTAACTGATCCAATCCCTCTAATTCAGAGTCAAACAAACCACATCCGCAGGCAATACTTGATTCTGTAGAAGCCCCCCATATTAATTACTCCCTTCTTTCTATATGTTTTGGGGCAGTTTGGAGGTTTATTAAGCATGAAGATATATACAATATTATTGAAATGTACGCAAGATTATATTCATATAGTACCAGAACGTATATTCAGACTCATGAAAAGATACTTGGCAAAAATAAAATAAAATAAAATAAAATAAAGATGCTCCTCTTTTTTGGGTCATTAGAGTCACGGTCGAACATATTTATAAGTATATATAGTTTCCATTGTTTATGATCATAGAATACGTACGGCCACATTCTAGTTTTCTTCGAACCAAAGATTCAAATTAATCGCTTTCCCCCACGTGGGTTTCGATGAAGAATATCTAATACAGCCAAGTTCTAGTTTTTTTTTTTTTGAACCAGAAATGCAAATCAATTGCTTTCTTTACGTAGACGTCGATGAGTTCTATATTATGTTCGAATGCGGTTGGTTACAGTCGGACATTGACTCCGAGCATCACACAAGAAGAATTTTCCCACAGAAGTGAAGGGCCTTAAAAAAAGAATAGGACGGTTAAGTAAGGTGAGGTTGTTGAAGGCATTGGTCCAGGGATTTGGCATTCTGTGTCCAAGAGAGGGAGAAGAAGCCATGAATGGTTCCGCTGAAAACGGAATACTACCTGAAGCAAAGTTTCCCCAGAATCATGAACCCAATATTGAGCTAGCAGGTAAGCTCTCTCTCTCTCTCTCTCTCTCTGTGTGGGAAAATAGAAGGCCATGGTCACTTTAACCTTGGTTTCATCGTTCCTCGGATTCTTTGGTGTGATTAATTGACGAATGTTCCTTTATGTTGGGGAAATCAACTCATTACATGACATGGTTACAGACATGTCTGGCTGATAATTGATGAATTTACATTTGTCAAACGGTTGTGATGATCTACTCCGTGTTTTCTAATGAATCAATTTAGTTACAAGGGTAGATATATAGAGAGACTATATACTTTCTTAATTGCAGAAAATGAGGGCCAGCTGTCTGGTAAGCTAGCATAGTACTGGACAATGTAAACGACATTGTGCTGATCAGGACTTCGCAAAGATACTGCAGAATTTTCAGTATTGATAAGAATTGTATGGTTAATTTATCTCTAATATGGTTATAATTCCATAGAGATCATGTCAAGTCTTTCCTTGAAAACTGAAAGAGAAATTAAATGAGAATGATGACAATACTAGATATGTGTGAAATATGATTGGAGTTGCTGCAAAACATTGGTTAGATCTATGATAATGGGATACTATGGTACGTTTCTTCATATGCTAAAAAGAACCCATAATTGTAATTTTATTCTATTCAGGTTAACAATGAAGAAATAAGATTTTTTTTTTTTTTTTGCTGCATGATTTCTTAAACTTTTTTCGTTCTTCTGTACAAGCAGGTGAGGAAGAAGTCAATGATAGCCCAATCGAGCAAGTTAGGCTGACGGTTCCTCCCACTGATGACCCAAAACAGCCGGCCTTAACATTTCGAACATGGGTTCTTGGGCTGATATCATGTGCCCTCCTTGCCTTTATGAACCAATTCTTCGGGTACCGCCAAAATCAGCTACAAGTTACTTCAGTCTCAGCGCAAATTCTTGTGCTCCCAGTAGGGAGGCTGATGGCTGCATGGCTTCCATCAACGCCAATTCGCGTCCCACTTACAAAGTGGTCCTTCTCACTGAATCCAGGGCCATTCACTCAGAAGGAACACGTTCTGATCACCATCTTTGCCAGTGCTGGATCGGGTGGAGTGTATGCAGTTCATATTTTAACTAGCCTCAAGGCATTCTACCGCAGGGAGATATCTACAGCAGCAGCCTTTATATTGGCAGTGACTACTCAGGTACATTCGGGGTTCTTCCCTTGGTTTCTATGTTGTTAAGGATTCCTCATAATCTTCCCCTGATTCTTAGCCATCTTTACTAATTTGTTATAGTTGACCCTTAATTGTAGGCTTGTAATCCTTTGTGATTCTTTCCTTATCAATTGTACAGCTACACTTGTATATATATGACATTCGGACTCCACCTAAATTGTGGTGGTTTTACAAACATTATCATGGTATCAAGAACCCTATCCGAATCACTTCCAATACCCTTTCTTTTTCTTCTTCTTCCTCATGGCTGAACCCCTCTCCTTCAATACCATGGTTCACATGGTCACTATCAAGCTCTCGGCAACCAACTATTTACTCTGGAAAAGCCAGCTTCTACCCCTGCTTCAATGCCAGGATTTTCTCGGTTTTGTTGATGGTTCCTTCACCCAACCATCTGAAACTCTACCTAACCCCACCGACGGCACCTCCATATCCAACCCCAAGTTTCTTGAATGGAAACTCAAAGACCAGCGGATCCTCAGCTTGTTGCTGTCGTCCCTCTCTAAAGAAGCTATGGCAACTGCCGTTGGTCATGCAACCTCTCGGGCTGTCTGGGTTGCAGTCGAGCGTGCCTTCAGCCATGGCTCCAAAACCCGTGAGTTACGCTTGAAGGATGAACTTCAGCTCACGAAGAAAGGCAATCGATCTGTTGCTTAGTTTGCACGTGTGTTCAAAGGTCTCTGTGACCAGTTAATGGCAATTGGACGTCCCGTTGACGAAGTTGACAAGGCTCATTGGTTTCTTCGTGCTCTTGGCATCGAGTTCGCTGGCTTCTCCTCCACACAAATGGCTCTCACGCTGCTGCCCTCTTTCCATGACTTGGTCCCTCTAGCCAAAAGTTATGATTTATTTCAAAAATCTCTTGAAACTCACTCTATTTCACCTGCAGCTTTCATGGCAAACCGTTCCTCAGGATGTGGAGGTCAATCTCGTTCCATAGGCAATCGGCGCTCCAAAGGTGGCTCCAATGGCAGCACGGGAGGTTCTTCATCTGGTGGTCACTCTTCCAGCAACAACCGCTCCCATCGTCCTTACAATCCTCGCTGCCAAATATGCAAAACAGAGGGCCATACAGCTGATTGATGCCGAAACCGTTATGATCGTGCGGAACCATCGACATAGCTTGTTGAAGCTTTCCAAAACAACTGTTCTCTCTCTGATGGTCTCTCCAGTTCAGATTCGTACCTTGACACAGGGGCCTCCGCTCATATGACGCCTGACTCGATTGCACTCGACACTTCCGAGAAATATGTCGATAAGGATAAAGTTGTTGTGGGAAATGGGGTGTCCTTACCCATCACCCACACGGGTACTTCTAATCCTTCTTCCAACTTAAAATTGCTTGATATTTTATTAGCTCCCCACCTCACCAAAAATCTTCTTTCTATTAGTAAGTTGACTTCCGATTTTCCTCTTCAAGTCACTTTTATTGACTCTTCATTTGTCATTTAGAACAAGATCACAACAAAGGTGGTGGCAACGGGAAAACATGATGGCGGTCTCTACGTACTCGAGCGTGGCAGATGCTTTTGTTTCTGTCCTTAATAAATCTGCTCTTACGGCGCCGTATGACCTATGGCATGCGCGTCTTGGTCATGTTAATCATTCTATCATTTCATTATTAAATAAAAAAGGTTAGTTATCTCTTACTTCTATTTTGCCTAAACCTACTATTTGCGCTACCTATCAATTTGCAAAGAGCCATAAGCTTCCATTCTCCACTCATAATTCTCGGTCCACCTTAATTTTGGGCCTTGTTCATTGTGACATATGGGGACCGGCCTTGGTTAAATCCAAAATGGGTTTTACTTATTATGTCATTTTTGTCGATGATCATTCCAGCTTTACATGGCTTTATCCCATGAAATTTAAATATGATTTTATTGACATTTTTCTCCAATTTCAATTATTTGTGGAAAATCAATATTCTTGCAAAATCAAAATTTTCCAGAGTGATGGTGGCGCTGAGTTTTGCAGCAATCGCTTTCAATCTCAACTCGATTCCTTCAGCATTCATCACCAAATATCTTGTCCCTACACTCCTTCTCAAAATGGACGCGCTGAACACAAGCATTGCCATGTGACTGAAATGGGTCTTTTGCTCTTATTTCATTCACGCATACCCACTTGCTATTGGGTTAACGCTTTTAGTACTGCAACTTATATCATTAACCAGTTGCCTGCCCCACTTCTTGAAGGTATTTCTCCCTTTGAAATTTTACACAGTAAACCTCCACTCTACACCAACTTTCATCCCTTTGGTTGCAGAGTTTATCCCTGTTTACGTGACTATGCTGCTAACAAATTTTCTCCTCGCAGCATTCCTTGCTTATTTTTAGGCTACAATCCTTCCTATAAAGGCTTCCGTTGTCTAGACCCCCTTACATCCAAAATCTACGTCACTCCTCATGCCAAATTTGATGAACAACATTTTCCCTTACTATCCACCTCTATAGCCCAACCCCCCGCCTCCTTAGATCTCTCCTGTTTTTTGGAACCCTTGCCAACCCATGACCTACCCTTACCCCCTACCCCATTGCCCCCCACACCTTTATCCGATCCACATTCTCGGTCTGGGTCTCATGCATGTCGTCTTTGTCCTAACTCTTTCTCTGAGCCTTTGCAGGTCTCTACCGAGTCTCTTGCTCGTGACTCCCCAGCGCAAGATCCGCCACAGTCTAATACTCCAGTTTCTCGTGCTCCGACCCTAACTCCATCTTCTCATCCGATGGTCACTCGAGCTAAGGCAAGCATTTTCTGGCCGCGGTATCCCACTTACCTCAGCCATCATGTCTCGGGTCTTCTACATGCTCTTCTTACTACATCTGAGCCCCGCGGTTTCAAATTAGCTGCTAAAAACCCTGCCTGGCTCGCTGCTACGGATGACGAGATCAAAACTCTTCGTGACAACTGCACTTGGGATCTTGTTCCTCAGCCTCCCAAAATGAACATTGTGGGCTCTAAATGGGTTTTTCGTACGAAGTATCTATTTGACGACTCTATTGATCGCTTCAAGGCCCGTCTTGTTACCAATGGCTACACTCAGCTTCCTGGTCTTGATTACACAGATACTTTCAATCCCGTGGTCAAAGCCTCAACTGTTCGTGTTGTGCTTTCTCTGGCTGTTATCTATGGTTGGCCACTTCGCCAACTCAATGTTAAAAATGCCTTTCTTAACGGCATCCTGCAGGAACATGTTTATATGAAGCAGCCTCCTAGCTATGTTGATCCCCGCTTCCCTCATCATGTATGCAAACTCAAGAAGGCTCTTTATGGTCTCAAGCAGGCTCTGTGTGCTTGGTTCTAGCGTTTCAGCTCTTTCCTTTTGAAGCTCGGGTTCACTTGCAATCATGCGAATACCTCTTTATTTATTCTCCATCGCCAATAGCACATTATTTATCTCCTACTATATGTTGATGACATTATTTTCAATGGCAATAATGTGGCATTTCTCAACCGCTTCACTCCGAATTTGCCACCAAGGATTTGGGATCCCTCAGCTATTTCCTTGGTCATGAAGTCACCCCCATCTCGGCGGGTCTTTTCCTCAGCCAGACCAAGTATGCACGCAATATTCTTGCATATGCTTAGCTTCTTGACTACAAACCAGTCACAACTCCTATGGTTTTCGCCCAGCGCCTCTCCTCTAATGGTTCTCCATTTGAGGATGTCACTCTTTATCGCTCTCTTGTTGGTGCACTGCAATATCTGACTATCACTCGCCTTGACCTTGCCCACTCAGTCAATTTTGTAGTCAATATTTGCATGCTCCCACTGATGAACATTTTCAGGCTGTGAAGCGCATCCTCCGTTACGTCAAGGGCATTCTTCACTTTGGTTTATCATTTACTGCCTTTTCTTTTACTAGCATTACTGCCTACTCTGATGTTGATTGGGCCGGCTATCCTGACACTTGCCTCTCTACTTACGGCTACTCCATCTATCTGGGTGACAATCTTGTCTTTTATAGCGCTAAAAAGCAACCCATGGTCTCTTGCTCCAGCTGTGAATCTGAATACTGTGCTTTGGCTTCTACTGCTGCTGAAGTCCTTCGGTTAGACCACCTTCTTCATGACCTACATGTTTCCACTCCAGCTCGCCCTCTTCTTCTATGTGACAACAAGAGTGCCATCTTCTTAAGCTCCAATCCTGTCTCTCACAAGCACTCCAAGCACATTGATCTGGACTATCACTTTCTTCGAGAACTTGTGGTCGCCGATCGGATTCACACTCAACATATTTCTACCACACTCTAGGTTGTTGATGTTTTTACCAAGAGTGTCTCACGGCCCCTCTTCACATTCTTTCGATCCAAGATACGTGTGTGTTCTAATCCCACGCTTAACTTGCGGGGTAGTGTTAAGGATTCCTCAAAATCTTCCCCTGATTCTTAGGTATCTTTACTAATTTGGTATAGTTGACCCTTAATTGTAGGCTTGTAATCCTTTGTGATTCTTTCCTTATCAATTGTATAGCTACACTTGTATATATATGACATTCGGACTCCACCTAAATTGTGATGGTCTTACAAACATTATCAAATGTCGCCGTGGCAATATTATCATGCTTGCTCATCACATGGCGGATATCAATGTTTAATATCCATTGTTGCTAGTAATATTTTACTTGTACCTCCCTGTTTTGCATGTATTATGAAATTTTTAGATGCTTGGGTACGGATGGGCTGGACTGTTCAGAAAATACCTCGTTGACTCGCCGTATATGTGGTGGCCTGCAAATCTAGTCCAGGTCTCTCTTTTCAGGTGCAAAATTCTCCATTTATAAAATACCTTTGTTTGATTAAAAAATTATAAAAAAATATTACTTTCAGCAGGGAACTTGGGGTTAGGGATAATTACCCTTAACCCCACGTATTGAAACAACTAATATACGAAATGCAGGGCATTCCATGAAAAGGAAAAGAGACCAAAGGGAGGACATACCAGGTTGCAATACTTCTTCCTGGTGTTTGTATCGAGCTTTGCTTACTACCTCGTCCCGAGCTATCTTTTCCCTTCAATATCAGCTCTCTCCTTCGTGTGTTGGATTTGGAAGGACTCCATCACTGCCCAACAGATTGGTGGAGGCATCCACGGCCTTGGACTAGGCTCATTTGGCCTTGACTGGTCTACTGTAGCTAGTTTCTTGAATAGCCCTTTAGCCACACCCGGGTTTGCCATCGTCAATACTCTGGTGGGATTTGTCTTGATTATCTATGTCATTTACCCGGCTGCTTATTGGAGTAACCTATACGATTCTAAAAAGTTTCCAATCTTTTCCCCGCACACTTTCGACAATACTGGTCAAATTTACAACATATCCAGAGTTCTGAATCCCAAGACTTTCGACATTGATTATACAAGTTACAACAGTTACAGCAAACTTTATCTTAGTGTCTTCTTCACTTTCACCTACGGGTTGAGCTTTGCAACTCTAGCAGCTACTATTACACATGTTGCCCTCTTCCATGGACGGTAGGCTTCTTAAAATCATTTAGGACTGCTGCTCCACTATACTGCGATATTGTGCTTTTGAGTTAAAAACCTTTTTCATTCTTTTCTTTGCTTGCTCTGTTTCGGTAAAAAAAAATGGGGCAGAACAATTTGGCAAATGTGGGAAAGAACTACCGCTGCAGCATCAGAAAAATTCTCGGATGTACATTCAAGGCTGATGAAGAAGAATTATGAAACCGTTCCACAATGGTGGTTTATTGCCGTCTTAATTCCAACGATGGCTCTTTCCTTGTATGCTTGTGAAGGTTTTGACAAACAGCTCCAACTTCCGTGGTGGGGACTTCTACTGGCTTGTGGGATTGCGTTTATTTTCACCTTGCCCGTTGGAATAATTCAAGCCACAACAAACCAAGTATGATCATGCCTACACAATTATGTGTACGGTGGATGAAAAAGGACACGAAACATGCTTTTATAATGCTTGCTCACAACTCCTCATCTAACACCAAAAAAAAAAAAGATTAATAACGTTTTTCATTATGTTCTGCATTTTTGTTCACACTGCATTTCTCAATAAAATGTGCTGATGTTAATTGCAGCAAGTAGGGTTAAACGTGATTACAGAGTTGGTCATCGGGTATATTTATCCTGGGAAGCCTCTTGCAAATGTGGCTTTCAAGACCTATGGCTATATTAGCATGGCACAAGCACTCAGCTTTCTTAATGACTTCAAACTAGGTCACTACATGAAGGTCCCTCCAAAATCTATGTTTATTGTACAGGTAGGCAATTTAAAACAGCAAACTTTTTTCTGTTCACATGTTTGTATAGATGACTGATATTTTTCACTTAATTTGTATTCTCAGTTAGCTGGAACTTTAGTTGCTTCAAGTGCGTACTTCGGCACGGCATGGTTGCTTCTCACAAATGTTGATCACATCTGTGACGTATCAAAGTTGCCAGAGGGCAGTCCATGGACATGCCCTGGGGATGATGTTTTCTACAATGCTTCCATTATATGGGGAGTCATAGGTCCGCTGAGAATGTTTACAAAAGAGGGTATCTACCCAGGGATGAACTGGTTCTTCCTCGTCGGTTTTCTAGCCCCTATTCCTGTCTGGCTGCTTTGTCGTTATTTCCCCGAGCATAAGTGGTTGACGCTCATAAATATGCCTATTGTGATTAACGGAACAGGGGCAATGCCACCAGGTAGAGCAGTGAACTATTGGTCATGGGGAGCTGTTGGATTATTCTTCAACTTCTATGTTTACAGAAAGTTCAAGGGATGGTGGGCTAGACATAATTACATCTTATCTGCGGGTTTAGATGCTGGTGTTGCCTTTATGGGAGTTCTCGTTTTCTTCGCCCTTCAAGCCAGGGATATAAATGGTCCACAATGGTGGGGTCTGGAAAGCGGTGACCACTGTCCATTGGCTGCGTGTCCTACAGCACCTGGGGTTGTGGTTAAGGGGTGCCCAGTTTTCTGAGATCCCTTAGGAAATGCAGGTGTGGAGATGAAAAATGGGACGTAAAGGTGGCTTGGGGTTTGGAGTGTGGTAATGGCGAGAAAAAATAAACCAAAAGAAAGGGGAAGTTAGCCGGACGGGTAGTGCAGATGATGGGGGTGAGTGAATGTATGTGTGCAGTAATGTGAGTGAATACTAAGGCTTTCTCTGTATCTTAAGATCAAATTTAAAGAGCGTGGTAGAGTCCAGACGGCAAAATGGAACGTATCTCTAATCTTTGGTTGAGTGATTGTGTAAAGACTAGAAAAATATTCAGTAACAAAGTCCAACTGCTTCCAAGTGTGACACAACAAACTGCTTTGCCTACAAAACCATTTTTTGGTTTTTATTCTTTTAAAGACTGGCAATTTTTTCTACTGTATTTTGGGTCTTCACATCTTATCTCTCATAGTTGGATGGAGATCAGAGTCAAAGATATTTTTCAACATGATTTGAGTATCTATTTTGAGAATTGTCACAAAAAAGGTGCAAGTATAGAAAGGTGGGGGAGGTGGGGAGCCCCATTCAATGGATACCTCAAGTACATCATCCATCACAACGTCCCAACACTCTATTATATATATCCACCCGGAACCAAGGCTACTCTATCCATGATCAGTGCTGCATGCTATTGGGAGAGTCTAAAACTGTTCCATTCTTCAGAGAATCATCCATTTAATAATATATTTTGTCCTTCCTTGTTGTATAGAAGCATGAACAAGCTTTGAGTTAGCATGCCATTTTAATCGCTCTTTAGCATATCATCATCTTCCTTTCTAGTATCTACCTCGTTTGAGGATTCATCCACATAACTGATTTTTCAGTTCTCTCCTCTTGAATTCTTTTGAACTGAATGATGTCCGAGATAGTCACGAGGACAATAATAACATGGTAAAATTAACTTTATTTGTCTGTCTTTCTCGCTTTAAACTAGAGCTCGGACAGAAATCAAATTCATCACTATACTCATAAACCATAACCAATTCACAGTCAAAAACAATGTATATATGCACATAATGATAATATATAAGATCATGTATATATATATATAACTAGCAAATATTGGCTGGTTCAAAGAAACCTGGCCAGGCCAGCTAGAATTATCTGTATTAGAAGAAGAAGATAAAAGAAGGAAACTATTTATATGCATCATTTCGTTGCATCTTTCTCATGCATGAAGAATCTGAATATATGAACGAGCCTTTATGAATCTAGCACGCTTTCAAATGAGTTAGTCTACATACAGTCTCTAAACAATATCTTTGAAAATGATGTTTAAAAAATTTTTAAAATTACAATAATATCTTTTTGAAAATGATATTTTTTTTCCTTTCACCCTTATTTATCAATGGGACCACGCGCAGTCTCCAACTTAGAACTGCAAATAAAAAATAGGATGAAACGGGAAAAAATATCATTTTCAAAAAGATATTATTGTAATTTTAAATTTTTTTTAAACATTATTGTATGGCTTGCATGAGGGGGACTGTATGTAGACTAAGTCCCTTTCAAATATAGGTGTACAATAATATTTTTAAAAGGCAGAAAGAGCCTTTCTGTATATGGATTTATACACTATCTCTTAGATTCTATATCTCATGAAATTTCAAGCATTACGTTCAAATAACTACCAAACATAAATTTAATGTTGAAAACGTTAAATAAGAAAATGATAAATATTGAAATTAGAAACCGAAGAATACGGACATCTTTCCATCCAGAGTTGGCCCCGATGTAGATGTAGTGTCCTTATTGGTGTCTTATTTTGGGGAAATACAGCAAATACTTTCAGAAAATGAAAAGATTCTAGCTGGCCGGGTTTCTTTAAACCATGAATGCAAATTTCAGGCTTAAGAATAGCATTGTTAGCGCAAATTGTGATGGAGAATCTCTATTTTAGGTATGCTATGTTGTTTACAGCCTGTAACATTGACAGTACGGTGTACCTGTATTGACCCAAGCGGTATAAAAATAGTGTGGTTTGGTAGAAGCCCTTAAGACCTTTTGGCATTTTATATCGAAGCAGTAGAACGGCAGAAGGGAGAGATAGGCATAGCAATGTCTGGTCACTCTGAAACCAGAGGGCCTCAAGCCAAGTCGCCCGCCGAGCATGAACCCAATTTCGACATAACCAGTAATCCTCTTTTTCTCAATAAATAAATTCATGGCTACATTACCTTTGGATTCATTGTTCCTTGCATTTTTCTTTTATGATTAATGAAATGTTCTCGTATGTTGGGTGTGCTTAAAATCAACAAATTACCTGACATGTTTTCGTATATCAATTGATAAATCTTGTATTTCAAATTTTGTCTACGTTTGTTGCCATCACCAACCCCACGTTTTTTCTATACTACATTCTCTTACGCGTGTATATGCAGAATCCAAAGATAATATTTACCTGCATATATTCGCAATAAGTCGCGATTTAATTCCATAGGATGTGAAATATTTCCTTGTAAATCCAACACACAGTAAGATTGATGGCATTCGTATGAATATGCTTAAAGTTGACACAAGTATCCATGATAATGGACACAATGATGCATTTGTTCATATCGTTTTATTGGAGAAAGATTTATTTTCTTGTTGCTCGAATATTATTTTCTTTGATTCTTTTTTTTTCTCGCATTCTAATGTTCATAAATGTCGCCATTCTACAGAAGCAGGGGATGAGGAATTCGATGATAGCCCAATTGAGCAAGTGAGGCTGACGGTCCCACCCACCGATGACCCAACACAACCGACCTTGACATTTCGAACATGGGTTCTTGGGATAACATCTTGTGCCCTCCTCGCTTTTGTCAACCAATTCTTCGGGTACCGCCAAAATCAGCTCTACATATCCTCAGTGTCAGCGCAAATTCTTGTGCTCCCCATAGGGAAGCTAATGGCTGCATGGCTTCCATCAAAGCCAATACCAATCCCCCTCACAAAGTGGTCCTTCTCATTGAACCCGGGGCCATTCAATCTGAAAGAACACGTTTTGATCACCATCTTTGCCGGTTCTGGAGCCGGTGGAGTATATGCAGTTAATATTTTATCTAGTGTCAAGGCTTTCTACCACAGGGATATCCATCCAGGTGCAGCCTTTTTGTTGGTACAAACTACTCAGGTACATTTGGGTTTCGTCTTTTCATTTCAATCTTGTCATGGGCCATGGCTATAGAGTGCCTGCGAAGACGTCATCCCCTTTAATCTGTATTCGATACAAAAAGTGCCTTCAGTACTCATCAAATGGTTCTTGATGATTATTTTTTAACCGTACCTCACTATTTGTATATTAAATTTTCAGATGCTTGGGTATGGATGGGCTGGACTTTTTAGAAAGTACCTTGTTGACTCGCCTTATATGTGGTGGCCTGCAAACCTGGTCCAGGTCTCTCTATTCAGGTGCTACATTCTCCCTACCTGTCTCTCATATAAAGCAACTGTTTGATAACTCCCTCATATTGAGCCGAATTATGCATGTAAAATTCTGGATATAACTCCCTAATATTTAGCCATATTATACATGTGAAATGCAGGGCATTGCATGAAAAGGAAAAGAGACCCAAGGGAGGACTCACAAGACTACAATTCTTCTTCCTGGTATTTGTAGTTGGCTTTGCTTACTACCTCATCCCGAGCTATCTTTTCCCTTCAATATCAGCTCTCTCCTTCGTTTGTTGGATCTGGAAGGACTCCATCACTGCCCAACAGATTGGTGGAGGCATGCATGGCCTTGGAGTAGGCTCAATTGGCCTTGACTGGTCTACTGTAGCTGGCTTCTTGGGCAGCCCTTTAGCCTATCCGGGGTTTGCCATCGTCAATACTTTAGTGGGATTTTTCTTGGTTGTCTACATCATTAACCCGATTGCTTATTGGAGCAATGCATATGATGCTAAAAAGTTCCCAATATTTTCCTCCCACACTTTCGACCATAGTGGTCAACCTTACAACTTATCCAGAGTTCTGAATTCTAAGACTTTCGATATTGATTACGAGGGTTATAATAGTTACAGCAAACTTTATCTAAGTGTCTTTTTTGCCTTCACCTACGGGTTGAGCTTTGCTACTCTAACAGCTACTATTTCACACGTTGCCCTCTTCCATGGAAGGTACGCTTCTTAACATCAATTACGTCCGGGTCTGCTCCATTTAACGTGCTATCATTCTTTTCACTTTAACACAAGCTTTTCCTAACTCTCTTTGCTTTATCTGTTTCGGGATAAAATTGAGCAGCGAAATTTGGCGACTGTGGAAAAGGACTGCAGTTGCAGCAAAAGATAATTTATCGGACGTGCATACAAGGCTGATGAAGAAGAATTATGAACAAGTCCCTCAATGGTGGTTTCATATCATCTTAATTTCGATGGTGGCTCTTTCCTTATATACTTGTGAAGGTTTTCACAAACAGGTCCAACTCCCGTGGTGGGGGCTCTTACTCGCTTGCGGGATTGCGCTATTTTTCACCTTACCCATCGGAATAATTCAAGCAACAACAAACCAGGTATGATGCTGACTAACCAACTTCGTTCTAATTTAATGGATGAAAAAGGACAACAAACATGCATTTATCTGTTGGAAAATGTATACGTAGGATCGATTTTTGTAAATAACAAAAAGTAGTTGTTTCTCGATCTCATATTAGCTACATGGTCTCTTAATATCTCCAAACACAGTTCCTTGGTCATGGGATTGGCCACCATCTTGGTCGAGGGGACAGACTCGCCTTTTATGTGTTTTACGTTGGAGCTTTCCCACTTTCTGCCAAGATTAATTTAATTTTTTTTTATCATTAATCTATCCATTTTTGTTCATTAATCTCTATAAAGTGTCTTTATATTAATTGCAGCAACCAGGGCTAAACGTGATTACAGAGTTGGTCATTGGGTATATATATCCAGGAAAGCCTCTTGCTAATGTGGCTTTCAAGACTTATGGCTATATTAGCATGGCACAAGCACTCACTTTTCTTAATGACTTCAAATTGGGTCACTATATGAAGATCCCTCCAAAATCCATGTTCATTGTACAGGTTGGTACATTATGAGCAATAAGATTTATTTGAGAAGTTCTGTTCACAATTCTTATAACTGAAGACTGATCTTTCGGATAATTTGTATTCTCAGTTAGTAGGAACGTTGGTTGCTTCAAGTGTCTACTTTGGCACCGCATGGTGGCTTCTTACAACTGTTGAGCACATCTGTGACGTATCAATGTTGCCAGAGGGGAGTCCATGGACATGCCCTGGAGATGAGGTTTTCTACAATGCTTCCATTATATGGGGAATCATAGGCCCTCTCAGAATGTTCGGAAGTGAGGGTGTTTACCCAGCGATGAACTGGTTCTTCCTTATCGGCTTGCTGTCCCCTATTCCAGGCTGGCTGCTCTCCCGCAAATACCCCAACCAAAAGTGGCTTAGGCTCATAAACATGCCTATCCTGCTTGGAGCTACATCTGGAATGCCACCAACAAAAGCAGTGAACTATTGGGCTTGGGGAGCAGTTGGAATTTTCTTCAACTTCTATGTCTACAGAAAGTTCAAAGGATGGTGGGCAAGGCATAACTACATCTTATCTGCTGCTTTGGATGCTGGGGTTGCCTTTATGGGAGTTATCATTTTCTTCGCCCTTCAATCCAAGGATGTCAATGGTCCACAATGGTGGGGTCTGGACATGGATGACCATTGTCCATTAGCTTCGTGCCCCACGGCACCTGGGGTTGCGATTGAGGGTTGCCCTGTTCTTTGAGATTCTTCTTAAGGAAAGGAAATATCAAAAGCATATGGCTTATGTCTTCTCTTGCACACATGATGTTCCATTCCAGGTCCGCCAATGCTGACGAACGTTGAAGATGAAGTAGTAATAAAGTTAATTAATTTGAACTTAGTTTCTTAATATAGGGAGATAAGGCATTGTACAGGATCACTCCTTTTTTCCATCCTTTTGTAATTAAATTATTGTTATTATTATTAGAGTACTTATATCTGGTTTTTAGAGGGGCATACAAGAATGTGAATTTGCGCATATGACAGAATATTTTATTTGGTATGGAATACAACTGAAAGGCTTAAGATGCGCAATACGTGGGAATTACTACAATTTTAAATATGTGATTTGGGGATTAGTGAGATTACAACTGAACAAACATTTTTTATTCAGTAAATAAAAATCTTATTCATATGCCTATATTTTTTTTAACAAGTTTATGAGTACGTTCTAAAGTTTTCATATGTGACCTTATGTCCAGCAAAGCTGCAAAATGATACATCAGACACTCATACCTGGCATTGGGCAGTCAATACCAAGATTAAGATAACAATGACAAGAGCGCCATGATTTGAAAAACTAAGGCTCTTCATTCCAACTCTATAATCAGATAATTTAGCCGGAATTCTTTTTAAAGTAAGAAACCACAGAGGTTCTCATTTTTAAGTGAAAAAAATACATGGAATACATTCTCAATCGATACATAAACCAAGAAACTTTCTCAAAATCAAACACGCATTCTTCCCTCATTGATTTAATTCTCTGATCAATTTGGCCTCATCCCCAAAACAAGCGGATCAGTTCAGCCTTGTCATCCCAAATCCAGCTGCACTACAAAATGGTGGCAGATAAACTGGAACCAAAGACAAGATTACTTGAAGAGTTCAGGATTCAGCCAGTCCCTGCAATAAAAAGTTTATCACACAGAACATTCTCAATTGGTAACAGTATCTCATACAGAACGGTCTAAATTAGTAACTGCATAACAACTGCAATTGGAGGAAGAAGAGAGAATAAAGACATGACCGTCAGTGCTTACTTGCTGATGTCATCAAGGTGGTCATCAAAATCTACAATATCCTTCCATTTTTCAGTTGAAATATAATCCAGCAGGACTACATTTGCTGATGGCTCCTTAATGGTTAACTGGCTGCTTCCCTCAGATCCAGCTAACTTCCAAATCCTTGATGCATCCCTCGTGTAAATCTGATTTGCAAGGAAAAGAACATATGAAACTTTGGTTGACAGAAAAAGACAAGAAAAAACATGCCAAAATGACTCTGAGAATTGTGAAGCAGAACAGAGACTAAATTACAATAAGAGTAGAATTATTGCTAAAATTTTTTAAAAACTTGTTATATAAATCTTTTGATTAGTAAAAGCCTTGTTATTTAAATCTTCACACACAAGTTTTCACGATTTCAAGTTTCTTATCAGCAGATATTAAATTAGAAGATGATCCCCTTAAGATCACATTCACCTGAGAAAGGAAACGTCAGGATGAACTGATTATTAGAAGACCAACATGCTGTTGTAGACAGCATCATATTGAGAGAGAGAGAGAGAGATAATAAAAGTGAACACTACAAATCTTGATGGAGAGGGGCACTTGGAGATGATCTAAAGCAGCCATGTGTGGACAGTTTGACTCTTGAGGGAAAGCAGCACTTAAAAGAAGCTTCAACAAATAAAAACTCAAAAAAGAACAACTATATCTTTTTCGAATCAACTTGGGCATATAAATTTCTCTTGAATGTGGTAGAACAAATGTTAAAAAGTGAAGAAAATTTAATTTTGTGTATGTCTACAGGAAGCTAAGGATTAGGTGGTGGTATTATCAATTTTGACAATAGCTTTAACGGTAAGCCTTTAAGGATGTAATCTAAAAGTCACTAGGGCAATTTGATATCTTCAATCTTCTAAGAATGTTCATGAACTTTTGGAGTTGAATGGGGCAATTTCAAGGAAGATATTTGGGTTGTCAATTTCTTGTAGGTAGTAATTTTAGGGTATACACTAGTTTCTTTATTCCCTACGCAAATTACCCCATCATTTCCAGAAAATTTCCATTAATTTATCTACTGTATACTCAATGCCAATATAACTGCACCATAAAATTATGTATATAAACACTAAAAAATTCGTTTGATTTCAAAATTGTATGACACAGCGTTAAAGGCTACTCCAACTGCAATAGCGCAGCATCATGCACGATATTCTCACCACAGTTTCAAATTCAGCAGAACATTACAAGCCGTCAGCTTGCAAATTTGATGCCAAAATTATATGGTTATATGAAAATAATTCAAAGAACCCAGATAATCAATCCTGTGCTAAACTTAAACTAAATTGCCGTATACTTGGGCATCCTTCTCTTTAGATCAATAAAAATTTAAAATTTGTTTACCAATTAAAAAAAAAAATCTCTACCAATGCAAATAACAAGAGTACTGACCTGCATTACTGGGCTTCGGTCCTTACGCTTGGGTAAAGCCTCAAGCTTTTTGTTATCCAACTGCAAAAGGTCAAGCAATATGAGGTTAAAACTCAGCAATTAACACAAGCAAAACCATTCCAACATCTGTATGTGTTTATGAGTCTAATCACATACCAAAAGAACGGCAGCTTGTGGAAAGTACCGGTAGATGTGATCACCAATATTCTTGGCCACGCTGCCAAGTTCATAATCATCAAACCTCTCGTTTGCGTGAAAATAGCCCACAATATTTACACCTTTTGTGGCATAATGCTCCTCTATCTACAAAAAGAATCCAACCAAGCTTGTATTCAGCAAAAAAACCCGTAATTTTTTGCACATGCTGAACTGGTATAACATTTCCAAAGAGAAATCTTCCTTGTTAAGAATAAAACAACTAAAGCCGCTGTCTGTTACAATGCGAAATTAGCCGCTGTCTATACAGATCCATATGACTACATCAAATCGAATATCCCTAAACTATTGAGTAGCATACTTTACCCTTTCGATAGCGATTATGATTTTACCACTTCGATGCTTAATTAGATACATAAGCCTCAGTTTGTTCGTCATTCATTATAGCGCAGTAGTTTGTGTGTACAATATTGAGTTGGGAAAAGAAGAATTATATATTTTAAAAACTACGATTAGTATTTTGTGAACTCTTGCACCTGGAGTTATCCTGATAACGAAAATATGAAACAATCGAAATAGATTTTGAGATGAATCTGAGTGGAATATTTTCCAGGTAATTATTTTTCTTGGTTTAATTTTTCAATTCACTCGGAAACAAACGGATAGAATATCATGAAAACCCTAGAGAGAGAGAGAGAGAGTGAACAATACGAGGATGAGGGAGATCTCGAGCTGGGGGAGGAGGCCGATGTGGGAGTGGAAGAGAGGAACGGAATCGGTGATCTCGACGACATCTTTTTGGGGGGAAACGCGGCCGAGGAGGACCCCGTTGACGGGAGAGGATTTGTGCTTGAGGGCATGAAGGACAAGCTTTACGTACGCGTTCTGTGAGATGTCGAAACGTGACTCGCCACCCATGACTCGGTGAGTTTCTAAAACTGTCAATGACTTGTTGACGCGAAAGAGATCAGCAGAGATGACTGTTGGGATTCAATAGGTGTCGATCGGGCGGAGAGAGATAGGGAGAGAGCCTAAAGAGCTCCCTGGACTCGAATATTTGCAGGAATCTGCTGATGATGAATGGATGGATATATAACACCGACGACGTTGTTTGATTTGCCGTTTTTATTTCCTAATCTCTGTTGTTTTGTTAGGGTGTCCAACTCGAAAGGATTGTTGGTGTGTTGTTCATTATTTTAATTTCGCAAATTCTTAGACAATTTATACCTAATCGTCAAAAGGATCTTTTTATTAGTTTCTTTTCATACCACTGCTAAATATAAATATCTTTGATTATAATTTTGATTTGAAGAATACTTCAACTATAAAAAAAAAATTACACAAAATTAAAATCACAAACTGTAGATATGATTTGATATAATATTTTATATTATAAAATTAATTTTATTATAAAGTAAATCTAATAAATCACATCATATATATCAAATTTCTCTTTGTATACAAAAATATTGGATATCACGCGTAAACAAGAATAGAATAATACATCAATTTGCTGAATTGGGCTTTTCAACGATTGCTCGTTTCAGTCGGATGATCTGGGAACCCCAAGTACACGAGGATAACAATAGGTAACATATATAGATTGGATTTGGCAAATCGTCACCTCCTTGTAAATTTTATTTGCACAACTTTAAGAACATGAACATCGATGGCTCTCAACGCCTGTGTCTTAATTTTTGCATGGGCATGTGTGGAAACTTTCAGCCATTCCACCTCATGTCTTCACTTCAACAGACCAAGACGAAAATGACACGATTTTCCGGCACCAGGCAGCAACTATAAAGTCTTAGTTTATGTCAAAAAACAATTGCTATCTAAATTCTGTGTCTATCCTCCAACAAAATTCCTGTAAAGCAAAACTTAGCCATCGAGGAAAATATTTCTATCTGCGTTGAACACTAAAAGGTGCCCCAATGCTAATGTAAAAATAAGAGGATACACACGTATAAACAACTATAAGAATGCCTATCTAGATCGAACTAAAGTATAGATTATAACAAACACCCCATAAGATGGCTATAGTCTAACAATCTACATAACATGCTAAAATGAAATTATACTAAAACATGACTTTTTAATAGTAGATGGGGGAGGACTCATCCGAATCATTCTATTAGTTTCTCTAAGCCATACAATAGAGGAAAGTCTAGCAGAACTCTTCCGATCTTTTAAAGCTTCCCCTCTAGCAGTAGAAGGAGACCTCTAGTAGTTGTGAGAAAGTGTCTATCAATGCATGAGGAACAAAACTAGAGGAGCCAGTGAAAAACTTCTATGACAAAGCTTAAGCAACTGCATCGAAGACACTTCATTTCTACCTCCCACAAGGAGGGTACTGACTACTGTCTTTCAACTCTACCTTCCATAGGGGTGGTACCGGCTACTGCCACTGTAGCCTCCCCCCCTTCCATACAGCCCACCTGCTCCACTGTAACTAGAACCAGGCCCAGAGTCATAACCAGCACCATAGCCTGAACTTCCGTAACCTCCATAGCCTTCACCCCCTTGGCCATATCCACCTAACCCACTTCCATAACCGCCCCCAAAACCACCACCATAGGGTCCAAAGCGACTAGAATAACCAAGGGAAGACTCACTTCGGTAGCCACCTAAGCTACTGGATCCAAAACCCCCATAACCACCCCCAAATTCACCACTACCACCACCATAGCCATATCCACCACCAAGTCTACTGCCAAGACCTGCTGTCCTGTAGGGACCAGGACCAAACCCTCCATCGAAACCTCCATAAGAACCGCCAAAACCACTGTAGCCATCATTAAAAGAACGAGACCTAGAGTTGCTACCATATGCAGGAGCAGGTGGTGGGTTTGAGGATTTCTTTGGTTCAGCTTTCTTGATCTCCACCTACAATAAAGCAACTTAGTTAACCTAGTTTCTGCTGCATAAACTACCATGATAGGCCTCACCTGAGAAGTTCTATACCTGTAACAACCTCCACCTAAAATTAGTAACAGATGATTACAAGAATTTGTTTGCTTAAAAACCTCAAAACTGAACAAATAATGACCCTTAAAATTTTCTTATAAATAAATACAGAGAATGCACTGATGCATGCTCCATGATTAACATGTATTGATTCATATGCTGAATTCTTGGACTCCACCCAAACAAGCTCACCTGGGTACCCGCCATTTCAATCATATTTCCATTCGATAATATTTCATCTACAACTTCATCACTGTCAAAAATTATGAATCCAAAGCCTCGAGATCGCTGGGTTTCATGATCACGTATGATCTGGTGTTCCACCACTTCCCCATACTTGGAGAAGAAATTCTTGAACTCCTCTGAAGAAATTAAACAAGCCAATCAGATAAAAATGAAGAAAGACATACCACATGAGCTAGAATGTAGAATGCACATTCGGTTGAGACATAACACAATAACATTAATTAAAAATGTGTACCTTCAGTGACTGATGATGGAATACCACCAACAAATATCTTCTTTGTTTTGAAATCCTTTGACTGCCCTTGGCCTTTCGGAATGGTCCTCTTAATCTCAACCTGCTCAAATCTAACTTAGTGAAAATTATATTTTATAATACCAAAATACTTTATTACCATACAAGTGAGTGGTAAGAGCTTTGCTTGACCATAGTAAGTGAAAATCCCAGATCCCATTTTGAGGGATTGACAAGTTTCCTCTCAGGAAAGAGCTTTGCTTGCTCCGTGATTTTGGTTTTCCGGGATAAGAACCTAAGTTATCTTTGGTTTTTCAAAGCATCATTCAATCCATCCATTTTTACCCCGAAAATGTAAATGGCCCACATCACACCACTTAGAACAACTTAGAAGGGAACTTTTGCAGATCGGAAAAGAAGTCAACTACAAAAACAACATATGCCATGTGGTTTCTAAAGAACCAAGCAAAGATACATGCAGATAACTTTGAATCGACTGAAGACCTTTCTTAGGGCTAATTAATTGTTAAGTATTTTCACAAATAATAAATCTTTAAATAGCACTTTCTTTTCTCCAGTTGTTTCACAGCAACTAAGTATGAGCCCATCATCTGCCCCCAGGGAGAAGAGATGGACAAAGAACACCTCAATGTACAGAAATATTTTTTTTTTTTAAGTACAAAAATATATTATTAAATTTCAATGTTCTACATGTTAACTAAGAGAATTAAAAATTAAATGCAGATTGTGATGCAAGGGAAGCATTAGAGAGCCATGGTTACCTGTTTTCCATTGATGATATGGGTGTCTTCAATAACCTTGTCAACCACTGAAGGATCAGCATAGGTGACGAACCCAAAACCCCTGGGCTGATTAGTGTACCGATCTCTCATTATTACAGCATCTGTTATCTCTCCATATTTCTCAAAGTGGTTCCTAAACATCCCTAATAGTTTCAAAAAGACACGACAAAAGGAACAATAGAAACAAAACATGTAAGAAATGCAATTAAACACAAAAAAATATTTAGCTTAATAGAGTGCTATCCACATCTAACATTTTCAATTCCCTTACATCTATGGTCTCTACAGCCAAAGACTTCATTATACCAACCCAATTTTTTTTTTTAATCGGTAAATGAGATTTATTGATCGTAAGGATAGGCAAAAGCCCAAGTACATCAAACATATACAAGAGCAACACCTAGGCGTAATGTTCTAGTGTTACAAGAAATTCATGTTCATGCTATTAAAATCAATTACAATCGACCAATGGAACAAATTATTAAAAAAGAAAGTTCTAAGTTCATCCATTGACCGCTCACAATCTTCAAAGCTTCTCTCGTTCCTCTCCCTCTAAAGACACCACCATAGGCAGATCAGAAAAACAAACCCAATTGAAGCAACTCATACACAAACTACCCCAGAGAAGAAAGAAAAGGTCTACCTCCTTACATACATTAATCAAATCAACAAACTAAATCATAAAGGTACAAATTGCATTAAAAGTAGCCATATCTAAGCAGAAGGCTTCTCCCATGTTAATTTTAACAGGTAATCAAGAACCTTTATTTATTTTTTTGATTGGCACCAGATGTCCAGAAACAACATCCCAACTAATCCCAGGGGTGCAAGAACCTTTATTAATAAGGTAACAGGCATAGCCCAAGTACATAGGACATATATATGAGAAAGCCTAACCTATCTTTTAAGCAGGTCCCTTCTTCCAATTGATCAATAATATTTGATGAAACGCGTAATATCTTCAAACTCAGTTTCGAGTTTTCGTGTTTTTTAACCTTTCTTGAAACAGTTTAGACATTTGAAATTCTTTCTTGAAACAGAAAACGCATATAAACAACGTAAAAAGAAAAAGGCAATAAACTAACCAAAGCTCGTTTCTTTGTGCAATCCTCCGATGAAAATCTTTCTGCGTTTCAGAACATAAAGATCACAAAATATTAGAAAACGCAAAAGATTGAAGGAAAAAAAAAAAAAAAAGAATACGTCCCTCCTTGGTCGCCAAGAAAACAAGCAGGAGCCAATAATAACTAAGCAGGAAATCATACAGATCTAGAATTATCCATTACGCTTCTCTTTTTAACCATCGGTTTTATTAGGGAACTAACGGAAGCAACAAAATCAAGAGAGAGAGGGGGAGAGAGAGAGAGAGACGAACCCAGGACTAGCACCATTGCCTGAGTGTGGGTTATCGCTCCTGGATTTCGACGCCATTGCGTGTGACTTGGTTTTGGGGATGGACTTTGTGGAGAAGAGGGAGAAATAGATCGAGAGCTTAGGGTGAGAGAGAGAGAGAGAGAGAGAGAGAGAGATGATGATGAATGGGTTATACTTGTTGGCTTTGGGAGATATGTGAGTGAAGAATATAAAAAGAAGATGTGTGTGAAACTTCTGATTTGCCCCTTCCTTCGAGAGCTGAGTCCTCCCGTTTCGGTCCACACCAGCAAATATTTCATTGTGTTTTAGAATAAAAAGAAAAAGAAAAGTATTCTTTTTTTTTTTTTTTTCTCGGCAAGCAAACTATTTTATAGATAAATTATGTAGTTATAATGATACAAGATTCAGTAGAATGGGAGTCTCCAACAGTCTTCCCAGAACAAACAAAAGCAGCGCTAAAAAGAAAAACAACAAAGCGGGTTATCTCGCCAAAAGATTAACTCCAACCCAATCCCACATGAGGATGCCGCATAAAAGTGATTACAACATAGTCTGATAAACAGACTATAAACCTATGACTAAAAGCCGCAGTCAAGAGAAGTGCGCTGCATTTTATTGATTTGGTCCAACTGTAGGAGACTATCACCAACACGTTATCTTGATCACTGGTTAGGAAAAGCAGGAACATAAGAGAATAGTAGCATGAAAATGATCCGATACACCGGCGAAATACCACCGCCGACAATGGTGGCTCGTGAAAGACACGCGCAACACTAAAGAACCAAAAAGCACACGGATCTGAAAGATCCAAAGTCTCTAGTCCCGGATGCGCCGCGCGTGACACCTGGAAACACTCATAGACGCGGCAGTGCGTGAGGCCCACGTGCACTGTAAGCCGCACGTGAGCTACACGCGTCACACGGAATGAAAGTTTTCTTCAACTGACAGGCAGATTGGCGGCTGGGGAGTCCGATGGAGGGGCGCATGGCTGTTGAAGACTGCCGAAGAACGATAGATCGGAACATCTAGCTACTATTACCGGAAAACTAAAAACAACTGAGAAAAAAACCATATATACAACGGTTAGACAGGCTGAGCAAGGGAGGAGACGAAGCTCCAACCCTCTCTTGGGCAAGAACACTCTAATTGCTAGCTTACTGTGGAGAGAAACAGTAGAGAGACAACTCCAGAGAGAAGATGGATTTGAGGAGTTAAAATAATATAGTATGAACTAAAAGAAAATTATTCTAAATACCACACTAAAATTATTATCCAATAATTATAAATGTATCATATCTTATATAGTATAATAAAAATACAATAAGAATATAGTGTATAACATTTCTCTCACTTTTCCTTTTGGCTACATTTTTTATTTTGAAATATGCATGATATATATATTAAACATGTTAATGTCACGATTCTTACACTTGAACTAAGTTCCTGCAATCCGGGGCCGTGAGGCGGGATGTTTCTACCAACGATCACAAAGATAAGGATGGGCTCAGTAGTGGTCCAAAGAGCATTTGATGCCAAAGTTAGTAGTTTGTTTGGGTGAAATGCGAGAAAATCGTGGAATTTAGAAAATCTCATTCATATCCCGATGGCTTTTTTACGAGATTTTGAAGGGGATGCTCCTATAGCTTGTGTCAAACCCATATTGGCCCTAGTCATAGCCTTTAATGTGGGGTGAAACAATTAAAGCAGCGTAACTTTCGAGAAGGTGTCTCAAAGGTTAAATCGATGCAGTCACTTCTTGGCCCCATCGTCATAGAACGAAAGGTTGCTCTTGCTTTCCGTTCACTTGCCAATGTGAATCCTTTAATGCTGGTCATCATAAGTGATTGTCAGAGTCGACGCATCCCGTTTGTCCCTTACAATAGGTTTCTTGCACGAGACATTCCCTTTATACTAACGCGTCTCGTGGACCGAACCCTTTTGATGGTTCATGGGCCGCGGTGTGAAAAAGACAAATTCCAATCCAATAGGGCCTTAGTATTTGGCCTAAGCTCAACCAAGTAGGCCAAGGGGAGGGAAATATTCCTTCTAAAACATTTACAAGATACAAAAGTAAAAAGGTGGGAGGCCCCAATAATCATCCAAGACCAGCTAATACAACACAAAAAAAAGAAAAGAAAGAAGAAAAAAATAATAATAACAATGTTTGAGACAAGTGAATTGGCTCCCACCCATTTCCCATTAGAAAAGTCTAGTTATAAGCGCCCTGCGTGCTGGGTCTGCGTACCACCCGACGCACCATTGCTGACCTGTCAAATGAAACGGTGCGTTTCATTGACAGAGTTGAACAACATCGTCTGGAGCGAAAGTGACCTTGGTCTTCATCAAATGCAAAATTCATTCTCCTTTCCACCAAAATCTCCTTCTTCCAGCGGCAGACCATCGACCTCTCAAGTGCCAAACCAGTCCGATCTCCTCCTCTAGACTTTATCCTCCTTCCTTATGAAGACTGAAACCACTAACTCTAACCCCTCCCAGTCCAACCTCCTCCTCCTCCATCGAAACCCTTACCCTTTTAGTCTTCGTTTTCCCAGCCAACAGTACCATACCACATTAATCGGGCTAACGATGGAGTTGGGGGTGGCGACGTCGCTAAGCCTTCACCGTGCAGCAGGTTGAGAGCACGGTCAACCGTGCTCTGTTTTGGCTGAGAAAACATAGTTGAGCCCGTACATTTTTGTGTGTATATGTGGATTTATGGATGAGCTATGGACTTCGGTTCAAGGGGAGGAGGAAGGGGTTGGCCAAGGCGACTTCGTGGCGGTGCTGGTGGGGCTAGAAGTTAATGATGGCGGCGCTAGGAGCTGCTCATGGTGGCTATGTGTGTGAGGAGTGGCTGTCGGTTTTGTGGGTTTCTGAAATATGAAACTTTTGGGTGCTTGCTCCATGGTTCACATGGGTTGGATACGGTGGTTACAACAGTGGTTGGGTGGTTTGCAAGGCTAATGTGAGAGGAGAGGGTGGTGATCTTGCGGTTCATGGTGGCTTTTGGCCATGGATTTGGTGCTCGATGATGTGCTCGATTGATGCTTGGAGGTGATTTTTGGTTCAACGTGAGATGAAAATAGAGAAATTGAGAAATAAAAATAGAGAAACTGATAAAAGAGCTGGCGAGAAGAGATGAAAATGGTGGAGGAGATCCATGGATGAGGTGGTCGCAGAGATGAAAATGGCTGAAGCATGTTCTGATTTCGTTTCCCTCTTCTTCTGTTTTTTTTTTTTTTTAATAATTTTGCCCGCCACGTCAGCAAATGATGCGCAACTTGTCTTAACATAGAAGAACTCTTTCCCATTGGGTAAAGCCGCCCGATGTGATTTGTTTTGCTACATTTATTTGGTAACTTGCAAAAGATCTTCAAAAGCGAGAGAATAGTAAAACACGTGTTCTTTTGCCTTTCCTACTTCATATATTTATACAATCGATGTTCATAGTATAAAATCTTTGTAAAAATTACATTCAAGTAATAATGTACAATATTCTTTGCTAATCAAAAGCGTATTGAGAAGTTGAAACAATGGTTCAGAATGAAAAATGACAGGTTTAATTATCCCGGAGGCATTGCTGTAGACACTCATTTTCCTTCCTTATGGCATCCAGATCAGCTTGTAGCTTGTCGACATTTAAGCTACGGGATGCCATAGCCGCTAGCTTCATTTCATGTTCAGCCACTTCTCTTTGTACTCTATCAGTGGCCAGGATTTTCTCAGATATCTGTTCGAATGCCTCGTGCAAGCTAGTGAGAAGTCTATATGCCTGTCTTCCTACTGGATCTTTCTTCGCTTCCCTGCACATGCATACTTCTTTTCAGCACAAATCGATCAACTTCATTAGGACACTACATTTGTTACCATCAGGGGCTGCAACAGCAAACAGTCTGTACCTGAATACCATTTCATCTGCGACAGCATAAGTTCGATGAAGGCGTTCTTGGGTAGAGTTACTTTCCAATTGAAGCTTCCTGGTCTCTTTTAAGATCCGATCTATGTCAGCATCTTGTTTCCGACTATTCTTTGTTATCTCCTTTATCCGCTGAATGTAGGAATTCCTACATGCCGTTTTGGGCTGTCTCTCAAGTTCTGCACAAAGTTGAGAATATTCCTCCTCCCTATAGAATGACAAGACAGTTGCAGCAAGAACAGGCAAAGTAGTACGCAGAAAATGCGAAATGATCTTTTGTCAAGGAAGTGTAAAGATAAGAAGGAAGAGGGAGGAATAATAATTAAAAAGAAAAGGAAAAACTGTCTTTACACTTCAAACGAAGCAAAGAAGTGTAAAGATCCAAACCAGAATTATACCTCTGTCTAATTTCAGACAAGACACACTGCTTTTCCAACTCAACTTCTCTCAACTTCTGGAGCTTTTCTTGAGCTTCTGGGTTGTTGGCATATAAAGACTCCTCAAGACTTCTCTTCTTCTCTTCCAGAGACTCTCTAAGAGCTTCCCTGTGGAAGATTGATTATGTCAGGTGAAATCAATATTTGCATCTCCATGCTAGCAAAAACAAAAAAAGTTAGTTTCCCTTTTCAAATGTACATTTTAAATTATTCTAAGGTAAAATATTGTTCTGATCCTGAAAATTAAAGGTTTAATCAAATTAGTATCCAACAATCCTAGGGCTTTTGGATCAATGGTTGGGTCTTTAACAATTAGTATCAGAGCAAGGGACTACGTCCTAGGTTCAAGTCACAAAGGAGGAGACTTATAGGCTGGATTAAAATGTCCTGGTGCTTTGTATGGGTATAGTGTTAAGTCATTGAATACTGATAAATGAGTGAAGCCGCCAAAAGGGAAAGGGCTACCTCCGGGTCAATGTCGATAGAGTGGGCCACCGTGGATGTCGGATTCAGAAGCGTGGTAAAATATTATGATGATCTTGAAGATTAAGGTTTAACCAAATTAGTATCCAACAGTCCTAGAACTTTTGGATCAATGGTTAGGTCTTTAACAAATATCTTAAAAAAGTGCATGCTTAAAACATGTCATGGTGGAAAAGTAAAAGGAAACATTTTTATGAGAAAAAAGGCAGCAATATCCTACCATGCTGATTCCAATTCAGCAAGATTACACTTTTTGGCGTCAATTTTTTCATTGAGCTGCCCAAGGTAGAAGTCAAGGGGATGCTCCGCATCAAAAGCCATCTCTGCTGCTGCCCTTAACAATTCCAATTCTTCCTCAAGTTGCCGTAGTCCAGTGTTATTTGTTGTTCTCTTCTCCAAAAAAGATTTTTCTTGATTTTTTGTTTTTCCAGTCTCATAGATTATCTAGTAAAAATATAAACATCAAATAAGCCCATCATCAGGATTTTGTTTCCAGAATGCTAAGAACTTTTTGTTCTAAGAAGAAAATAAATTTGAATTCTAAATTTAAGCTTTTGACTGCGTTTCGATGCCTCACCGCTTACACCGTTGTTAGAAACTAGATCATCTTGAGTCCTTGACTGCATGGTTTGTTTCTAATACCATTTAACTAATCCATTCTATAATTGTCCAAATTCACAATAATTCAAATGAAAATACCTTGGAAGATTGCTCTCTAAAAGGAGATCCTTTCTGTTCAAACACTAGAACATCTTTATCATCTCTCCAAGCTGCAGTTTCTTCATTTCCTGCTGTATCTCTTCCAGCATCCACCACTTCTTCAGAAGATTCCTTCCCACTCAATACAGTAGTCAGTTTGTCCTTGCTGAAATCTCCAGTCCTGGAGAAATATACATCATCAACAGCCACTTCATCCATTTTTCTTGGAATGAGATCAGCCTCATGGAGCCTGCTAAGAGAGGCATGTCCAACCTTGGTATTCAACCGCTCTGACACTTCAATATTCAGTCTTAGATCTTCCAATTTGGCTCCAACTTTCTTACAACTAAGATCTACCCCTCCATTATTATCCTTCTGTTGCCGGTCCTCGGAAGTGCTTTTTTTATCATCTTCTTTTATTCTCCCTCTACCCTTAACATCCTTCACATCAGCAGTTCTTCTATCTTCAGATATCTCAGAAAGCCTCTCCACCAGGAATCTGATTAACTTATACAAGTCCTCTTCAGACGGATACAGGAACTGCCGTAAGCAACACATATAGTCTGTTTCTAAGCATAATTTCAAAAAAATAAAAAAAACAGACGATAACCATAATGAGAAGAAAATGAAGGACATGCAGCAACTGACCAAAAAGAAACAATCAAACATCGAGGACAAAAGTACAAGTGACACTGAACCGCTCCAACTGCCAGAGGAAAGGTCATATGATTGGTAATGTAAACTTGAAATTTTTGGTTGAACACTCCATGGTGACTTGCAAACACGGGTGTAACCAAACTTTATAAATTCTAAGACATAATCCATAATCTTTGGGAAAGCTTTACGTCTTTATAAATTCTAAGACTACAGAATCCATAATCTTTTGGAAAGCTTTACGTCGACACCATAGACAAATAAAATCTGTAACCGAAATTCATGGCAAAATAACTAATTCTAATTTGGTATGGAAACACTCTGGGAGGTGTAAATTAAAGTCTTTCCCCTCCATATTAATCGCAAAAGCACTTCAATTGTAAAATAGAGAAATAATCGAGTAAAACTAAAGAAAAAAATCAAACTACTCTGCAATCAATTAACTTTGTGAACTGCAGCATATATCGAGGCCCATAAAATAATAAACTAATTTTTTTCATGAGGTACCTAGTTCTGATCGTACTGAACCCCTTTCTTCTAGGAAAAATGCAGGTTATCAACAAGCAAAAAACAACCAAGTCCAAAATTAAATTTTTATGAAAATCTAAATGCCACCATGTCACTTTTATAAGCCGAAGTAATGTATTTCGTTCGCCCCCTTTTTGTTTCTGAGCAAAAGAATGCTTAGCAAATTGTCAAACATTCATATTCCTTCACTCTGTCCAACATTTTCGGAGCAACCAACCCAAACTCAAACAATCCAAAAACGCCATTTTTTTACTTGACTAACCTTGTGGAAACTCATGTCTCCGATGTAACCCAGATTCTTAATCCCTGACGCGATGTCCGAACAGATCTTGACCTGGGTGGCCATGGATCCATCGGGAAGTGAGGTGGGAAAGGATACCGTGTGGTCGAGAAGGTTAAGGCACTGGGCGCAGATGGAGACCAAGGTGTTGGGATCGAGGTCTCGGAGCGAAGAAACGCTTGGTGGGATCGAAATACCGGAGCTCTCCAGCGAGTTCATGAGTATCTCCTCCGACTCGTCCATTGTATTTTTCTTCGAAGAACTTGAAAATTCGTCTGGGTAGCTGTGTTTGTGTCTAGTGTGTTATGTATTGTGCGCCTCTGTTCTCGTTGATTTGGGAGAAGCTACAGGCCGGTCGGGTGTTTATCCCATTTTTACACCTGCCAATGATGCGCTGGCACCTAAGAGGTGTAGAAAACTCCATTATACACTTGCATGCATGATAAAAAAAACTTCACAACATCTGCCCCCCCTCCTTTCTCGACCTCCCTCCGCCCACACCCTGTTGTCTGCTCTTTCCCCTCACCCCAGTCGCGCGCTCTCTCTCTCTCTCTCTCAAGCCTACGTTGCTGCTGCAACTGCTATTGTTGTACTTGGGTTGACTGGCTGGGGGCCTTGATATTGGAAGCCATGAAAGCAGCCCTTTAAAACTTGGTTTTTTTTATCTCCTCTCACTTCAAGAGTTCCTGAACAAAATTAAAACGTCACCTACTTTTTCCTCCCCCGATACCAGATTTCCTCTCCTATAGCACCCAGAAAGAGTAGTTTTGAAAAGAGCAATTAAATTGAGAGGAAGGAGGAGAGAGTACTCAGAGTAGTCGGTTATGGTTAGTGGAGGGAGTTTAAGAAGATGCAAGAAGAGAGAGAGGAAAAAAATAAACAAGAAAGAAGAAGAAAATAACAAAATGAATTGAATGTAAACAAACAAAAAAATGAAAGCTTTTTAATTTCAGCTCTCTCTACTCTCTATTCTACATCTCTCATAAGAAGCAAACAATTTTCTGAAAACCAGAAATTTCTAAATAAATCGGTTTATAGTGTTCAACTCTCTTATCTCTGTCTCTCTAGTTTCTGATTGCAATTCTACAAGCAATATTTTGCTAATTGCTGCTGGTTTGAATTTTTCTCATAGTTTTCTGCTAACAAGAAGCATCTGAACAATTCCTATCAAAATGTTTCACATCTTCTTGCAGGGACGTTGGGGAGAGAAAGAAATGGAGAAGGGAAGAGGAAATGGCTTATGGGGAGAGGAAATCGGCGCTGGGGAAAGGGAGAAAAGAGAGGAAATGGCTACTGGGGGAGGAAATGGGCACGGGCACGGGGAGAGGAGAAAGGAGAGGGGATACCGAGCGAGGGAGAGAGGAGAGAGATGAATATTTTTTTTTTTATCATGCATCGGGTGTAGAATGGAGTTTCCTACACCTCCTACAAGGCAGCGCCTCATTGGCTAGTGTAAAACTTGAGAAGACGCCGTCCGGCCTTCAGGTGGGAGCAACATGTAAAGCACGTTTGTCTAATTTTATGAAATAATTATTTGTAAAAAATAATATATATTTTATAAAAATTATTGATGTCGCTTTATAATTTAAGGCATATTGGAGAAGATAAAAAAATTAATTCAAAATATCATATAATCCAATACATGTTTATAACATCCATAATTTTAGCAAAGATGCATACGAAAAATTTAATAAAAGTCCAACACAAACGGTAGTTCAAAATATGTGTCGTTTGATGTTTGTATTATAATTTATCAATTTATGTCATCCTGTAAACGATCAATAGAGACAATATTGAAATTCTTATTTTGCTGTTGGTTGAGTCGATCAGGGTCAACTTAAAGTTAAAACATAATTTTGTTATAAAATTTGTGGTATAATATTTTCTATATATAGCATATATATAAATCCTAAAATATATTTTGAAATTGTTGGCCGAATTTACTCTTTCTTGATTAGCTCAAGGATCACGACCTTTGTCACGTGCCTATTATAATAAGCTCACTTGTAGAATATGACTTAGCGGAAACTACGTCCTACTACCATAGGAAAAAAAACACTTTGATTAAACACACTTGTATTATATATTATATGAGATTTTTAAATTTGAAATACTCAATAATCTGAATTAATGAAACGTATAATACACGTGTATTATATTTAAGGATTCACGTCTTATGTACCTAATACACAGGTATATGTTAAGGAGAAAGAGAAAAATATAATAATTAATCTTTAATTACTTATTATTATATAAACTATTAAGTATTGTAATTATTGTGATTAATAAATCATATAACAACATTGAATGCTATCTCTCTCAATATTTATGTATTCATTATATAAACCAATTACATTCACACGTATTTAAACAAACGGTGTTAACTTTAACGGAAAAATAAGAAAAACCGTTAAAACGGAATAAATAAACGGTATTAACTTTAACGGAAAAATAAGAAAAACCGTTAAAACAAGATTTTCCGTTTCATACACACTTTTTATATATAGAAGATATATAAACAATCAATCATATCACGGGAGTGCATAAAGGAATCCACAAAAATGACTGCACAAAAATGACTACATATAAAATTTTTGATATATATATATTTTTTTCCCTTAAAAGTACTTTTTTTTTATAAGTGTAAAATAAGTACAATATTGATAATCTTTTTAAGTAAAAAAGTTAATTATAATATTATAAAATATTAAAAAAATTTATGTGCAGTTATTTTTATGTATTTATTGTATATTTCATTAGTATGATTGGTTGTGTCACTTTTTTAAATGTAAAATAACTACTTTAGCAATCCTATCAGTAGAGTACGCAAAACAGTGTTTCAAATATCGTATAATACTGGCCAGTATGATCGATATTTACCATGCCTAGGTAATGACCGGTACGTGGGAGATATGTGTTTCGTACTGGATCAAATATCAGCCGTACCAGTGCATTTCAGTCAATATTTGCCGATTTTAGTATGAGTTTTGTTATATACAAATAAAGTCGCGTACTACTTTGCGTACCAACACTGATTCATTCATATTTAAAATTTAAATTAGTACTGTTTTCAATAAAATTTAATTTTTGACCAATCACATTAAATTGATGCATATATTAGTGCACAATTGTGCTTGTAACTAGATTTTTTTTTAGTATACCAGTCAAAATTAGTGAATTTTTGTAATTAATATAAAAAATTTTGACTTTTTCATAATTTTCACACCAATTCTCACATTTGAATATTATTTTCTTAGTTTTTTTTTATTCCCTTTTCTTGATAACTAAAAATAAAATCCTTACTCCATTTTTTCGTTACGAAGATGAATGATTATTTTCTTAAATTGTTGGATTGAGAACTTATAAGTATTATTGAGTTTAATAAATGCTTGTTTTAACTTTTTAAAACTTGCATTGATGTTATTTTAAAATATAATTTATACATATATGATTAATTTATTATATATAGATGATCCTAAAACAATACTGGTATCGAAATATTTTGTTCTAGTGCCTTAACCGAAACGACATTCTAAATTTTGGTGTAAAGAGTATGCAAAAGTGACTATACGTAACAAAAATCTAAAAATTAAAATATGATTGTATAAATAATTATAAAAATAAATCATTTTCCATATTCACAATTTTCACCGAGCAACTTTGTTCTCTTTTTTTAACCCTGACAAATTCACTATGTTACTAAGCATAAAAGATGTTTGGGTTGAGAGAGAATTCCTAGAAAATCTTGAGAAGTTCTTGATTACCAAACATGCCATTAAGAGAAATGATAGTTACAGTTGTGAGTGCGCAAGTGTCGTGTAATCACTTTGAAAAAAATTAATAAATATGAGACCCACATAAAAATAAATTAAATTTTTAATAGTATACCCCACTCTTTTTCAAATATAATGCTTACGTACTCCATAACTGTACGTAGCATTACTCTTATAATTATGCAATATAATTTTTTTATAAGTCAAAATTATGCAATATGATTACATTGTCAAAATTACATTGCAAAGCAGGTTAAGTGAAATTGAAAATGTGTTTCACGTCATTTTTAGGATCTCAAATCTCAATGAAAAATTGAAGGGGGGAAAAAAACCAGTGAGTTCCCGTTACATTTAATGAGCGGACTCGACTACAGATAGTTTCTGGTCATGTTCTTGGCATGTTCACAAGGCAAGTCAAGTCATTATGGTTGCAAGGGGCATGTTGGAACTAAAACAAAGCCATTTTCATAGTCCTAAAACTGGAAATGGAAAGCACATGGCCCACCAACCTATCCGCTGCCTCCACATTATAGGCAGGTGTTCGATTACTTGCAGTTTGATTCACTACATTACAAAGTTGATTCACCCCCCATTAAGGATAGTTTGAGCAGAGTAGCTACCCCCTGGAAGCCGCCTAAGAACATGGAAATTAAGAGAGATGATGAAATTGAGGTTATGTCGCCCCCAACAATGGGAACTATGCAGATTGCCGGGAGTACTGGTTTTGGTCACAACATTGAGTTCATGTCTCAAGCCTACCTTAGAAATAGGTACTCAGAGATTGATTTAGAAGATGAGAGCTCTAATACCAACAAAGATCACCCTCTTCCAATATTTCTCAAGGTACTAGCATTTCTAACCGTTTCTACTTGAAGGAAGCTTTTGAGCTGAGCTAAAACTCTCATTGTTTGCACAAAATTTGAGTCCCTATTGATATCGAAAGCAAAGCAACTCAAAATGCATGAAATTCTTGAGGATTTGACTATTTTCTTATATATATGATCATTTTTGTTACAGTTTCAATATAATTGCTAGACATATTTTGTGGGTCTCTTGGTGATGCAGTTTGAAGATGTGGAGTATAAGGTGAGAAGTAGCCAAGCTTCCTCCAACAACCCGGTGAAGTCAGTTGTTTCCAAGGTAGCTACACAGCTTAAAATGGAGCAAGACAATTGCAAGCAGATATTGAAGGGTATAACTGGAAGCATCGGCCCTGGAGAAATCCTTGCTCTGATGGGTCCTTCTGGTAGTGGGAAAACAACCTTGTTAAAAGTGATAGGAGGAAGACTACTTGACAATGTTGAAGGAAAGATTACTTATAATGACATCCCATATAATGCAGCCGTTAAGCGGAGGTCAGCCAACTTCACAGAAGCTTCATCCATGTCATCCGAATACACTCTCAAAGGCGTAGAAGATATATTAGTATCGTATTTCTTATTAAATTTATTTTTGCCTTACAGGATAGGATTTGTGACACAAGATGACGTGCTCTTCCCACAATTAACAGTGGAAGAAACCTTGGTTTTTGCTGCATTTTTAAGGCTTCCAAGCAATATGAGCCAACAACAAAAATATGCAAGAGTGGAGATGATTGTGAAGGAGCTAGGCCTTGAAAGGTATGTGTTAAATGGGAGAGTAGCTGGAGGGTATCTTAAAAGATTATATTCAACATAGCTGGATCATATTAAGGAAGTTCGTCTTTTTTTAAAACTTACTTTCAGCAGCTCCTCTAAATGATCTCTTGTATAACCATAGATGTCGTCATACAAGAATAGGAGGAGGATTTGTAAAAGGAATATCTGGAGGAGAAAGAAAAAGAACCAGCATTGGTCATGAAATTCTTGTCGATCCTTCGTTATTGTTGCTTGATGAACCAACTTCAGGTCTTGATTCCACCTCGGCCAATAGACTCCTTATAATTCTTCAAGGACTTGCTAAGGTACCATCACTAGATGCATTTTCCATGTGCTATATTCCAGTTTATAAATTGGACTAGTTCTAAAGATTACATTTGACGGTCTACAGGCAGGAAGGACAATAATCACAACAATCCATCAGCCATCAAGCAGAATGTTTCATATGTTTGACAAAATTCTGCTAATATCAGAAGGCTACCCTGTGTACTATGGGAAGGCTAGCGAGTCTATGGAGTATTTCTCATCGTTAAGGTTCATCCCAGAAATACCCATGAATCCTGCAGAGTTCTTGCTTGATTTAGCAACTGGTCAGGTGAGTGACATAAATGTACCTGGAGGTTTTTTGGAAACTCGAGGATCTCCTGACTCAGAGAAGGCCATCAAAGTAAGAACTTGAAATTTTACGTCTTACAAATTCTGTCTCCCCTCTCTAAACATCTGTCTGTGTGCTGTGTTTAGTTTCTACAACTCAAATACAAAACTCAGCTGGAGCCTAAGGAAAAAGAAGAAAATCATCGAACAACAAAGACATCAGAGCATCTTCAATTAGCCATTCAAGTAAAGAGGGACTGGACATTGACTTGGTGGGAGCAATTCATGGTACTGTCAAAGAGAACATTTAGAGAAAGGCGCAAGGATTATTTTGATAGGCTAAGACTTGTTCAAGCACTAGGAGTTGCAGTCTTGTTGGGCCTTCTATGGTGGAAATCCAAGATTGACACTGAGGCTCATCTCAGAGATCAGGTAAATTACCATGAATTCATTTCGTGCAGTTAAAAATTTTAGCAGCTCTTCAATTTCATTTTTTAGCTTCTTTGCTACTCATATGTTTCAATCATGCCATGCATTAGACTGAATCTTCATGACCTAAATTGCAGATCGGTTTATTGTTCTACATTTGTATATTTTGGACATCATCATCAATTTTTGGAGCGGTATACGTGTTCCCGTTTGAAAAAATATATTTGGTGAAGGAAAGGAAAGCAGACATGTATAGATTAAGCGTATACTATGTGTGCAGCACCCTTTGTGACATGGTGGCACATGTTCTCTATCCTACGTTTTTCATGCTCATTTTGTACTTCATGGCTGGCTTCAAGAGAACTCTCCCTTGCTTCTTCCTGACATTATTTGCCGTACTTTTGGTAGCTATAACAAGCCAGGTAAGTCTATGAATTTCCAATACTGGGTTTATATTGCTCCAACGGTTCAATGAATCTCTTTCTGCCTCTAGGGGGCAGGAGAACTTTTTGGAGCTGCAGTTTTGAGTATCAAAAGGGCTGGCATGGTTGCTTCTTTGCTATTAATGTTGTTTCTTCTCACTGGAGGTTACTATGTCCAGGTATACATTGCTCCTGGTTTTAAAACTAATGGTCTAATTTAAATCCCATTTTCAAGTTTCATGAAGACGCATGCAGTCCATGTAAAAATACACAGGTGTTAATGCTAGCCGCAGACCTTTCCTTTGCTAGTTGCCTAAGCTTGTTGACAACAGCCTAAACGAGGGTTCTAGAGTTGCTTCTGGGACCAAATAGTACTTGATTTTTATTTTTTGAACTCATTCTATAACTATCATATTAACTATCTGGAGCATTGAAAATAGTACTTAGTTTGGGTTTCCTTGAGAGTCTTCAGCCCTATATTGTAGTTGTAATATTTTGGGAATCAGTAAAGTATTGCAGACACATACATAAGCCTCGCTGAATGTTTTAATTGCAGCATATACCAAAATTTATGCGGTGGTTGAAGTATTTGTCGTTCATGTACTATGGCTTCAGACTTGTCCTGAAAGTGCAATATTCTGGAGACGAATTGTACGAGTGCCAAAGCCAAAGAGGGTGCAGGACCCTGCAGAGTTCCCCTTCTTTCAACGCGGTGAACCTGAATGGTGGATTGGAAGAAGTATGGATTCTGCTTGCCATGGCTCTAGCTTACCGCTTGTGTGCTTACTTTTGCCTTCGCAGAAGAATTAACATATGCACTCTTTGAATGTATGTTTCATTCCACGTTTCTAAAGAATAAGAGCAACTTCTGAGCAGCTCTATGTTTCTTACATTTAATATAGGTTTGTACTATGATCATTATAATATTTCGCTTGAGTTTATGATCTGAAATTGCACATGCTGGTGAAAAAAACTGAATCAAAGTTCTATAACCTAGCCAATTAAAAATTGCCCTTGAAACTCAGGCAGTCCAAAAGATGTGTACTGCCCTGTTCATTCAATTTTTTCCCCTACCAACTGGCTTGGTGCTCTGAGGTCGTTCTTTACTACAGTGTTGTTTACTTTTTAAGAACTCCTTTTCAAAACCAAAAAGAAAAAGACCACGGGAAGACACTTGATGCAGTAAACGGTCCAAAACATGGCAGTCGATGGGTGGAATACTAGTAGAGTTCTATAATTATTTAGTCCCAAGTATAAGGGCAATATTTATGGAGTAAAGGTTACATTTTCACTGAGTTCTATCCAACACAATGAATGAGTAGTTACAGTGCAGTTCTTGAAGAGGATTTAATTGACAGAGTCTGTTTACAAGCGCATCAAGTTATCAAGGGAATAAATGATAACGAAAATGATTTGATCGGGATGATAAGAATTTGAACTCAGAACGGACACTATTGAAACGAATTCTGAAGCCTAAAACTCAAATCCAAAATAAACAGCTACCCAAAAAACATTTGACAAAGAATAATGGAAGAAACAATTGTTCAGAGAAATCTTTTTTCTCAGGTAAACATGGAGTACAAGATTTAGATGTTAATAAAGGTTTGGAAAAGAGTATTGGTCAATACCCCTAATACTAATGGTTAACGATTTATATCTTACAGGTCCCCGCGAACCCACATCTCAATTCTCTCCTCTGTCCGAATACGGACTTTCGGGTCTGACACGCACACCACATATCCAACTTCAGCACAATAGAATCTATTTTCCCCTCTCTTTCTGACTCAATCCCCCTTGTATCTGTCCAACATAGGGGGAACGCTGGAAGCATTCGTTTCACCTTAACCCAATCTCCCTCTCTCTCTCTCTGCAACTGAGACTGGAATAGAAACAGGGAAATGGCACTAGTCCCGTACTCTGACCCAAAAACCGAAAATCCAAGCTCCACAACCCCACCATGGCAAGATATGTTCCGTACCGCCGCAATCCGCAAACCTTCTCCATCCTCGTCTCCACCTCCTCAGCCCCACGCGCCACCACAACCTCACGAGCCTCCACCACCAAACCCAAATCACTCCCTCTCCGGAGACCCCCAGGTCCGGCTGGCCCTCTACATCGCCATGGCCCACGCCGGTGTCGCCTTCGCCATCTTTATCCTCTACTTCATCTGCAAACTCCTCGGGGAGTATCTTCGCCCGATTCAGTGGGCCGTGCTCTGCTCCATTCCTCTCAGAGGTATTCAGCGAACGCTCGTCTCCTTCTGGACGGAACCCTTGAGTCTTGGACTAACAGAGACCGTTTTCGCCGTCCCAGTTGCCCTTTTTAAAGTCTTTGTCCATACCCTCGTCGAAATTCGCCATCTTTGCTTCCGGATCCTCAGAAGAAATCCGAAATCCGAGACCCCGAGACGGAACCGTAGTGGCTTCTCGAAGCTACTGAGATTGCTTTTGTCGTTTGGGATATTCATCATTGCTTATGAGAGACTTGGAGGAATTATGTCTCTGGGCTTGATCGGACTAGGGCTCGTGTTTAGCTCCAGGAAGGTGGATTCGACAATGTCGGCCTTATCTTCGTTTCGGAGCAATAGCTTTCGCCGTAGTCCAGTCAGTGCGTTCTTCACTCGTGGAATATTGAAGAGGCTGAAAACCATTGTGGCAATTGGGCTGATTGTTGGAATGATTATTGGATTTTTAGTTGGGATCATGTTCTTCTCGTACAAGATTGGGGTCGAAGGAAAAGACGCGGTGATTTCTCTGAAACTACACGTGGAAGAGAGCAACTATGCTGAGAAGATTGGCATGAAGCAGTGGATGGACGAGAATGATGTGCCCGGAATGGTGGATAGGTACACTACTACGTTCTATGAGACTGTGTTGGATCAGATTGATAGTTTGGCAATGCAGTATAATATGACCGAGCTTGTGACCGGGATCAAGCATTTCGTGATAAAGACACCGGCTAACTCTTCGGCGCCTTCAACATCTTTAGCTAGTCCTTCGCCATATACAGAGAAGTTTTTGAGCTTGAGAAATAGGATTAGCAATAGGGAATGGGGGCAGATATATAAAGAGTTGGATGAGATGTTTCGGGAATTGACAATCACCAGGGACGATTTGGTTGTGAAGGCCAAAGAGTTTGCGGTTAGAGGGGTAGACGTGTCACAACGTGTGTTTGCTAGCAGTAGAACCGTGTTAGGCAGCAGTGCAAAGCTTGTGCTTTCCATTGGGAATTCGATTGTATCTGGGGCTGCAGAGGTTTTCAATTTCGTGTCTCAGTCAATGGTGTTCTTCTGGGTGTTGTATTATCTGATCACTTCGGAGTCTGGTGGGGTGACTGAACAAGTTATGTGCATGCTTCCTATGTCAAGTTCGGCGAGGGTTAGATGTGTTGAAGTTCTTGATAAAGCAATTTCGGGTGTGCTTTTGGCTACTGCTGAGATTGCCTTTATTCAAGGATGTCTCACCTGGCTTTTGTTTAGACTATGCAATATACATTTCTTGTACATGTCGACAGTGCTTGCATTCATCAGCGCTCTGTTGCCAATCTTTCCAGCTTGGTTTGCTACAATTCCAGCAGCTCTACAACTGTTAGTGGAAGGCAGATACATACTTTCCATTAGTTTGTCCATTATTCATCTTGCGCTTATTGATTATGCTGCATCCGAAATTCATGAGGACATACCTGGTCATAGTGGTTATCTTACAGGGCTTAGCATCATTGGTGGAATGACATTGTTCCCTTCTGCATTTGAGGTAACTTGCTCCTTATAGCGTTGTGATTTTCAGTTCATGTAGTTTTCCCTTTGGGTGTATCAGTGCAATCCTAATATGTACATTGCCCCTTGCTTTGTTTGCAACAGAATGCTTGGAAAATTATTGAAGGTTTATTGATATGCAGATAATGGACTTAAATATGGAAGATTACCTAGTTTGCAGATTGAAGGAGTTTCTACTAACATAATTTGATTTGAAATGCCTTTTTTTTTTTTTTTTTAATCAATGAACCTTGAATTTGTTTGGATGCTGTGAAGCTGCAGCATCATTTTCCTAATGATACTTGAAAGTGTGCTTGTTTGTGTCTTCTGTAATTGATGTGCGGCGTGCATGTTACATAGTCAAAGTATAATTTCTGATGGAAAGTGTGGTTCTTTCTTTAGAAAATAGCTAGTAAAAGTTAAATGAGTTCCAATTTGGTTTGGCGTTGAACTTGTTTCTTTTTTTTTTTCTTTTTTTTCTCGTACTGAACTCAAATTTATTTAGAAAGGTGCACTTTCAGATGCATATTTACAAATGGCTTTGCTGGTAGTGAAAAACTCATGAGCCAAATCTCTCTTGGGGCAGCTGCACCTTTTGTCTTGTTGATAGAGTACGATGTCCTTGTATTTTATCGTTCTGCCAGCAAAACATCTCATGTTGCCATTTTGGTGTTTTTTCAAATTAAATTTAGTGGTGTTGGATTTAGTTTGTTGTAGAATGTTTTTATTGTAGCTTGTGTGCACAATTTGTCCTAATGCTGTACTAATGATGTACTAATGCAGTTTGCTGTGTCTTTTGGACTTGTATTTATTGTTATACAGGGAGCAATTATGGGTCCGCTGATCACTACAGTTGTGATCGCTTTGATAGAGTTGTATGCCGAGTTTTTTCTGGAAGAACACAAGGAAAAGAATAAGTAGAATGCAAATAAAGCCTCTGCCAGTGCCTACTTTGTATGTAGTTGATTGGAGTACTTGGGATGGGTTGGAACACACAACAAGGGTCGATGCTCGAACACGATCCTCTTTGTTCTCATTTTCGATCAATCATGTGTTATTCAAGATTTGCTATTAGGATGTTGTTGTTTTTACTTCCAACCCCCCCGCCCAAGGGGGAAGAAAAAAAAAACGGAGCCATCTCCTTGTTGACATTGACATTTCTGTAACATTTGATGGATCATCGTATTCTTTCTGTTTGCAGCACCTTGTTAAAGTGAAAAGTTGTAAATTATTCATCCATGTAACTATGTAAGATTGTGGTTTGCTCATTTCGCAACATGCAGATTTTAATGTGATTTTTCGGTGCTTTTGAATTGGATGATAGCACACATATAAGATATACAAGCTTGAAACTTCCACCAAGACGAGACCATACCGATAGAATACCAAACTCGGGCACTATATAATTGGGAGTAGGGCTGCTTTGTTGGAGATCCAAAATTTGTGTTTGCCAGCTTGCGAGGATGCGGATGGATTTTCCACGTCCAGCATACCCCCACCCACCTACCATATATAAATGCCTATTTTGACCTACCATATCCTATACAATAAACATACACATATGGTATCTATATATTGTATTTATAAAAGAGTGTAAAACTTACAAATCACGGGTTTCTTTTCACTCGAAGATTGCTCGGGCTTCTTCACTCAAGATTTGAACAGTAAGCTACTTCATGTATTTCTGCAGAAATTTCCGGTGGAAGTCATTCCTGATGGTGTCATTAATGAAGCACTTCGGAGTTTTGGTTTCACCACGAGCCTGATTCTTAAACACCAAATCGTCATCCCACCTAAGCCAACGAATGCATACAGAACGTCACATTAGAAAAGGACATCGTCATCCCACCTAAGCCAATGAATGCATACAGAACGTCGCATTAGAAAAGGACTCCACTAACAACTAAAAATTATTAGAAAAGCTCTTAGATTTGATTACAGAACTTGGGGAAAGTAGGATCTTCAAGCTACTGACCTCCTTTTCACATTGAAGGATGTTGGATTATTGAATAGTGGGTTTCCTCGAAGAACTCTGCTTCCTTGGCTTTAAGCTCTTCCTCTCGTTGTTGTTGCTCCTACAGATGCACAAAGCCACTGATACGATGAGTTTGCTGATTTTCTAAGAGATCGATTTCAGGACTTCGAACAAAAAAACTCAGCTCCCAGACTATCAGCGATGCAGTAGTTAGGAGGTTTGAAAGCACAACACCAGACAACAGTACATAGCATTCCCTTTGTTTTGGCCAGCCAGCAAATAACATCTCAGTACCCCCATTTTTTTTTGTTAAGTAAATTCACTTCATTAAAAGCGAAACATCGAACAACCATAATTGTTGCAGGTAATTCATAAGCTCCAATGACAAGCGCCAGAACATATCCTAGCTTTCGACAGCATAATCAAATATCAATATACGCTAGAGGAACCCCTAAGTAACGTAACACACCTTCCTGTATCTTCTCCTCTGTTCTTTCCTTCCTTATTTGCTCAAGCTCAAGTATCAAAGCTGCTTCATCGTCCTCATCATCATCGCTTTCGTCACTAACACAATAGATAAAACGTTTTAACTAGTGGAATCCAAAGTGCATGTCATTCCAGACACAAAAACATCAGTGGAGTCAAATGGGTAAAAGACCAAAAATATATATTAAATGAAGACAAATGAACACAGTTTAAAACTCCAAGAGACCTCTTGTAAACCATACGTATTGTTACTGATTCCAAGAAAATAGCAACCCAGAATTTTGTAATAACAACCCCCCACCCCGGTAAGACAAAGCTTGACCAGGAAGAAAGGCATTTTCCCAGCATTGCAGGTTCTGCCGAGCTATTTCCCGGCAGCCAAACCAAAATGAATTTCGGAAAAGAATAATTTATGAGGCATGAAAAGATTGAACCCGACCTACGGAAATCAATATCGTTATGACTGTTCTTTGTTTGGCTTCCAATCACCGGTAGGGGGGGCGAAAGAAGAAAAGAAAGACGAATGGGGTCCGTGGATAGGTAAAGAATGGGCTGCAGAGCCATAAGGCCTGGTGCCTTGGGGTCGGGTTGGGCAAACTCAGGCTTTGCCCAACCCGCTCATCGCCTCCTAATTTCAAGAACTGGTCGCGTTGCGTGAGTACAATGTTTGCGTTTGAGAATAGCCCAAGCCTCAAGGTCGACGAAATTAGAGATAAGGTTGTTCACTTCCGTATTATTATGTCTCTCCAATCTCCATCAAATCCAGTTTCTGAATGTGACTACTTGCCCCTCGAACAAATCCCCCAATCTCAACCTCCACACGTTGCCGTTTGAGAATAGCCCAAGCCTCAAGGTCGACGAAATTAGAGATAAGGCTGTTCACTTCCGTATTATTATGTCTCTCCAATCTCCATCAAATCCAGTTTCTGAATGTGACTACTTTCCCCTCAAACAAATCCCCCAATCTCAACCTCCACACGTTGCCCTTAGTTTCCGACTGAGGTGGTTAATCTTTAATTAAATCATTTTGTCCTCTCTAAACTTGACACTTCCCCCAACACGTTGCCAAAAGTTACCGGCCAAACTGATCTTAATATGCGTCTTGCAAGAAACCCACCTTCGTAATTTTCTCGGATGTACTAAAAATAATGTAAAACACAGACACTTACTGAAGTTGATAGCACGTACTCTCTGTCTGAAAATGGAATTTGGTTTTTGGTAATGATTGGATTATGGCGAACTCTATTTCTAAATCACCAATTAGGCTGGTGAGAAACATGTTGTTGAGTGGATTTCAAAGTAGAAATGGGTGTCTCGGCAGTCGGCACCATCCATATATAGGCAGGAGGCCTTGTGCGACAAAACGCCTTTCAATTTTTGGGGCTCACTCGTAAAGTCTCTCCTATAGCGTTTTAGCTTCAAAATTGAGTATGATTTGATTGAAAATAGAGTTCAAGATCAAATCTCTTTTTTCCTCTTTTCTACACTATTTTTTGCAGAAAACAAAATCAATTTTTTTGGCTCACTCGTAACACATGGCTTGTTTCTAAGAAAATGACGTCATGAATTGTGACAAAATATAAGTGGCTCAAAATGCTTCAATCATGCTGTGTGTTTCGAAATATGTCTCTTAATTAAGACCGATCTAATTATTGTCCTTGAATTCTCATAGCACGACAATGTTCTTCCCTACCCCCAAGCAGCCGAACTTCCCCACTGCAAGAATGGTGTGGCCAATATTCAACAAGGAGGAAGCAAAAAAAAGGGCCATGCCCCAACATAATACAACTGGCTTGTTGGATTGGTTGGCCAACCGGTACCCATAAATCTCAGAGCCACAGTACCCGCCATAATTCAAATCACTTTGTTTATATTCTATTAGTAAACAAAAATTAGTCGACGTAATTATCTTATAATTCCTTTAATACACCTAACTTTAATATTATACTGAAACGTATTCCATTTTACTTCAATTTTCTATTAGGGGAAGAGGGGCATCCGCTGCAGTTGAAGAACCAGTTACTCTCTAGTCTCTGAAGCTTTGCTTGCTTAATAAACAATAGCCAGATGGAGGCTAGGCCAACGGTTAGCTTCCCTCCAAACCCTCTGATTTTCTTGGACTCAAAGCAAAGCTCTTGCTGGTGATTTTTGGTCACCATCCGAGACACCCAACTTCACCTTCCTGACATAAGCTTCAAACCCCACCTTGTTCTGCTCGCCTTGCCCTATCCTTCTATTTACAGTTCAAAATTCCCACGATTTTGTTCATACTGAGCTCCATCCACAAATCCCCATTAGTGCTTCTGACCTCTAGTGCATGGTGTGGTGCCTTCTGGAGTGATTTTGGGTTGAGAATTTTAGGTTGTTAAAGTTCCAAGCTTATGTGGTGTAGGAGTTCCTGCAAAGTTGATCGAGTGGTGGAGACCCAGTAGATTTCTTAGCTGTAAAGCTGAAGTAAAGCAACCCATAAATAGTTGGTGCTTGAATTTTTCACTGTATTGAGCTGTGGGCTTTCTGGGATTTGGGATACATTAGAGTTGGCTTCTGAATTAGGGGTTTTTGCTTGCTGCAGCTGGCAAGTTCACCCGGAGCTTTATGTACGCACAGAAGGTTCGCAAGCTAATTCTCATGGGCTGCCCCACCCTGCTGGTACTTACATTTTGAACCCTCATGAATAGTGTGACCGCGAATTTGCCAAAAGCCACTTTTTTTGTGACTCAACAATACCATCTTTGTGATTGCAAATTCCCTTATGCTGTTACTCCGATTTCAGCTAAAATCATATGACACTTCTATATATATGGATTGTTTGTGATGATAGAGTGGCTAAAGGGGTAATATCAGTTTATCATTTGGAAAAGTTTTGAGCTTGATTTTTAGTCCAGTAAAAATAATTCCAAATGAATACTCGGTACTTCTTTCCACCGGACTCCTTGTGCAACTTAGGAAGTGCGGCTTCATTTTCATCAAATCCTTCAGCAGGACGAGATCGTATGTCTGTCGGTACTCGACACAGGCCTGTTCGTGCCCTACCTTCTTCGTTTTTGGGAAGGATAGCGATGAGGATCTCCAGAGCAAGGTGGTTCTCCTTCTTAAGAAGAGTATTCCACTACCAGAATGGATCAAGATCTGATCTGGGTTCTAATCCTTTCAATTCTGGCACTTGGATGTTGATGGAGTTTATAGCTTTGGTTGTTCAAATAAGCACCACGACATTTACTCTAGCCATTTCCAAGAGTGAGATGCCTGTTTGGCCTATGAGAATATGGATTGTTGGCTATGATATTGGCTGTATGCTTAGTCTGCTGCTGCTCTACGGGCACTACCGGCATCTTCATCTGACTCATGAAGACAGTTTCAGCCTTTCTGAAATGGAACAGCAGGGGGGCAGCGAAGAATCCAGGTATCCTTTTACGGCTGTGCCCTTCAACGCCTATGGTTTATTTTTTTCCGAAACAAATAATGATCAGTGCTTTCCATGCGCAATGTTAATGGTGACAGCTTATCGGTTTGGAATCATTACAAAATTTTGGAGCTAGTTATGAAACATTATATGCTACGTGCTTTTAATTTTTTAATGCACAAATGAGTTTTCATTTCAAGCCTTTTAATTGAATTTGTAATGGACACAGGATCTCACATTTAATGAACAGATGCCGGACTTCACTTGAACTGTTCTTTGCGATATTGTTTGTGATGGGTAATGTTTGGGTTTTTGACTCTCGTGTTGGCTCCTTCCATCGAGCCCCAAAGCTCCAAGCGCTCTGTATATCCCTGCTGGCTTGGAATGCTATTTGCTACTCTTTTCCATTCCTACTATTTGTGCTGCTATGCTGTTGTGTACCACTCATTAGCAGCCTCGTCGGATACAATATGAATGCCGGGTCAACTGATAGAGGAGCATCTGATGATCAACTTTCCCAGCTTCCCAGATGGAGATACAAGGAAGTTGACACCAAGTTTGATCTTGGCAATGATGCCGACAGCAATCCGGATCATGCAAATGAAGATCCAGTAATTCTCATTTCAACCTTCGGATAGCTAATATTTCATACAATAGATAATAGAAGTGTTTAATTGGCCTCGTACTGATGATCTTTAAGAAAACTCCATTCCTCTTTTCAAGCCTAATGTTACTAGTAGATAACAAAGTCAAGAAGATGTTTGTCCCATTGGGGACCTTTTTTTTAAAAAAAGTATTGCCCTAGTAAAGTTTATATAAAGTTGCTGATGGCGATGTTCTTTTTTCTTGTGGTGTAAATGACAGGAATGCTGTATTTGCCTAGCTAAATATAAGGACAAGGAAGAATTGAGGCAGTTACCATGTTCCCACATGTTTCACCTCAAGTGTGTAGATCAATGGCTTCAAATTATATCTTGCTGTCCTCTTTGTAAACAAGAGCTTGAGAGGTAGAAAGCAACATAATCACGTTGCTGAAGGTTTTTATTGGCCTTTCATTTTTCCTTTTTTACTATTTGTTTTCAAGATTTTCTCACTATTGTGTGAAATATATGTACTATAACATGGTTACTTGAGTGAGTATTGCTTGTACAGTGGAGGTCACCAGTAACCATAATATATATATATATATAAATGTACTGTCTTTGAGTATACATATTTGCAGATAATGATGCTGGACTCCTCGCTTCCTAAGGGTAGCAGAGTCTATTACTCCACCAGGATATACAACCAGTTACATGTGATTTTTGTTGTTGTTATCATTATGTAGAAGTGAACTAAATAATGAATCAACAATCCTTGTTGTGTATATAATTTGTTTGCTCTCTAACACAACGTTTACATTTTGTGCACACTGTATAGACAATCTCTGTCTTCTTCTTCTTCTTCTTCTTCTTCTTCTTCTTCTTGTTTGTTTGTTTCCAATTTCTTGGTGGAACAAGTAAGTGTAAAATAACTCACCAAACCCACTCCCACGTCAGAAGAGAGTGACAAGAGACCATGTTGATGAGAAAAGGAACGAACTTTGTGATATAAATTCAAAGCAGGGAAGAAAAATACATTAAAGGTAGTGAAAAGTCAATGTCTTGAAAACTAACAACCTCATTGCTTACATGACCAGTCGGCTTCTCTGCAGAATTAGAAAGGATTGTGTCATCATTTTCTTTGTTGTGGCTCTCAGTGTCATTCTTGTAGTCTCTAAAGTTAGGAGTTGTTGGTACGAATGATTTGAGGAAAACATGATTGTTCGGTGGATTTTGTTAGCACCTGCTGCCAGAAGTTCCACACACGCACAAAATTCTATTCAAGATGGCGTTGGAACATTGCATGCTGATGCTGTGTTAACTTCGAGACAAATGCATTTTCAACATAAATTGACTTTTGAAGCAGTAGCAGTGGTTGTAGCAGTAGTGTGAAATGAATAGCTTAACCATTGATAGCCAAGATTTTGACATGAACCAATGTGGAAGTTGTTGCCTTCGGAGGTTAGGCTCGGCTTCTGCAATTGCATTCATTGCCGCTTTGACTTCGACTGGAGCTGTTGACTTGGCATTCTATTCAATCGGAAACCCATTGGAGAATTTGTAAATTTAGCTGTACTCGAATTTTTGTGACATAGTTGTCAGTAATAAATGCCATTAAAGTATTTTTATGCATTTCTTATTTTTTATGGTAACTATATTTGTGCTTTGCCAATATATTTCAAAATTAAGACCGATAATTTCTGACACGGCTTGTAACTCCGCTGAGATTAGAAGGCTAGGGTCTAGTATGATAGAATCTAGGTTACCAAACAATTCACTCACATAATCCAATATACATTGACAAATAATCTGTTTATCTTTATCCCAGCAGTAATTATAATAATTCTTATAATTTTCATTTTTTTTATTTTTTTGGGTATTTGAACTCTAATACCTGAACTCGCCCCTGATCGATCATACATATCACCAAAACTTTTGTCTTTTTGTAATTTGCAACAAAGTCTAAGATAAAGATTCAATGCATGAGCAAGATAATTGATGGTATTAGGATTGTGGGCTTAACCTATTTGATTAGAATGAGATAGTTCATATTATGGTTTAGCCAATGATGTTATTTTTTTTGTTATAAAAAGAGAAATAGAATTCTTAAGAATTTGCTAGTACTGAAAGTGATTAAATTATATATTTATATATATAATTTATTTATATATTGACTATTTTAAAATAATACACGAAACGGTATTGGTATTAAAATATTTTATTTTAATATCTTAATCAATACCGTATCTAATATGATATTCAAAATATTCATTGAAATTGGTGCCCACTCAACATTTAAAGGCAGGAGTACTCTCTCTAGATCTAACTATATAGTCAAACTCAGGTGGTGGCAGTGCAGTAGTATTAATACAGAGAGTCTGGCATGCAATTAGAAGATGAAACGGTCCCCGGCCGCTGTATCTACGGCGTCCTCTGCCGTGCTATACTTAGCCCACTTGGCAGTAAATAGTCAGCCTTCGTAGTTCTAAAGTGGATGGGAATGGCATGTTTGTAATTTGACACCAAATCAGAGCCTCTATCTCAATTACGTCCACAAAAAGTCAGTAACAACGACTAATGAGAGCTCATTTTCAATTCAACAAGCGGCTAATGTGCTACAAGAATTTACTTTGATTGAAAACAGTCGCATTTAAAAACGACGACGTCTCTACCACCACTCCATTCCCTTTTTAAAACTTTTAAATACTGACCCCAGAGCATCGCTCTCGCCAGAGCGTCTCCCCTAGTCTCTCTCTCTCTCTCTGTCTCTGTCTCTGCGCGCTTTTCTTAAGAAACAGAACAAACAACAAAGACCATGAGCGATTTCAGGTCGAGATTCCTGGAAGCGTACTCGGTGTTGAAGTCTGAGCTCGTCCACGACCCGGCTTTTGATTTCACCGACGATTCTCGCCAATGGGTCGAGCGGGTACACTGCATCCTCTCTCTCTCTCTCTCTCTCTCTGTGTCTCTCTCTGTTTTACACGCTCACGCACAGAACTATACGCCTTCACATTCACATACACGATATATATTCTTTCTCTTTGATTGAGTCTTTAGTTTGAGATTATTGGTTTTTGAGTGTTGGTGGTGTTTTGTACGGTATGGAGTTCCTTCCAAGTTCGATTTTGGTTTATTAATTTCTATTTTCACAATCGAGCTCATGTTCATAGAATTAGGAGCTTGTTCGACTTATATTTCGAACTTTGAATGAGAGAAGTTTGACGGTTTTGGCGTAATTTAATGCGTTTTATAAGGGTTTGGCTGTCAGAATCTAGTTGGTTATTTGGTTTTTAACTGATGCATGTTGGGTTTTCTCTCTGGGTGTATGAAATATAGGAATGTCATGGCTTGTCCCAAGTGGTCTGAGAACTTGGTATGTCGGATCAACGTCAGACAGCATGGCGTGGGGACAATGAAAAATGTGAATATTGATGGTCGAACTCAAAAGATCATACGAGGACTGTTGTATATTTCCTGAAATCAGGAGCGTTGCATATTGAACTACTAAGATGAAAAGTTTGACTATGTTTAAGATGATTACTGAAAAGGAGCCACTGGTCCGAGGCTGATAATTACCATTATGACTTAAAGTTGCAAGATTAATTGACCTTAATTTCATTTACTCTTGGGGTAAATTAATGGAACTGCATTTACTGCAAACGTTTGAATACATCGCACTACTATCCTCCATCGTAAACATCTGTATTCATGCCAAACATGGGGATGGGGGGCAGGAAGAACTTTTCTGATTATCTTTGAGCCCCAATATGACAACCTGTTCCTCGGAGGTTTCTGTCTTGTCCATGCTTAGAAAAACGCTTACTTTACTAATGTCTGAACAGTATAGCCTTTTTAGTCTCTTTACTTAGAATGTACTGGTGCTGATGGTGTCTGTGTTACCCGTGCTTTGCAGATGCTTGACTACAACGTACCAGGAGGTGTGTATAGTGATATAATATATAATTAATTGCCCACTTTGTTTGAGTAAATCACTGTGCTAAAGCTTCTGTCCTCCTAGGAAGAGAAAATGACTTAATTGGATTGAATTAATGGCAGGAAAGCTGAACCGAGGACTATCTGTCATTGACAGCTACAAATTACTGAAAGAAGGAAAGGAACTAACTAATGATGAGATTTTTCTTGCGTGTGTGCTAGGTTGGTGCATTGAATGGGTATGGATGCAACGTATCTCTTTGCTCCTTTGGTTGATCCTGATTTTATCACCCATGAAAGTTTCTATACCAATTGATTGGCTTTTTTCCCTATCAAAATTTTGTCTAATCTTAACAATGATTCTTGCAGCTTCAAGCATATTTTCTTGTTCTTGATGATATCATGGACAATTCTGTTACTCGCCGTGGCCAACCATGTTGGTTTAGGCTACCTAAGGTGCAAACTTTTAATCATAGCGAACACCTTCCTTCTTACCATATGTATACATATACACACTATATATTTATAAATATGGTTTTTCCTAACTTCTGCAAATATTGATCCTAGGTTGGTATGATTGCGGTAAATGATGGCATCCTTCTCCGTAACCACATTCCACGAATTCTCAAAAAGCATTTTAGAGAAAAGACTTATTACGTGGATCTGTTGGACTTATTTAATGAGGTGGGGATATCTTTCTGTATAATGTAAAGAGGACCAGTGACTTTTCGTTTTAAACGAAGATGAATTTTGACATTATTTACATGTGTACAGGTGGAATTCCAAACCGCTTCAGGGCAAATGATAGATTTGATTACTACACTTGTAGGAGAGAAAGATCTGTCTAAGTACTCACTCTCTCTGTAAGTAAAAAATTGGGATGAGTGTGATTTCTTTATGATTTAACTTCCAATCATGGGATGCTTTTTATGTTTCTAAAATATCAAATATTTGTGTTCTCATGCAGCCACCAACGCATTGTTCAGTACAAAACCGCTTATTATTCATTCTACCTTCCGGTGAGTAATTCTCTCATCTTATGTTCTGTCTTGTTTCTTAGTCTGATTGACATCTATCTTTTATTTAAACCCATTAAGTTAGGTTTTTCGTTAAATTCCATGTAAAGAGACTCTCAGCTGGTGTTTCTTCCAAGTAAATCTGAAGATCTGTTGACAGTGTGTTCCTATGAACTTGCTGACTTCTGGTTGAAATTTCTTTCCACATGAAACTGCTTGTGGGACTTTTGGATGTTGATGACCATATTTTCTAAGAGTTGGTGATTTATAAATAAAAAATATTCTTAAGAGTAGGCAAATACGAGATATTGGTGCCCCCCCCCCCCCCCCCCCCCAAAAAAAAAGAGTGCTTTTGAGCTCAATGAACTGTTTTGATTTAATAATTTTCATTCTTTATGATCACTCTATGTATCCAGGTTGCCTGTGCATTGCTTATGGCTGGTGAAAATCTTGAAAACCATATCAATGTGAAGAACATTCTTATAGAAATGGGGAACTATTTTCAAGTACAGGTAACTGTTTATTGCACATGGAATCCTTTTTTTCATTTGATCGCTGAAAAACTGTGTGAAGACAGAAGTGCTTGTCAGAAGCGTTACAGTTGCTGTTCCAACCTCAAATTATCAGCCAAGCTTTTATCTTTTTCCCATGTCTTGCCAGAAACCAAACATGCATATGTGTGCATGCGTGTGTGTATTGTTGTAGATGCAAGATATTTTATTGGTAATTTCCCAGAGCTTCTCTGGAAGTGTTAATGATGGTTAAACGTGTTCTGTAGGATGATTATCTTGACTGCTATGGTGCTCCTGAAGTGATTGGTAAGGTATGTTCCACAATAGTACTCATATGACTCTTGGTAATGAAATTTTGCATGAATATTCATCTCCTCATTTTAACGAAAAGTTAGAGACCTTAGCAGTCTGTCTTTTTATATCAGATTGGAACAGATATTGAAGATTTTAAATGCTCTTGGCTGGTTGTGAAAGCACTAGAACGCTCTAATGAAGAACAGCTGAAAATATTATATGTAAGGAAGTAGCTTCGTCTGACGCAAATTGTATTATGTTTTGGGACAATAGTATTAGACTTTTGTATGCGTGTTTTGTCACCAGGAGAACTACGGGAAAGCAGATGAAGCTTGTGTTGCAAAAGTGAAAGAGCTATATAAGGTTCTTGATCTTGAGGTTTGCCTCCCTCCCTGCCTCATCTTTATTCTTTACCTTCTCTGGAGCAATATTCTTTATTAGAGTGCATATACTGGTTTTACCTGAGGGTGTTTTGCAGGGTGTCTTTGTGGAGTATGAGAGTAAGAGTTATGAGAAGCTTGTAAAATCCATTGAAGCTCATCCAAGTAAAGCAGTACAGGCAGTGTTAAAATCATTCTTGGCAAAGATTTACAAGAGACAGAAGTAGGAGCTGAGATGTAAGATTCGGTAGAGTTGATATCCAGTTCTTTACACCATTAGCATTTGGTCTTTCCCATAGAAGTGTTTGGTATTTGTGAGCAGTTACTTTCCAGTGTTCTATTTTGGCGTCTCTCTCTCTCATGGTGAATAATCAATCCGCTAAATCGGGTTGGTGAATCTATGCAATCGGAAGGTTGTACAAAATTCCGAATGAATTTTGTTTTTAATTAACAGTGTATCTCGTCCTTCATCTTGCTTGTACGATAAAATAAACTTATAAGAAAGATGTTAGTCCCCTTCAAGCATTGAGTAAGATATCAATCTCTTTCCACAATATGCTTTTCATAACCCGAGGTAGGTGGACTACCATGCCTACCTATTTACTACTACTAGAAGGGTGCTCTTCTGCGCCATCTAAGTTTCTGCAATTGTTTCATGCCTTTCTTTTGAGCTCTCTGATCGTGTGCAGTTGGATAATATATATAATATATATATTCAAAAAGTGTTAAATGTTATCAAGGGTCTATGCATGAGTGATGATGAGGGGAGAAAGACCCGCTTGAATTCTTACTCGAACTCTAAGGCTAATTGGTTATAGTAAGAGAGATATATACATAAAACTCGGTCTCATGACAAAATAAGTAATTAGAAAGGTAATGCAATTATATATTGAAGGGAAAGAAGATACCTAATTAATAAGGGTCCTATTTTAGTTTGTTAATCTCCGAGGAAGAATGAGAATTAGTGGCTACAATTTGTTTTGTTGGGTATTACCACAAATTTGTAGCGAAAAAATAGAGATTAGTTATTTCATATTTCTCATTCGGAGTTGTTCTTTTCTTTTTGGGAGAGAAATTGAGAAGAGTAGTCTATTCATTCCTCTTAATAAGAGATCATAAAGAGAGAGAAGGAAAATTCTTTACGTTACTACTTTTTTCCTTTCTCACCCTGAAAGCAATTGGGTACGTAACAACCAACATCCACGGGATACTCTCTTTTATTCATTCAAGGTAAATCTATTTAATTGTTCCAATTACTGATCTTCATCCAACTGCATGCTCGCTCCTCATTTACATTGATCATGCTGTTCACAATATCCTCAATGATCAATACCCGTTTCATTCCTGTTTCTACAAGCTGTCAAATTAATAACACAGATCATGACTGTCTTGCATGTTATAAGCTGTCATTCTGTATGTTTACTTTTATGTAATTCCTTTATATTAGTTATAGTTATATTTGTGATTGCAACAGATAAAAATATGAATGAAAAAGCGGAGCAAAAGCCTCCAAAGCTGATAAGCCGGAAGCTAAACGTTAACATTGGAGAATTTAATTTGGACGATTTTAAGAAGCACTCTCATTTACTTGTGTCGCCAACGGTGCAAGAGTCCAAAACCAAACAAATCTCAAGGTGGAAGAGTTGTAAGAGTACTTGTCTTTGCTCCCCCACCACACATGTCGGATCCTTCCGGTGTCGGCATCACCGGAGTGGCAGCATGCAACGTGGCGGCTCTGTTGGTTCCAACCTTTCCGCATTGGCCGCTAAATCAGAGCCCATCAGCGACTCACTTCAAGCCCAATAGCTTTCTATATATATCGTGTGTGTATTGTCATCGTCGGGTACCAAAAAGGGCATACTATTTAATTTTACATTGATAGTATTACATTTTTTTGAAAAATGCCAAGTGAACCAAGTAAAGGAACTGAGTCCCCACATCGTTTGTTTTTTTCTTTAATATTAAAAAAATAAAAAATACAGACGATTCTTTGTTTCCTTCTCTCAATCTCTATAAAAGGGGTTTTTATTTTTATTTTTTTGTGTGGATGTATTGGACAATCATACACGTTTCATTCAATACGTAATTTTATTATATATATGATTTAATCACCCATGTTATAAATAATTTAATTGGTCTGTTGTAAGTAAGAGCATTGTCTCCTAATAATGTTATGGTGATGAAATGTTCTCTCCATCTTGAACACAAAAATTTCTCAGCTCCCATGCATATCCGTTTTATTACCATAATAATTTACACTTTCATGGCCAAAATAAAAGTACCCATCCAAACTTTGATGATGATCATTTGGCATGTATACATTAATACTCCAACAACAGCGAATTCGAATTAGATCCATTAGGTTATTACGTTCATCTCTCTCGCAGCTAGAGAATTGGTTATATTTAGATGTCAAGATCACCTTAACTCATCTCAAACTAATCATTGATTGAACTCGTTGCTTTTTCAATTTTATATAAAAAGCTTAATTCATCTCAACCTATTTCATATATTCAAATAAATATTTCAATCTATTTACATTCAAACACATCTAAAAAAGATCTATAAAATATTATTTTTTACAGATAAATTCAAATCATTTGAGATCACTTTAACATCTAAATGTAGCCTAATGATTCTAAAGAATGCATAATTACTTCTTTAGAAATGCAAGCTGCTCAATCAATCCAATCACTACTCTTTTTTTTTTTTTTTTACGTGTTTACAAAATAAATACGGAATTCATTATACATATGATTGAAAATGGTATATATATAAAAATATAAAAGATAAATAATGATATTTTTAATTTAATTTCTAGAAATAATTAATGATTTAGGGAGGTCTGCATTGTGAATTGAAAATAGATGAGTTGAGATATAAGTTAAAAATTAAATAAAATATTATTAGAACATTATTTTTTAATATTATTATTATTTTAAGATTTAAAAATGTTAAATAATTTATTATGTATTTTATAAAAATTTTAAAAATTTATAATAATTAAATGAGATGAATTGATGGGATTTTTATATTCAAACCGGCGTTAATTTACAAGTACATCAAATTCACGAAGAAAGAGAAGATCAATGCCAATGATTGAACCATTGGATGGCCGCCGCTTGATACTTGGGCTTTTTATGTTCATTGGGTCAGATTTAAAGCATAATCAGTAGCTTAGCCCAACTTAAAGTTCAGCCCAATTACTAAATCATGACAAATACATAAGTGAATGAACAAGACGATAGTCATTCGCCGCCGCCTTGTATTTCTCATTCGTTGTTTGGTTTCTTACAAACTGCGAGAAGGAGACCGAAACTTCCAACTCTAAGATTCATTCTTCTTTTTATTTTCTTGTACTTTTCCATCGTTCCGAAGCCAAGTGGTTAAACCCAACTCCAAATTGGCGTATAGTCCGACTATTCTACATTCTTGAGGTGAGTTAATTTTCAATCAATTTGATCAGCTCTACATAAAATCGCTCCTTTCTTTCTAGGCTTTCCCGTCGCTAAAAGAGTTGTGAGAAAAAAATTCTGTTTTTACAGCTTTGGTTTCATATTTGAACGTTTTGAGTTCATTAAAAGTTATATTTTTCATATCACAAGAAATTTTATAACATGGTTGAACAAAATTCTACCATGTTATGTATCATCTGATTCCGTGGTTATCTGATCTAAGGGGTACCCCCACTTGACGGTTTACCCTAATTTCTTTTACTTCTTTTTCCAGTTGTTAATTTCACGAGTAGTTTAAGTCCATTTACCGGACAAATTTATTTTGGTTTTGTCATTATACACATTGTTCTCTAATGAAAATGTCTGTTCAGTTCAAGTGGTTTTTTCCTCAAAAATCAAGCTGCCAATGTTGACCGCAAATATTTTCGCCACCTCGAATCAATTTCCACTAGGTATATATTATGACTACTTCCTGTAATTTAGCATAAAAATGCTTTGAGTTGATATGTGTTCTTTGGATTCGAAACTGCGAAATACACTTTTGTTTCACCATAGTTGAAGTGTTCAAAAAATTGAGTGGGGAATATAGATAGATTTATCTTCAGATAGATTGACGCCAAAAATTTGCTTAATTACTTGTATTTATTCTGCACATAGTGGCATGGTTACATGTGTAGTTTACATGTATAACACTCCGACCGTGCAATTTGCTTTGGTCAGCTGTGAGTTCATGAGACTTTGGTGCGAAGGATATATATTTTCTTGAAATTGATTATTTTGGTGTAGAGGAATTTTTCACACACAAAAATATGGTCATTTTTTATAAGTCTTTCCATTGATCATATGATAGAGATTTTGATACTTTTCTATATCCTATTTCAGTCTGAAAACTGCTTGTGTTCCAGTTTCTGGCCTCATTATGTTTTTCCAATGGTTTCTTCCATTTCTCTCTTATATAGGTGATGTTATATCTAAGATTATAAACTGAACCACTTCAGTGCAAACCATTTAACATTTTGTTAATTGGGCCAAGTTGTTGTCAAGGGTGCAAATATGACCAGGCAACTTGGTGCTACAACAATCTTGGTCATCCTTTAGCTTTACTCCACGGATTGAATCAGATGTGTATATTTGAGTGAAACCAACCCAAAGCATTTGCTGGAGCCAAGTCTCAAGTGGACTAAATTAAGCTCAACAATTTTCGGGAATTTCATGCTTTTGATTTACCCCTTCTTTTTCATGTTAATGGTGAAGATGACATAAAAGAAGAGAGAATATATTGTCCCACCCTTGGTGTATGTTTCGTTTATGCCATAATTCCTTTTGCGGTCAGTATTCTAAGATTAACCTCATTTGTTTTCACAAATCATCTCATCTCATCTTATTTAATCATTACAACTTTCCCAAACTCCCACACAAAACACAATAAACAAATCAACATTTTCAAATTTCAAAACAAAAATAATATTAAAAAATAATATTTCAATAATATTTTATTCAACTTCCAACTTTCATCTCCTCTCATATCATCTCATTTGTGTAAACAAACGAGGCCAGATTTATTGTCCTATTTTTTTTAGAAAGTTCCTTCTTTTCCTACTATTTGCACAAGTTTCCATTCTGTGGAAATATTGTGTATTTTTCAAGAGAACTCCATATATGAATTATTTAGAATGCCACTCAACTGTTATTTTTTGTGTAGTGAAAAGAGAGGGTCAATGCAGGGGGCATACTAAGCTTACTGGATCTAATCGAGTAAAGACTTTTTTCTTTCCATTTCAAGAGTTCAGTGGAAAAACGCGACCACTTGAAATTGTAAGAGCAGGACCGCCAGGGCTTGGTGCACAAATTTTTCCTATTGATAGAAGAGGACCTACTATTCATTCAACTCGAACACAGTCTGCTTCCTTACTATGCCATTCCTCGTTGGTGGGTTTATTCTTATTTCCCATTTCCTGCCATGTATGCCTTTCTTGTATCATACTATGATTGAACTTACTCCTTTGATATCAATTATATGTTCAACCATAAACTCTGCAACTCACACATTTGTTTATTGTGAAAATAGCAAGAAGTGGAAATCATCAATTATTCGCTGTTTCCTGTATACCAAGATTCACCACATTCTAACACTTGGTGAGGTTATTTGCATGCTGTTACATTAGGTGATAGCCCCTTACAACTCTTCGGTGCAGAGCAGCTGGTTTGGTTACATAAAACCAAACTATCTCATCTCATCTCATATAATCATTACAACTTTTCCAAACTCCCACACAAAATATAATAAACAATTCAACTTTTTCAAATCCAAAAATAAAAATTATATTAAAAAATTATATTTTAACAATAATTTATTCAACTTTCAATAAAATATTTCATTTCATCTCATCTGAACTGCGTAACCAAATGAGGCGTAAGTTTCAGGGCTTTTGAGGAAATTTTTATGTGTGATATTTTTACTTTATATGCAACTAAGAGTTTCCCTAGTATCAGATACTGCTCAGCTGGTGTAGGAATGTCTCAGTATGCAAGTATTTTTTGTTGCTCTTATTTTGACAGCAACTTAGAACAATAGTACAAGATCAAGTATGGATGAAGCTATCACAATGCATATAGACCTTTCCTTTTATGTTACTTTATTCATACATGCTTGGAAATGAAAAGGGCCAGGATTTTAAAGCTTGGTGATTTGTTCTTCTGTGTCTTTTTTTTTTCATTTTTTTTTCCTGAGTCCCACAACTGCTGACATAGCAAGATTTTGGATTGTAAAATAAAGTTTCAATGTAAATTTTCTTGCAAATCAAATCTTGCGATATCATGCAAATATAATTTTACTTTTTTTTCCTTGTTCTTGAAATTGTCATCTTGGTTCTTGTCCAGAATGCAAGATGTGGTGCAGAGCAAACTCAAACTGTGACACGTGAGGCGCCAACTATCACTCACGTTCCTGGTAATACCCTGAATAATTGGCTGTTTTCCTATATTCATTCAGTATCACTTTTAAAGTTTTCTCTTTTTTCTGTTTATTATAATGGAACTTTGGTTGTCTTCACGGTTCATTTCTCAGATCCTTTGAGTAACCTCAAGTGTTACCTTAAGGATCTCATTGCGGGATCTATCATATTATTGCTTATATTGATCTGCTTAGTTTAATAAGTACGGGATGTATTTTTATTGAGTTATAAAATTTTAAGCTAAGAAGAATATATTGGAATGAACAATAAGATATGCTGAAAATGGGTGCTTCTATCATCGGGACACCTAGTTTCCAATTTGGACAGTCCTTGGCAATCATTGTTGTTTTGCGTCCTCTCTTGAGTTTGTTGGTAGAGGGCGTTGCTTAAATCAACATGTAAACGCACATTTTTTTTAAAGTTTATATGATCTTTTGTTTTCTCGAGTTTCTGCGATTTGTTGTTTTAAATGGGGTCATTAATAGTTAGCTGCAACTTCAGGCAAGGAAAAGTCGCCTCAACTCGATGATGGTGGGTCTGGATTCCCGCCTCGTGATGATGGTGATGGCGGTGGTGGAGGCGGTGGAGGTGGAGGCAACTGGTCTGGTGGATTTTTCTTTTTTGGCTTTCTTGCCTTTCTAGGCTTTTTAAAGGATAAGGAAAGTGAGGGGGCTTATCGTGATGAGAGAAGATGAGAGAGAACGATTACAAATTAATAATAGTTTTGGCGAGTATTTTGGCGCTGCGTTCTTTCTGTATAACTATCATAGATGGCTTTTGAGTCTAAACATGCCAACTTTGTTATATATAATTAGAAAAGATCAGCTCGAGTTTTATTGGTTTATTGGCTGTGTGCAGCTTTAAAATAGGAGGGTGGTTTACTGGTTTGCATGGACATAACTCTCTGTCAACAGGGTGTTTTTTTCTTCATGCCTCTCTTTGACGGAGAATTTTCAGGTGTAATTGCTGCAATTTTGCTCTGTTAATTTTATTGAGTTCTCACGTGTCCTACTATGACTGCAAAATTGAATGTAGGCAGCAGCCCATATTCTGAAGTTTTGGTTTCTGTACAGATCATGGATAATTGATTTGAGTCTTCCTCGGTGGGACCGTTGTAAACCCAACCGAAGGTCTCAGACTCTCAAGCCTACTGGATTGAGATTCCTATCAGCTAGCTTTGGTAGACTTGTAGACAAAAAAAAAACAAACCAATAAGAAATTACTGGAAGAAAGTGGGAAGTGGAACTGAATGAAATTCAGAACTCGATTAAAAAGGACTCATTTTGTAGATGTGGTCCATGTTTTATTCGGGGATTCGTCCCATTAAGCCTGGAAAGTGTGAGACCAAAAGAACAATTCAACCTCCTGCTGCTGTTTCCCATCAGTATTTGCCTCTGCAATTGTCTTTGCAGCCTCACAGGAATACAAACGTTCTAATCAAATCCATCCATTTCACTGGTGGGCGGTCGGATTACAACTATTAGAATAATATATATATATATATATATGATGAGGACCAAAGAACCATTTAAAGGAAGCCAGCCAGCCATACAAATTCACAAATGAACCAGCCTCCTTTCGTGGGTGATGGGTCCATCTGGATCGATTCTATAATGATATTCTATTGTTTTTTCCTTATAAAGTAGCACTAATAATTCAGTGGGACTTTGATAAACACTTTTGCATTATCTCAATCCATTAAATATTAAATAGAAGAGAGGTAAATATACGATTTAATCTCTACAATATTTAATTTTTATTATTAATATAATATGGGTCGAAACATTCACAATAACAATAATAAATATTGCAGTCTTATCACTCTCTAACATGAGATTTTCAAATTCGAAATAAACTTTAAGTAAATCTTTTTCTATCTATTTGAGTCCACTAGTTGATAATTAACTTATGATAACTAATTGTTTAAGGCCTATGGTTTCATTGACATAACTCTCAGTCTTTCAAATGGAGGTATGGAGTTTGAAACCCTCCTCCCCAAATGTATAAAAAAAAATATATATATATATATATAAAGCTTATGATAAATAATTTGGTACATTTGGGAAATCCGGACTGTCTATGGCCAATGTTTGAAAAGAAGAGAGAAGATATAGGATGGCATGGGGTTTGTTGGTAGCCATGGCGCATTGCCACCAACCGGTTGCATGAACAGTGGAAGGCTGGAACGGGAGATGGGCAGTTTCCTCCTTTTAATTACTTTAGTCTTTAGCCACAATTACATAGAAACTGTAGGGTACCCCCATTTCTTTTTTTTCTTTTTCTTTTTTCCTTCCTACTTTTAAACTAATAATATTTTACACCATATTATCATTTTACTTAAATATTATTATATAAGATGTGACATATTTATCATTATTAAATAATAAAAAATTATATAATAAAAAATCATTTAATGATAATAAATGTGTTATATCTTACATAGTATGATAAAAGTGAAATAATATCATAGTAATGTGGTATATAAAATTTTCCTTTTCATGCCAAGTGAATTCCACTCCCAAAAATATAAAAAACCAAACCATCATGGGATTGGGATTTTCAATGCATACCATAATCATATTATATATATATATATATATATATATATATATAATATTGTTAAAAATAATGCCAGGTGTACTTATAATTTTACTTATATTTTTATTTACAAGATTCATTTTGTTAATTTTATTTTTTAAATTTAAATTTTGAAATTTAAATTTCATAATTTTTAACATATCAATAACTGATATGTGGAGAAGTCAATTTTTTGAAAGTTTTTTTTAAAATGTATTTAGCATTAAATTTGATTATAGGTAAAGTATTAAATAGTTGTTTGAACAATGAACTTCAAAAACCTGACTTGTACGTACGTATGAAAATCAAAATCCGTACGAGGATGCTACGCAAGGAAGATAATTATATGAATAAATGGAAATGTGGTAAGTAATAATGAAAACGGCGTCGTCTGCCCAAATACACATCACACATTTGACCCTTGATTCGTATATGTAAAATATATAAAAAATAATAATTATATATTCTTATATTTTGTATCGCTATCGTCGATTAAAGACAGAAAACAGTGAATAAATCTAAATGAGGCATATCCGCCCTTCCATTCTCTCTCCTTCATCACCTTGCCTTCCCTAAAATTTAATATTCGATTACGATACAACCACCGCGAGCTGCACGGGCAGTACATAAAATCCATCAACCTCCTCTTGCTTAGCTTTGCCCCTCCTCTCTTCCTTCCGGAACCAAAGGTGCCCGCTTTCTGTTTCTGCTTCCGGATAAGCTGTGGGAAGGCCCAAGGAATTTAGGTTTATTTCCTTTCTTTCTATTCTTATTGCCTTCTTACCTTCTATACCCATTTTCGAGTTTGTTTCGTATTATCTCGTTCGCAGGATTCCTGATTTTCGAAAGCTTTATCTCTATACGCTACAACTAAAGCTTTCATTTAGGTTCAAATTTCTGATTTTCTATTTCTCTGTTGTTGCTCTTGGAATTCGATGGTCGGATCTTGCTATGAATGTACTTCGTGGTATTTGGATCGGTGTGGATGGATTCTACAAGTTAGATAATAGTGTTTTTTTAGCCCTTTTCTGTTTAGATACAGATCTTTATTTGATGAATGTTTCGCGTATGTGCATTCAAATGTTTTTTCTTGGTCCTAGTATGATTCAATCCCGGGTTTTTCTGCAGTAATGAAAAGAATGGGGTTTGAGATAGAAATTAGAGAGGGTAGTTTTGCTCAACATTGTCGCATGGGAGCAGGTTTTCAGTTTAGAAAAGATGCCGTGAAATGATATTTTTTAATCTTTTTAGTTGTCTATGACAATGCAACCATTTGGATTTGGAGGCATGGGCAATGGTTCAAACTAATCTAGGTTAGAGAGGAAGACCTGGTAATCGTTTGAGGTTTGTGAAAGGATTAAGCATTTCTTTAGAGGGATTGTGTAATTTTAAGGCCACTTGTAGTGCAAGGATCTTTTAGATTGTAAAAGAACAAAACCTGTCTCTGTGATAAAATCCCAGGGCATCCTGTCTTTTGCTGTGTTTGTTTCCAAAGCACTTGAGTAGCTGTGGAGGATCAATACCCATCTTTAACTCAATAATAAGGATAGACTTGTATCTCTTTCTAACTTCTAGAATGCAAGCTCTGACTCTGCTTAATTCACGAGAAATGTAATTACAACAAAATATAATTTTCATTTAGAGAATGTCCTTGTTAGGTTTGGATCATGTTAATTGAAGTTAAATGAAATACCTTACATTCTCGGCTACTCATGCTTTTTGTCCTATCATGTTCTGTTTGAAGCTGCTTGATTTGGGTCTAAACTTCACCAGCCTCTGTGAAGCCTTGCTCATGGGTTCAGAACATGGAACAATGTAGTTGCATCTATTTCATTTACTTGCATGAATTTTTACTAATTAGGTGTTTCTCTTGTATACATTAAGTGTACTAGGGCTCTTTTGGCTCTTCAATTAAATTTTCGATTACTTAAAAAAAAAAAAAAAACTGCTTGCATGGATATAATCATTATCTACCTTCACTACCCAGACGAGCTCTATTTTTCCCTTTCAACATCAATGTTAACGATATCTCTATTTTCTTTTCCATGATTCTCTGTGGAAAAGTTAAAATGTTTCAGCTTAAAAAGATTGAAATGTAATCTTTTCATCATGAATAACTGGTTGCTACTCTCAGTCATCTGAATCTCAAATATGGTTACATGTAACAACCTGTGCACACCCATTGAGTCGGCATTTACAATGATTCTTAACCTTGAATTCTGATCCAGTAGTCTGTTTTTTGTTAGGGCATTGCTTTGTACACTTTGTATCTAACTTGGTTGTGCCTCCTTACTTTTTGGGTTAGAAAAGAAAACAGATCTCTAAACTTCTTAGTATAAATATGTATGTAAATTGGCTAGTTGAGTCTAGACAATTGATGCTAATATCAGTAGGGTGAAAAATATATATATATTTTTATAAGTAGTAGGGTGAAAAATATATGTGCCTCCACATACTAGAAAAGAAACAAGAAAAATGGAAAAGAAAGAATAAGTTTCCAATTTATAAACAGATGTTATACATCATAAGATACGTCCATGTCCTGACTGAAACATGAAGCATTTTGTCATGGGGTTCTACAGCTATCAAAAAGCTATGTCTCTTGTATGCTTGAGTATATATTGCTGTATCAGGTCACAATGAACATTTTACTTTTGTTCCTGGAAACAGGTCTTGACCACTCCAGTTTTTACACAACTTTTGGCAGCAACTGGAAATGGTTAAAAGGTCCATTCTTCTCTTTGACTGTATATGGAGCTTTTTCTTGTAGAGTGACTTGAATAAATTCATTTACTTGTCCTCCGTTGAAACAGGTATGGAGTATCTTGATTTGCAGAAAATATCATGTTGCAGTGCATAGAGGGATTTAAGCATGTAGGTGCTTCCCTACTACGGTGTTGTGATCTTGATTTATATAAACAATCAAGAGGCCTCGAAGATCCTGAACTTCTTGCAAGGGAGACAGTGTGTATGCCATCAACCTGCTGTTTGCTTGTCATGCCATTATTTATCTGTAATATGTATTGTAGCTGGTCTAACAATAATAGATGAATACATTTTTTATGAGTTAATACCATATAGTTGAGAATGGCCATATACCAATGATTTTGTATCTTGTTATAACTTTGTGCTTTCCAGTGTGTAGAACTAAATAAAAACCGATATAGAATTAATGTGGCTATAATGTTTTTAATTATACAGTTCCTTTCTTTTAATTAGCTGGTTTAACAATAATAGATGAATACATTTTTTATGAGTTAATACCATATAGTTGAGAATGGCCATATACCAATGATTTTGTATCTTGTTATAACTTTGTGCTTTCCAGTGTGTAGAACTAAATAAAAACCGATATAGAATTTAATGTGGCTATAATGTTTTTAATTATACAGTTCCTTTCTTTTCAATAGAACTATAGAACCATTCACTGAAGATTGTTGATATTTCCCTTGATTGGATGCAGTCAGTGTAAGTGAGATAGAGGCACTTTATGAGCTCTTTAAGAAGATCAGCAGTGCTGTTATTGATGATGGGCTGATTAATAAGGTTTGTTTGTGATTTGTACGGGCCATTGGACAAATTATGCTCTTGGCATATTTTTGTTTTACACAATTGGAGTCAATGTCTTTGTAGTGTTGCACTACACATGAAATTGTTGATCCCCCTTTTCCTTATTCAGTTCACCGTTTTTCTGATGTCGTATATCGTATACGTCATTGCAGGAAGAGTTTCAACTAGCGTTATTCAAGACAAACAAGAAAGAGAGCTTGTTTGCAGATAGGGTAACCTCTTTTCTATTTGTTTCCTTGATAAACCATTTTTATCAATCCATCTGTTAACTATCTCACCTTCTACATACTACTCACTGAATGCAGGTGTTTGACTTGTTTGATACAAAGCACAATGGCATACTAGGTTTTGAAGAATTTGCTCGTGCTCTTTCTGTATTCCATCCAAATGCCCCTATCGAGGATAAGATTGAGTGTATGTCGTTCTGGCTTTGTTAAGAGTTTTTCTTGTCATGATTTTTTCCCATCTTCTGGGCCAAGATTTTGGTCATGTGAACTTATTTCATGATCATGATTTTTCAGTTATACAGTTGCCTGTTAATTTCTTTATGTTAACTCCATAATGTCATGTTCTAGTTTCGTTTCAACTATATGATCTAAAGCAGCAAGGTTTCATCGAGCGACAGGAGGTAAATATTATTCTCACAGGAGTAATCTCTTTAATTCCTAGATTTGGTTTTTCAAATGTTCTGTCTTCCTTCTAGGTGAAGCAAATGGTAGTGGCTACACTTACTGAATCTGGGATGAATCTTTCAGATGATGTTATAGAAAGTATTATTGACAAGGTGTCCACTCAACCTCATGATTAACTTAATGCTTTTTGTCATTGCCATGCTTCATTATTGTTCATGGCAAGAATGTGTACACATTGTTAAAGTGTTACTTTATAAACTCTGGAGCTTTTTTTCAGACCTTTGAGGAAGCTGATACAAAACATGATGGAAAGATTGACAAAGAAGAGTGGAGAAGCCTTGTTTTGCGACATCCATCCCTCCTGAAGAATATGACCCTTCAATACCTGAAGTAAGTTTTGAATATGATGTATTTCCTTTGATTTCTCCAACGTTCAGGAAATATGTGAACAATTTGTTAGAAGCAACGTTTCATTTAACACCATGACGCAAGTTAACTCATTACTGTTTGCATTTGCTAGTTTACATATGAAAAAGATCTATTTTGTGTCGTTTCTTTGAGCAGGGACATAACCACAACATTCCCAAGCTTTGTGTTCCATTCACAAGTCGATGATACCTGAACTCGAGATTTGCAATGAAATTCAGCAGGCTTTGTTGATCATGGTTTGTTTGTTTCTAGACACTTGTGCTGAGAGTTTTCACATAATTTTGATTTTGATTCTAGTTGTTGGTTTAAGGATTGTTGGTGGTGTGTGGATATTCACTTCTTTCACGATACATTCGGGTGCTATTTACAGATGTCATTGTTTAAATTTTATCAAAAATCTCAATTGTTCTGTTAATTGTGTTCTAATGAAGTCCCCCGACTCTGGCGTTAACGTCCATATTTGGCAGTGTGTTAAGCAACATGAAAATTGTACCAGTTGCAGGAACTAAGATATTGAAATACTTCAAAATTACAAAAGGCTGTTTCCATCCAAGTCGGAATCTTTCTTATAAGCAGAAGTACTATATCCCAACACAGCAGTTGGAAAATTTGCCAGCCAGTGCCACGCTTTGACTGCTCCGTAAGTTCCATTTTATGAGAGATTTCAATTTTTTTTTTGGGTTCAACTTGTGCCAAAGGCGTGTGTCGCGTAAAATTTAAGCATCACTTTTCAATCTGCTCCATCATCTGTTACAAGAAGACCCTGGGCATGGGTTCTGATACGCAAGGAATCAAAAATATAAAAAATCTAGAGCTTTTACTTTTATAACAAAAACATAAATAACAACAGCATTTTAAACACGCAGGATTACCAAGAACGTCAATTATACCAAATTAACCAAACACTGCCACTACTAAACAAAAACCCAGCAATCATAAGGATAAATTGTACCTCCTACCAAGTTAACAGAACATCAAAACTCGAGGCTTCTGATCCTCAAACAGAATATATATAATTGTTATTCAAAAAGGCTGATATTAAAATTCAAAATGATTAGTTTAATCAACTTCCTCCATCTTGCTGCCCTCGGCATCGGCTTCAGCTTCCTCTAGTGGGGGCATGTCAGCATCACCATCGCCTGCTTCCTCATCGTCAATGCTCAAACCAAGTTTTAACATCCTGTGGATTCTGTTGCCAAAGGTGTTGGGCTCGTCAAGGCTGAAGCCAGAGGTCAGGAGTGCAGTCTCAAAGAGCAAGAGAACAAGGTCCTTCACAGATTTGTCATTCTTGTCCGCATCGGCCCTTTTCCTGAGCTCCTCCATGATGGGGTTCTCGGGGTTGATCTCCATGGTCTTCTTGCTAGACATGTATCCAGCCATACTGCTGTCCCTCAAAGCCTGGGCCTTCATGATTCTCTCCATGTTTGCAGTCCAGCCATACTCACCAGTTACCAGACAGCAGGGAGAGTCAACAACACGGTCAGACACCACCACTTTCTCAACCCTGTCACCCAGCACATCCTTCATCACCTTGCATAGATCCTCAAACTTCTCCTTCAGCTCTTCCTTCTTCTTCTTCTCATCTTCACTCTCTTCAAGCTTCAACCCTTCCTTTGTAGCCGAGACAAGCTTCTTGCCCTCAAATTCTTTGAGCTGACCAACAGCATACTCATCAATGGCATCTACCATATAGAGAACTTCATAACCCTTCTTCTTCAGCTTCTCCAGGAATGGGGAGTTCTCCACAGCCTTCTTACTCTCCCCAGTAATGTAATAAATGTCGTTCTGGCCTTCCTTCATCCTGGTCACATAATCCTTCAAACTCGTCATCTCATCACCACTCTTGGTAGAGTGGTAGCGAAGCAGCTCGGCAAGCTTTGTTTTGTTTTGAGAATCCTCATGAATGCCGAGCTTAAGGTTCTTAGAGAATGCCTCATAGAACTTGTTATAGTCTTCCTTGTTCTCAGCAATCTCAAAGAACATATCAACACACTTCTTGACCAAGTTCTTGCGGATAACCTTGAGGATTTTGTTCTGCTGTAGCGTTTCTCTTGAAATATTCAGAGGAAGGTCCTCAGAATCCACAATACCCTTGACAAAGCTAAGGTATTCGGGAATCAACTCCTCACAGTTGTCCATGATAAAGACACGGCGAACATACAGCTTAATGTTATTGGGCTTCTTCCTTGTGTCAAAAAGATCAAAAGGTGCCCTCTTGGGAACAAAGAGGATTGCCTTAAACTCCAGCTGGCCTTCAACTGAGAAGTGCTTCACAGCTAAGTGTTCTTCCCAATCATTAGTAAGGCTCTTGTAGAATGCAGCATACTCTTCCTTTGTAATCTCCTCAGTCTTCCTCATCCAAATTGGCTTTTGCTTGTTAACCAAGGACCACTCGTGGGACACCTCCTTGATCTTCTTCTTTTTCTTTTCTTCTTTCTCCTTTTCTTCATCAACATCCTCAACCTTGCCTTCCTCGTCCTTCTTCTCTTCCTCATCCTTCTTCTCTTCCTCATCCTCGTCATCAGAAATTTCCTTCTCAGTGGTCTTCTCAATCCAGAGAGAAATTGGGTAGCTGATAAATTCAGAGTGCTTCTTAACTAAGTCCTTCAACCGCCGCTCCTCAAGGTACTCGAGCTGGTCCTCCTTGAGGAAGAGGGTAATTTTAGTACCCCTACCAAGGTTTTCACCAGAGTTATCTCTAGTGACAGTGAATGACCCGCCTGCTTGGGACTCCCAGACATATTGCTCATCATCATTGTGTTTAGCGGTGACAATGACCTTCTCAGCGACAAGATATGCTGAGTAGAAACCAACACCAAATTGTCCAATCATACTCACATCGGCCCCAGCAGCAAGAGCTTCCATGAACTCCTTGGTTCCGGACCTAGCAATGGTACCCAGGTTGTTCACCAAATCTGTAAATGCACAAATTAACAGATTAAGTCACAAATCCCGATGAACGACTACTAAAGGGTAGCAACAGCTAAATTCCTCTACTACTCACCAGCCTTAGTCATTCCAATACCACTGTCAATGATGGTCAGGCTGTTAGTGGCCTTGTCAGGGATTATATGTATGAAGAGTTCAGGCTGTGCGTCTAGCTTGCTCTTATCAGTCAAGCTCTCAAAACGGATCTTGTCCAGAGCCTAAACGTGATCACATATAGAAGTTTAATAATCAAGCTACCGTGTGAAAGGCATCCAGAATTTACTTCATCTGAATACAGACACTAAAATAAAGTGTACGCCAAGTGCAGAGTCAATCGAATTATACGTTTTAAAACTTGCATCAATAATCAAACTACTATTAAAAGTAGCATACTTAAATCAAGGTATGACAACCCCAAAATAAAGCTTGCCATCAAACACGCAACAATAAGCACACTGAAATTTCAAGAAGCACCATCCCTAAATCAATGCGTGATATTATGTTTTCCTAAACCCTCGAGGAAAATCTCAAGTATTTTTACGTGCACATGCACACATGTATATACGCATTCCCATGAATGTAGAAAGCCGCAAAATACCAAAAATTATTTACAAGACAAGCAACAAACACGAATTTTAACGTGCAAGAAACTAACACATAACACAACCAATATGTTTATTAAAATTTTAAAACGAAAAGTCTATTATGATATGCAGTATCATACAAGGCTTCGTCACGGTAGACAAAATAAAACCCTATTATTTCTCTAACCCATTGAGTACCATAAACAATTAGATTGAGATGACCCAATTCTACACAATAGCATAGTATTTCTTATTGATATTAAAAAACAGAACACCTAGCAAACATGCATTTCTTCATAGTTTTCTCATAATTCTCCGTATGTTAGCACATCACCTTTTTTTATAGGTCCGTATACTAGCACATCACCACTGTAGTAATTTTTTCAAATGGGCCTTCTTTATAGTTTTCTCATATTTCGCTGACAACTACACATAGCTACTGTTCTAGTTTTCCAAACGTAGAGATCAAGACTAATATTGGAAAAAGGGTCGAGAAAAAAACTCCAAAATATATCCACAACATCACATAACATTGCACACAGCAATAGCACACACCCAATAATAAAAAACCAAAAACGGAACTCACAGAACAACCAACTATGACTTGCCTACGAAACGGAGACTTTAAAGCAATAAATCTAACGAAATATTCCCGAGTCAACGTCAAAAATACGAGTCAACGTTTATCGAAAATAACACACGAAAGGTTTCGAACGAGAAATGAAATCAAAGATATTAGATTAAAAAAAAAAAATCTAAAGCAAGGCAGGAGAGAGAGAGAGAGAGAGAGAAGACGCACATCGGAGCAATTGCTGATGAGCTCCCGAAGGAAGATCTCCTTGTTGCTGTAGAATGTGTTGATGATCAGACTCAGCAACTGATTGATCTCAGCCTGAAACGCAAACGTCTCGGTATCCGCCATCTCCCTCTCTCTGTGACAGGTAAAAACGCCAAAAACGTCGGAGATAGGACGGGAATAACAAAGAGTATCTGCGAAGCTATCTGGTTAGTAGAGGAAGAGGCAGTGTTTAGGAAATGAGCGGAAGCGACACTTTATAGTGGGCTTGGCTAGGGTTTCTAGATCCTTCTATTATGTAATTTGTTTTGTTTTTTTTTTTAACGAAAAAACAAAAGGTCGGACGCGGAGACACTTTGGGAGGGTGGTTTCGTAGTTTGCTAGGGGTTGGTGTTTCCATAACACGCGCGCAGAATGTCGTTGTATGAAACTCTCGTGGGCCAGGGAGCGGTATTAGAGGCTGTGTTTGGGTGAGCACGACAGAAGAAGTTTGATAAGTAAGATGATATAAGATGAAATAAAAATTAAAAATTGAATATAATATTATTGAAATATTATTTTTATTTTAATATTGAAAAGAATTAAAAATTTTATCATATTTTATATAAAAATTTAAAATAATTATAATAATTAAATAAAATAAAATAGATTGAAATCATCTTCCATTTCAAACAAGGTTCAAACATGAATAAAATAACCCGGCGTTGTTTGTGTGCAGGTGCTCTCTCGATCCAAACACAATGGAGGAGTTAGAATTGGTGGTGTTTGTGTGCAGGGTGCTGCTATCCGTAACCCGGTTTAAGCATAAATAAATTTGAGCCAGGAATAGAAAATCGAAGCCATGCACAAAAGATATCATTTGTAATTGTGGGCAAGAAAAACTCCACCAAAACATGTTATCCATTATCAACAAGTTCTGAAGCTGCGACTTGGCATTTCTTTCGAGAATGGTTGCTCTTCCGTTCCAGACCTTAACACAGTTCCCACCACGCGCAGCTTCCATGTCTCCGACTCCCAGGTATGAACTCCATCTGCCCTTTTTTCTTTTTCTTTTTGTTATTTTTTATTGTTGTTGATCATTAAAAAAAAAAAAAAAAAACCTTTGAAACCAGCTCTCTGTAAGCTAGCTACGGTATCCATACAAACCAGATAGAACACAGGAATTGATGTCATTACTTTATTAGAAATTGGGTTAATCAAATTGCTATTCATTGCTTGCTGTTACTAGAATTTGTTCTTTTTTTTTCTATTTAGAATAATTCGATTACGAAGTTGTATATGTATGGGGTTAAATTTGTGGTCTTTGGGCATCTGGCAGCAGGCTTCATACTTAGGCTCGCTCTGTTGGGTGAAAATGTTAATGCTCGAGCAAAGTGATATCAGTTTTTGATGAGTCTTGTCTCTCATAAAAATCAACTTGAGTTCCCTGACTCAAATTTTCTGGTAAGGTTGGGGAGATATACTTCTGGTATGTCTAGAATTGAGGGATTTATATAACATGTTACGGTAACATGTTATATAAATCCCTCGCTTCTAGACATCACCTTAACCCAGAACGGCTTAAACTAACGTGTGTGGTCCAAAAAATCTTATACGAACATATGTTACTCAAATGTGGGATTGAATCATAGATGAAGCTACAGCATGTAGTTGACACAAGGACGGTGCCCAATATATTCACACGGTATTATGTTCCTTGTGTTGTAAACAATACAAAGATGATCAATGTATCTAGAACTCAATGATGCCTTAATGTTCAAGTTTGATTTGCGGAGTTATATTTATATTTCCATATGAGTCCTTGTAAACAATAAAAACATTTCTTCCACATCGCATAAAAATTTTTTTTATACTTACCAGCTGTATGGAGAAGCATGCTATGCCTCAAAATTTGCATGGCAAATTTCCCTCACTAAAAGTAAGAAGATTGTCAAGACGGCTGCTTTTGCAGTTTTTGGGGTTCAACCCCATACTACTGTGTGTTTATCCCATTGTTGCTGCACCGGTACCAGAGATGAAAGACCCTGAAGTTATTAGGTAAGTGTTCATTATTCTACTCTCTCTCTCTCTCTCTCTCTCTCTCTCACACACACACACACACCCACACAAACACGAACGCACTCGCACACGCGCGTGCACATACATGCACGCAGCACTTTCACACACATCTAAATTTGACTTCTGTTCTCAAGGAAGCCAGAAGGTTATCATGAGCTTCACTTCTTTAAAGCTGTATCCGTTGTAATATTTGATTAAAATTTGGGATTTGAAGCATCCAGGACCTTCAAGCTAGCCAGTGGCGTGAGAATTCAAGGTATAAAATTAATATGATTACACATATTTTGGCTTAAGAAGGATATTAAATGTGTATAAAATGTTTATTTATAACATCTTAGAGGATCTTGTGTTTACCATTTAGACACCAAGGATTCAGTTATGGTTGTTGTGCCTTAGAAGTTTAGTGAGATTCAGTTCTGGTTGCTATTCATAAGAAGTTTTGTTGCAGTCAGCTGACAACTCAGTGACAGTTGAGTTACATGTGATAGCATCATTCATACTTCTTAGCATCATGCATAAGAAGTTTTGTTGCAGTCAGCTGACAACTCGGTGACAGTTGACTTACATGTGACAGCATCATTCATTCTTCTCGAATATGGCTGGACCTTTTCAGAGGCGATATATGTTTGAATTGTCATCAGTCATCTGATATTGATTTGGGAGGTGTCATGCACTCATTGTGAAATGGATCCTAAACATAAGTAATTTATTCATTCCTGGATTCTAAAATAAATTATGAGTTCCCTTTCTAGATGTTGTTGAAGGGGAAGGATCAGAAGCCCATGAAGGAGATCTTGTTGAAGTCAATTATGTATGCAGGCGCTCAAATGGATACTTTGTTCACAGGTAATTTCATACTTTAAATGTGTAGTTATTAACGAAGTTACTTTAGAAGCTACATTTGTTGTTTGTAAAGGTAATGATCACAAGTCAAATTTTTGTAGGACTTGCATGTATATTGCCATCAAATAAATCTCAAGTTTCTAGTTCTTTCTCGCACTCATGAGTGATGATAGTTGATCTGACCATTCTCTATGATATCTTTTTGAACTCATGCCATGCTGCAGCACTGTTGATCAATTCAGTGGAGAAAGCAAACCAATTACACTTCCGTTGGATGATAATCAGGTTAGTCCTTGCTTTAACATGTAGAGGCTTGCAAATTCTGAGGTTACGGTCCTACCACATACCTTTAAGTCTCATTCACTAACGTCATTCCTTTACAAATGTCACACATGGGCTTATGATTGGATGGCACGTGTCAAGTTTGCCAAATGATACATTTTGCTATTAAAAACTTAACAGAAGATAGACAGAGGGACTAAATAAGAGATCTTTTTGCAAAATGGTAAAAATGGGACTGATTCTACAATTTATCCAAAAAGGAAGAAAACAGATTTACTTGGTAATCCTATACCCACCTCTATAGGAATTTTGATGTCAAACACGTTAGTTAAGAGTCTGAAGAAAGTTCCAAGTTTGTAGCATGCATTCATCTTAGATATTCATCAGAATTACTCCCGCCTTCTGTCCTCATTGTTTACTTATCTACTTTTTCGAGCATGTAATTAGGTAATTCATGGTGCCTAAGTTGCTTCTCCTGACAGATCATAAAGGGCTTGAAGGAGGTTCTGATTGGCATGAGGGTTGGAGGTATTTATCTCTGGGTCTCTAAATGTTTTCTTGACCATGTTACCTCCTGAATCTCTTTGACCCTCCAATGCTGACTTAAATCCTTGGCTAGGGCTTCTTTTCTAGTTTCACCAAATGCTCTACTTAATCTCCTTTTCTTTTTACTATATTGCCTCTTACTGGTGGATTAGGCTGGTAGATTCCTTTCAATCACCCTTCTCTATATCTCTGATCATGGTTCCACTTCCACATTTGCATATTTTTCCTCTGTGACTTTAACACTGAACGAGAGCTTGAATGGTTTATAGTAAAAAAAGCATTAATGCATGAATTTGTATTTGTTTCATATGTTAGCAAGTATGTGGTGTTGACTGTCGACCAACCATTTTTAACCACCATAGATCAAAATCCCTGCCTTTTGCTATCATTTTGGTAAGAATTGAAGGAATTGCTCACATTTCTATGGGTTTCATCTTCAGGAAAAAGGAGAGCATTGATACCTCCTTCATTGGGATACATCAACGAAAATTTAAAGCCAATCCCTGAAGAGGTTACACCTGTACTTGTGATCTGTTTATTCTTCCTTTGATAATCCCTGAAACTTTGTTGTTAAATGGACTATTTTGCTTTTTCTATTGCTAGCATCTCTTTTGAGGAAAGCTCCCTCTCTGTTTCGCATTTTCATTCCTAGCATTACCAAGATAAAGAAAAATTCAATACGTTGTCGTCGAATCAATTTTATACTAGGTTAATAATGTTACATTGTATGGCTGTTGATTGCAGTTTGGGCCTCGACGAAACCTTTTTTCCCATACAAACGAGCCTTTGTTATTTGAAGTGCAGCTCCTGAAAGTAATATGAAAGAGTTCCTGAATGCTGTACTCAATTTGATCTCTCTTTTGGTGGGCAATAGTGATGTTTCTTAAAACCAGATTATTTGATTTGGATGTTCCAGGCCTTGGAACCGATAAATGTGTAGAATGCAGAGCCATTGTTTGTTTCAAATGGGAATTTAATGAATTATTGTTGAAGATGTTAAGATCGGTATTTAGCAAATTTAGGCTAAATAGTGAGTGGCTATTTAGCCCAAATTGGTCTCCCTTCTCGTGGAAACAACTTTGGAATAAAAAAACTTTTATCTGTCTTTTTGCATCATCAATCAACTGCCCATATCTACCAAGATTACCATTTGGATCTTTTAAACCATTAACCACCTGCAAAGAGTCCCTCAAATAGCATTTTATCTATCCTAGATCATGGCAGAAAAGCATAGCTTCCACTGAACCCAGAGCCTTTGCTGCCACTGGTTCTAAGCAAAATGGTAATGGTTTTTGTAAGGTTGCTTTAACTCCCTAGGAGTCAGGTGCAATTTCTTCCTCTCTACTTCAATAAATCCCCTTGTTGTGATTGAATGAAAACGTCATAGGGATTAGTAAAATCCCCTTTAAAGACACACCTATTTCTTCCCCACTAGATTGATCTCAAAACCAGTGCTAATAATCCAAACTCTTCTTGATCTAGCTTGTCTAATAGTTGAGTTACAATTTAGTAGAAGTCCTCACCTTCAGTAATACATTTCTGTAGCTTTAAGTAACTAACACACCAAACATCTTGGGCAGTCGGGCATAACCAAAGAATATGAGCAACAGTTTCTTCTTCCTTTTAAAAGAGATTTTAACCTTGCGGGAAGCCCCTCATTACAAGCCTTCCACGTGTAGTATTTAACAGAATTTGATACTTCCGTACCTCATAGTCGCTTCCAAGTCGTGTTACACCAAGCACCATTAGAGCATGACCCCTTATCCCGATCTATTTTTTGCAAGTGATAGGCGCTTTTAACCGTGAACTGACCACTACTACAACATTTCCGTATCTGTGTCTTCATGCTGTAATAAACTAAGTGGCATTAGATAGATTAGTGTAGCTTCTTCAGTATAAAAAACATCATGTACAATTGATAAACTCCACCAATGAGATTCCTATCAATTCTCAGCATAAGCGCCCTCATTCAACCTTCGAATTGATGTGTGAACAAAATGAGATGGACCTTTAAGGCTCCATGGATCCATTTGTCCTTCCAAATATGTATTTTTTTCCTATTTCCAACCCTCTAAAATAATACCTTCTTGCATTATATTTACAGCAGAACACAAGCTTCTCCAACCAAAAGAAGGTTTTAGACCAAGATGAGCATTCAATACTGATACATGAGGAAAATATTCAGCCTCGAAAATTTATCCCACAAGAGAACTAGGATAGTGTAATGGTCACCAACATTGTTTTGTTAACAAAGTTTTGTTGAAACACTCCATATCTCAAAAACTAGCCTCATTTGGTTACACAGTTCAAATGAGATGTTTTGTTGAAAGTTGAATAAAAATTATTATAAGATAATTTTTTAATATAAGTTTTGTTTTGAAATTTGAAAAAATTAAATTGTTTATTATATTTTATGTGAGAATTTAGAAAAGTTATAATAATTATATGAGACTAGATAAGATAAGATAGTTCAATTTTGTGTAACCGAATTTGCATATTTTGATCTTCCCATTTTGTCCCAAAAAGTCCAATGCACACCATGATTCTTCTCTTGGAAACTGCACCAAAATCTCCTAATCATCTTACTTAGGTTCTAGCATAATTTTCTTAGGATGAGTTACACACTCATAATGTAAGTAGGAATAACCTCTACAATAGCGTTGATAAAGACCATTTTTCTTGCTTAAGATAGGAACTTAGTATTCCAGTTGTTAATTTTATCCCATACTCTTACTTCTTATAGAATGAAATGCTTAAACCCTTGATTTTCTAATTAAAGCTAGTAAATTGAGATAATTTTCAAAACTTGTTATCATGCTTTGTTGATGCCTCAAAAATTGGACAACAGGTCAGAAGAGGAGAAAAAATCATTCTTCGTATGCTATGATGATTCGGGTTTCGATCAGTATTGCTTGGAGCCTTCGATAGTGATTCAGTGCAGCTATACGCTGTCGATGCATACATCCATGGCGGTGAATATAAAACAAGTGCAAAGAAAATAAAGAGAATGAGACATATAGATTTACGTTGTTCGGCATATTGCCTACGTCTATGGGACGTTCAGAGAGGAAAAATCCACTATAATATACTTATTTTACAGTCTTTCGTTGCCTCTCATTTCTCACTGTACGATGAAGGTCTTGAACATATTTGCTGGAGAAAATGTTCTTGTTGGAGCTCCCATTCAAGAGGTTTGAAGAAACTGCCCTCATTGAGTCGTTTGGCTACTTGTTTTTTTATTTAACCTTCTTCTCAAGTGCGCCTCGGTAGTGGTGAGGGACGTTTACTTTGTATGTCTGACCACCTCTCTTTTTCTAATTTTCTTCTAACACTGTTCACATTTATCTTATGACACACTCTTTTTTCTTGTTCCTTCTTTCTCTCCCCTTTCTGTCTCTTCCTTTATCCTCTAGTGATGCCCTTTGGTAGACTGAGCCTAGCGTACTTGGGCTAAAATATTTTATCCCTTTCAATACTGATACCATTAATAGCCAATAAAATCTCCTTAAGTTAAATATCTATATTATTGCAATATTTAATTTATGACCCATAGCATGTTCATACAAATACAACAAATGATAAATTCTTGACCATTTTAGAAAATCAACTTTGCATAAAAGAAGAGTATCGTCAAATGTGACTTAAGTCTTACAACCCTACTGGCTATAGGTGCACCTAAGATTAATGCTTGTTGCATGACATTTGAGAGTAGACGATGAAACGTCTCAACGCGCATCATAAAAAGATAAAAATGACAATGGATTACGTTATTGCAAGCCACAAGATTGTACTATATTTCTTTTTGATTTCTCATTCATTTGTATATAGAATATAAGACTGAATTAATACACTTTATAATAAGAAGCATCCACTCGTCAACAAAGTCCATTTCTTTGATCATAACAACTTTCAAAAAATTACATTCTACTCGATGATATTCATCTTTAATGCCATATAACCTACCCTACCCCTAGTTAAAGAGTTCATTGTGATCGTGTACTTAAAAAAAAAAAAAATTAAAAAATTAAAGATTAAAAAAAAAAGAAGGAAAAGAGAGAGAGAGAGAGAGTTCATGTGAGTTCATAATATTTGGGGAAAAGAATACTATAGTCCCTGCCCAGACGGCGTCGTTTGGCTACGTAGACCACCTCGCTCGACTAATTACCGAGCCTTTTGCTTAATTCCTAAGCTCCCTGCGACGATTATTCTGACAGGGGGAGAACGCGACTCCATTATCATTTGCATTTTGCTTGCGAGGCAATCACAATTTTCAAAAGTAGAAAACGTTTTCTTTTCTTTATTATTATTAGTATTATTATTTATTTATTTTTAATAAGATTTTCCTGGAAATCAGGAGGTTTGAAGTGTGCTTGGGAGCCGAGAAAAATAAAGAAAGAAAAAGGCAATGCAGCAAATGGCGCAAGGATGGTTCTCGGGGACCATTAACGGCGAGGACCAGCAGAAACCCTCCTCGTCTCTGCTAGCCGATTGGAATTCTTATGCGGCCACGCAAAATTCAGAGGATAACTCCGATTTGGGGTTGGGCTTCGATCTCGAATCTGCGGTCAGGTCCGCAAACGACACCGTCACTGGCACTTTCAATGTGTAAGCCTCTGTTTTTTTAATTAAGCCATTTTTTAATCTAATTTTGTGGTTACTAAAATTTGTTCTTTATACTTTTAGAAAAATATATATCTAATCTTGGGTTATAGATATGTTTGCTGGTGGTTTTGATTATGGATGTATTTCTAAGTGTGAGTGAGAGGGAGTGTACGTATTTGGATCTGATTGTGTGTACTTGATATCATCTACAGTGAGGTAGAAAGTGGTTTCTAAATTATGAGGTTGGGCGAAATAGATTATTAACTAGATTGTCCCTATTATAATTGATGGATCAACTGAATCCTGTGTTTTGGATAGCGTGGCTGCAAAATTGGTGAAAGAACAATCAGGCAGGATCTCGAATTAAGCCTCATACATATTAGAATGTTTTTAGTGGAAACTTGGGAAATTGTTGAATTCTTTTCTTTTCCCGTCATGTAATCTCTGTTTGATTGTTCAGGGTTTCTAAAGGAGTGAGAGATCTACCTGGGAACCTGCAGTCTGCCACTAGTAGTGTCCCTTCAGGGAAAGCACTTATGTATTTTGGTTTGCTTCTGGCAAGTGGGGTTTTCTTCGTTTTTATCGCATTTACAATGTTCCTTCCAGTCATGGTGCTGATGCCCCAGAAGTTTGCTATATGCTTTACCCTTGGGTGTGGCTTTATCATTGGGTCGTTCTTTGCGCTTAGAGGTCCAAAGAATCAGCTTGCCCACATGTCATCTAAAGAGGTATTTCTCTGCTTAATATACACTCCTTTTTTTTTTGATGTCGGGGAACCTTTCCAAGGCAAGGCCCTTTGGACCCACCCCTATAGAGTAAACCCCGGTCCCGTGCACCGCACCCTTTGAAGTTTCCCTACATGGAACTGGTTAAATCGCTGGCTTTTCACCAGGGGGTGTGGTCCCATAGAATTGTTTGCACCCATGAGGTGTTGGACCTTGGATCTTGAAGGGAGTGAGACCTCAAGACCAAGGCCTTCACCACTTAATATACACTCCTTTTATTGTATGTTTTGCAGCATGGATGTCTGATAGTGTGAAAAACGTAATGAGTATACTTGTCTGATGCATTTACTTATCCAGAGACTTCCTCTTACATTGGGATTCATCGGCAGTATGGTGGCTACCATTTATGTTTCCATGGTGCTTCACAGCTACATACTCTCTGTGCTCTTCTCTGTGATCCAGGTATCAAATTTCATGCTTCACTTTTACGTGTGTGTGCATGTGTGTGGTTTCCTTGAATAATGAAATCAATCTTCTGGGCCTTTGGACCTTGGATGGATGGAGTTTTTGGCATCCCTGTGAGTTATGGTTTTCACCATTGTTTTATTGGAGAAGATCCGCACAAATGTTACGGGCGTTCTTGATTTATTCTGGCATTCTAATTTCTCATCTACTCGAGAATATGTAAACTCAATTCTCAGAATCAACAATTAGCTTTAAAAGCGAAGTTAACATGTTATCCAACTGAACAATGAAATTGATGTTTCCATGGAACTTGCAGGTTCTTGCACTCCTGTACTATGCCATTTCATACTTCCCTGGTGGATCTGCTGGGATGAAATTCCTCTCATCTGCCCTTACCTCTTCAGTAATGAAATGTTTTGGGAGGTGACCTTGATTTTCTGTTTTTATGGTTGTTGACTTGTATATTTGTTGCGTACTTTAGACCCCTGTAAGTGTTGGTGGAAACTTTGGAATTTTAGGAGACGTTAGCTTATTTGATATTGATCCTATCCATATTAAGTTTTGCGTGCAATAGCCATTTTGCCAAGTGTTCAGAATCATTTTTTTGGGTATTGGCACCGAGTGTCCAGGAACAACGTCCAACTAATCTCAGGGGTGTACATGCCCTCGGCAAGAAGTTTCCCGCAAGTGCATCTCGAATAATTCAACAAGAGAGTTTCACAGTCCAATGGCCCCTAGATATTATTTACACCTAAGGGGATTTGAACATTAGACTTGGGGGGAGGATACCCCCAAGCCCAATGTCCTCTTGAGCCCGAGGTTGGGATTAAGTGTTCAGAATAATTGTTGATGGCGAAAGAACATTGTTGAACTTCGTTTATGCAAGCTTCAATCGATAGTAAGCAGTGAAATCTGGTGGACTTCGTTTTAGTTAGCCTGAACTAAACTGTCATCTGAGAGGTAGCATGTTTTTATTTATTCATTTAGGCCACACTCAAAAGATAACATCAAGAAATATAACACTGCACTCCGTTAAAAACCAACGGTATGCTTATTTGTGGATTGTTTAGAAATTATAGGTGAAAGGTTCAATGGCATGCAAAGGCCCACTAAAATTGAAGTTCGAATACCTGCAGTTCCGGATGTCTTAAAAGCTTGAAGTGACGAGGCTTTTTGGGTACTCGATGATTGGATGGCAAGAAGGCCTGGACCTTTTAGCTGGTGGCGAAAACAGTCTGGCCCTGCTATTATGCTATCACATCTCAAAGCACTCTGTCCATCGCCTTGGAAGTACCTACCGACGTTTTTTTTTAATTTTCATCTCGAACGATTGGGACAAATGAAGTTTGGAAATTGGGTCTGATTGATTTACGAGTAATGATACTTCATGGCTCACCCAAGAAGATGGATCGTTTAGCATTACTTGCCAGTGCTAATTTAATAGGTATTGTGTTAGTGCCATCTTTTATTTTTGGAAAGGATGTCCTTAACACTGAACTTGCTACATGTGACCTGACACGTACAATCCCATAAATGAGTTGGATTCACCCCCTCTGCCTACTTTTACCTTCTTCTCTTTAAAGTTTCGCTTTCAACACTCTTCCTTGCATGAGGAATTGAGTGTAGGGTCATAGGTGTTATTCCTACAAAGAAAGATTCGAAATTCTAAATCCGACTGTACCCTTCAATTCGCAGTCACTAGATTAGTGGTGTTACGTGAGTATTGTGATCGTGATGTTACGATTGAGATTACCCTTTTAAGATTATGGTTGGACTTTTGAATTTCGAGCATGATTGTCGTGTTAATAATAGTGTCACAAGTTGTTACAATTTTCACTATAGATCAAGGGTGGCTTGTTTCCTTTTCTTCTTTTCCTTACGGCTGAAAGAAAAGAAAAAAAAAACCGATAAATTCTATAAAAAAAAAAAAAAAAAGGTTTTAAAGTCTCGTACACGAATTTTGACTGAATATAATTATTACAAGTTTTGTGCTTTAGATAAAGAAATATTTATTTATTTATTTATAAAACTGGGTCTGAAGACCTATCTCCCACCGTACATCCATTATCTATCTTTCTTTATATATTATATAGGATTCGAAAGAAAGCGTTTGGGAACAAAAATCCTGAAATTAAGGAAAGATTAGAGATCTCTTATTTGACCGCTATAATATGAAAGCTTTGTGCATGACCAAGCTTTGTTTTCATCGAGCCCTGTTTTTTTATAACAAAATTGTTGAAAGCGAAGGTTCATCTTCTGCACTAAGAAAAACAAAGATAAAAAATCATCATGTAATACATATATTTTAATAAAAAAATTATATTCTCAAGCCCGAATGTAAGTCATATCTAATAAAGTTTATATATGTTATAATTTAATATGAATTTTAAAATTTAAATTTTACAAATTAAATATTATCATTTAAGTGATGTGGATGTTATACTTGATATACCTGCTTGAAAATAGAAATAATAATTTATCAATATGCGGGTATGTTTAGGGTTGCGGTAAAAATCTTAAATAGTCTTAAAAGCTCTTTAAAAAAAGAATTAGGTTGTTTGGGTGTTACATAATAAAGTACTTTTAATTCCAAATAAGTTAAAAGATACGTTTGGATAAAAGCATCAAACGTACTTTTCTGGATAATGTGGAACTTAATTCGAATTCTAAAAAAACTGTCAATAGACGAAAACATTCATACAATTTTCAGATAATTATAACTTTCAAATTTTTAAGGATATGACCATAATTTTTAAAAATTTAAATAATCGTAATTTCTACATCAGAAAGTACTTTTTTAAGAGTAATGTTACTCATTATCTCAATTCTCATCATTCTCTCATCATTCCATGATGTGACATCAGATGATTGAAGACTATTTATTATATTTTACTTATGAACCTATCATTTAATGCCATATTATGAGATGATGAGAAAATAGATGATGAATAGATTTTTTTTCTTTTTTAATTTGTTTCCAAACAAACGTAACATGTTTGAAAGTGTTTTAAACATATAGTTACCAAGTATTAAATAACTTTTTAATGGTAGAACTTATTATTTAAGTTATAAGCTATAAATCCTAAAACTATAAACTATATTTTCTACCGCAATCCTAAACATGCACCGAACTATAAAATAGTGAATGAGAACTTTACCAATAACCATTAAGAAAAGACAATGAATAAAGAATGGTCTACAATAACCCCCTCTATTAACAGATTCTTATCTAAAACGGCCAATTATTATGTGCACAAATCAAATGGCGGATCCAATTATAAGAAAAAGAAATCAAGGAAAATAGACTGGTCTAGCATGAGTCTGAAACCAAGTCTTCTTCATACAAAGATTAGGGGTTGATTTGAATGAAGATAGAAATGTTTGGATGTTTCCTTTAGTCGTGTTGCTTGGACATTTGTCCAATAAGAAGCAAAGATTAGAGGGTGGAATCAAATCGAAACAGTTATGTATGGATGTTTCTTTTAGTCTTATTGCTGTCATTTGACAATCCATCCAATTAGAAGCAAAGAATGGTCTGTCATAAGTCTATTACCAACTAGTACGCACTTAATTAGATATGAGATAAGACCGTCCACGGTTCTCAATTAAACTTGAAAGTGGGTTAAGACACAAGTCTATTACTGACTGGTACGCTCACATTAGATATAAATTAAATTATCCTACGTGGATAATGTGTGGTGTAAAATCCTTGCAATAGAACTACTCATATAATGCAAATTGCCATTCAATTATATATATGGATTAGTAATTTTGACCATTAAAAGTTGAGAGAGAGAGGTTTTGTTCCAGCGAAGTGTACCTTGATTATCAGCAAAGTAGGCTTGTCATCAATGTTACATCGAAGCTAACAATTTTCTACAAGAGGTCCCGTTGAAATGGTTACCAACTTTGCCTGATTTTTTTTCTTTTTTTAAAACTTGGGGAGAATTATCGAGAATTGGGCAAATGATTGGAGAGAGTTATGGGTTTTATTGGATGGGAATTCCTTTCGGAAATAGAAGGTCGTGGACCCAAAGGAGTCGAATTGATGGGACTGCACTTTAGGCAATGACATCTTAATTTGGATCCCATCATGGTGCATTATTATGGGATTAAGGACAGATCCAATTTGCCAACTCCATTGCACGTGTGTCAAGTACCGACTGCAAAAAAAGTTCCTTTTGAGGGTCCTTCAAAAGATGAAAAATGTTCTTGTGAGTTTTTTTATTCACATCTTTCTTACATCTGTACCATTCATTTTCAATTAAAGTTTAGGGCTAACGGTGCAGATCAGAGATGTGCACAAAAGTGTATAAACAATACTACTCACAGTAAATCACATTCATATTCAGAATCATGGGGTCCACCTCTTTTACAAGTCCAATCTCTCTTCTTTCTCCCTCGCTTTGGAACATTTTGTTGTTTCATTTTTGTTTAGGGCGATGATCAACTTTTCCTCTCCATGTGAAAAAACTACACTGATAAAATAAGAAGCAACTCCCCCTTCTATCTCTCCACTACATCTACATGATGCTCTCTCCGTCTCTCTTTCATGTGCAACTCTCAATGCCAAATTAAACGAGAACTGACAAGGAAAAAAACCATTAAAAATTGCAGGACAAGGAATGGCTGTAACATGGCGTCCATGTGTAAACATAATATCAATAAACAAAGCTGAAAACATGATCTTGAATTACTCTTTGCACCATACAATCAACTCCATTCTGGCTGGTGTTTCTCAGTTGATTTGTATGAATACATGTCAGGTCATGTCATGTGCTCCTTCTATTAAACCATTATAAGTGTGATCGGATTCCCATCAATCATGTGACTTGATCTACCACTACCACCATATATATTGTGATTTACATTCAAATCCCAATTTCTACACAAAGTCATAAACCATAATAATATTGGTGAAGTTTCCGGATGGTGAAAGCTTCGCTGTAATCACGCATACACAGAGACAGAAGTCCACTCATATATAAACGATGGTTAAAAAAAACGATTTTTTTTTTTCAAATTACCTATGTCCTTGATCATTGTAATGTTTTGATGCAAAGGGTTTTCTTGTTTCTGCGTGTGGGAATTTAACCAGCCATTATTGCTGGGTGGCAAATGACATCACCCCAATCGTGGATTGCAAGTTCATATCTTGCTGCAAATTCTTTATTGATTTCTAGTATAGGTGAGCCTTTTTTAGTAGGCTTTCACCAAGAATTTAAACTGAACAATAAAAGGTGGGGTTGGAGGAGGGACCATTCCAGATTATGTACTTTTTTTTTTCTTTCTCATCTATATTAGCTGGAGCCTTTGTCCTTTCTTTTAATGTTGTTTTTGTCCCTTTACTGCTCCTACTTCGGCTCATTGATCCTCTCTTTTTTTACCATGAATTACTTGGGGGCCACTTTTTTTCTATTAGCAAAATAATTTGAGTTCGTGATATAATTAGTTTGTTGGAAAATGCATCTCAGTTAGTATCAATCAACTTTTGAAGTTGAAATTTTGAGAAATTGAAGCATGGTGGTGGAGAGAGATTGAGAGTCTCCAATCTTCCTACACTATGTAGCAACTGGGTTCCATCAATCAATGATTTTGATCATATATAGAGGATGTGTGCTACCAACAAGATAATTCATTTGAAATCTATGGTCAGATTATGCTTAAGGATCTTTAATCAAATCAAGGGTTCTTATCATTAGGATTCATTGGATCGAGCAGGGAAAACGATACTTCAAGTTGTCCACCCTTTTGTGGTCTGTATCGGTGAGTTTTTGTGCGGCCACGGTTGGGTTGCTACTTAGCAATTTCTGTTTAACGGATATTTTTCTTATCCTCAATCTCTCCCAGTTTAGTGGAAATCTTAAATAATCCACTCATAATAATGGAAGTTCTTCCTTTCTATCCCTCTTAAGGCCTTGTTTGGTTGCTATGAAATTTCTTCTGCAGTTCGCTATACCAAAGGAAGTGGAGCACTTCTGTTCAATTGTAAATCTTTTTACTGTGACATTTAAGAGCCACAATCATAAAGTAAAACTTGTCTTGAGCATCTTTTCTTATCATGGAGACAAAGGATGAATATTTCCATTATATTATTTCTTGATGCTAGGACACATGTATAGATGCAAATGATCACTATTTTCTAATGGAGCCTGTATGCTCATAATGCCTACTGCAGTGGCACGAGGGCTGGCCCATGACTTAATATTGTTTTTTTTAAGGTAAATGGCCCGATCTATTTTTGTTTTTTGTTCTATTTTGTGTTTGTCATCTGGGCTTTGATTTGTTCAAATAAAAGTATTAAGAACTCTTAAGCTGGTGTAATGTTGTCCCTTCCACTCAAGGCCAAGAAGCCTTCCTTTTGTTTATTTTAATCCTTTACAGCAAAGACCGCCCGACAGCATGACCTTATATGCAGATTATAGAATTACACATCTCAACATATTCCTTGCTTCCATATGCACTTCACTGCTCCATCAGATTCCACAAACTGCTTCGTTTTATAAAACAAACCCCCAATAGATCTCCCTAAACGCTTTTCATATTGTTTGAACACACCCATTTCTCCTTCAACAGAAGAGCTACTCCAGATCCATGAAATTCAAGTAAGTTCATACTGAAGTTACACATGGTTCTTAACCAAAACCTGATCGTCCTTTCTTAACATGATTTGATAATAGTCCTCAAATTTTGTGAGATTTATATACACACACACAGACACACACGCACATATATATATAATGTGCGTGTGTGTCTGTGCTTGCATTTAGCTCCTCAAAACATTGTGAAGGTACAGAAACACAACTAGTAACTACCACATGGCCGGCTCATCAACAATGACCACATAAAACTGATGGACCACCTCTGGACCTGACCTTACTTATTAAAGAAGACATGACCATCTTGATTAACGAGTCTGACGCTAAAACATTCAATGGGTCATTGTGTATAGTTGGCTTTATCATTTAGCCTATCACTGTCTGCAAGTTAATCTCATAATCGAACAGTTCAGTTGGATAAAAGTTGGGGAAAATATTAATCTTAATTTTCTCTGTCCATGCACGACTTAACCATATTAGTATTCTCTTCCAACTATAACACCTATACATAAATGATAATACAAAGCAAAAATGATCCAAAAAAGAGGAAACAGGATAACATAACCATCAAAGTTGGCAATAAAAAGGGATCATTTTCTTTACATGGCATTCAGCACCAACGCTTTCATTTCTGACAGTTAGTCACAGTAAAAAGTATGCAACCTACAGAAACAGTAACAAACAGAAATCCACATAGAAACTTCGAGCTAATTAAATGAGTGGCTAAACAAATATTCCATTAAAAAAAAAACCATTAACATTAATAAATCCAGAAAGCCATCCCCGTCACCATCTCTATTGACTAAACAAAATTTCCAATTACTCTAATAAAATAGAATAAAGAAGGCGCTCTTGGATCCAGATCTTCTGCTTTTCTTCTATAAACAAAACATGGGGTTTCCCCCTCTACAATCCCAAAACAGATCACCTGTTCTCTTCTCGCAGCAATGCCTGCAAGCCTAAGGCATCCCCTGCTTTCCCGCACTATCTTCTCCTTCACCCTACTTCTTTCGATAAACACTCTTTTCTTCTCTTCTTGTTACTCTATTAATGAGCAGGGACTTGCTCTTTTAACATGGAAGAACAATTTAAACAACTCCACAGATGCACTGAACTCTTGGAAAGCTGCAGACCCAAGTCCATGCAACTGGTTTGGGGTTCACTGCAACTCAAATGGCGACGTGATCGAGATAAGCTTGAAAACAGTAGATTTGCAAGGCCCAGTGCCATCAAATTTACAATCTCTCAGGTCCTTGGAGATCATTAACCTATCGTCAACAAATCTCACAGGCACAATTCCGAAAGAGCTAGGAGAATTTACGGAGCTCCGTGTCATTGATGTCAGTAGTAATTCTCTCACAGGCGAAATCCCAGTGGAAGTTTGCAGGCTCAGCAGACTGCGGAGTTTATTTCTCAATTCAAATTCCCTTGAAGGTGTTATTCCTTCCAATATTGGAAACCTCTCAAGCCTTGTGCATCTGACTCTCTATGACAATCAACTCGGTGGTGAAATTCCAAAGAGTATCGGAGCATTAAGCAAGCTTGAAATCTTCCGAGCAGGCGGGAATAAAGATATCAAGGGTGAGCTGCCTTGGGAGATTGGAAACTGCACTAACTTGGTTATGTTAGGCCTGGCCGAAACCAGCATTTCTGGAAGACTTCCTTCATCAATCGGTACGCTGAAAAAAATTCATACCATTGCCATTTATACGTCTCTACTGTCTGGTCCCATTCCAGAAGAGATTGGGAACAGCAGCGAGTTGCAGAACCTGTACTTGTACCAGAATTCTCTCTCTGGTTCAATCCCAAAGACAATCGGGGAGCTCAGCAAACTCCAGAGCCTATTGTTGTGGCAGAACAGCTTAGTGGGTACAATACCGGATGAGATAGGAAGCTGCAGAGAGCTCACAGTAATGGACTTATCAGAAAATCTTCTGACTGGCAGCATTCCGAAAAGTTTTGGAGAGCTTTCCAAGCTTCAAGATCTTCATCTAAGTATTAATCACATATCGGGTACCATACCTTCTGAGATCTCAAATTGCACGGCTCTGACTCAACTGGAAATCGACAACAACAGTATTGAGGGCGAGATTCCTGTTCTTATTGGCAATCTAAAGAGCTTAACGATATTTTTTGCCTGGGAGAACAGCCTAACAGGAAATATTCCAGAGAGTCTCTCCGAGTGCCATGATCTTCAGGCTCTTGATTTGTCTTATAACAATTTATTTGGTCCAATACCGAAGCAGATATTTGCACTGAAGGATCTCACAAAGCTGTTGCTGCTTTCCAATGACCTCTCTGGCTTTATAACTCCTGATATAGGAAACTGCACGAATTTGTACAGGTTACGACTAAATGGCAATAGACTGGCGGGAACTATTCCATCGGAGATTGGAAACTTGAGGAGTTTGAATTTCTTTGACCTGAGCAACAACCGTCTTGTTGGAGGAGTTCCTCCATCGATATCTGGATGCAAAAACCTCGAGTTTCTTGATCTTCATTCAAATGGGCTCGCTGGTGTTGTGCCAGATACTCTGCCCAGAAGCCTGCAGTTCGTGGACATCTCGGACAACAGGCTTACAGGGCCACTGACTCGTAGCATTGGGTCATTAACGGAATTAGCCAAACTCAACGTGGGAAAGAATCAACTTTCTGGAAGAATTCCAGCTGAGATCCTGTCCTGCAGTAAGCTACAGCTCTTGGACCTTGGGAGCAATAGTTTCTATGGTGAGATTCCAAAGGAACTTGGTCAAATTCCAGCACTCGCAATCTCTCTCAATCTGAGCTGTAACCAATTCTCTGGAGAGATCCCATCTGAATTCTCGGGTCTTACCAAGCTAGGAGTCCTAGACATCTCCCACAACAAGCTCAGTGGGAATCTGAACATTCTTGCAGATCTTCAAAACCTTGTCTCCCTCAATGTATCCTTCAATGACTTCTCCGGTGAATTGCCCAACACTCCGTTCTTTCGGAAACTCCCTCTGAGTGACTTAGCTGCAAACAAAGGTCTCTACATCTCCAACGGGGTTATTACTCCGGCTGGCGGCATGGGACCGGGTGGAAACACCAGATCAGCGATGAGGCTAGTGATGTCCATCCTCATTAGCACCAGTGCTGTACTAGTGCTACTAGCAATTTACATATTAGTACGTGCTCGTATGGCCAGCAGCAAGCTCGCGGAAGATGACTTCTGGGAAATGACCCTGTATCAAAAGCTCGAGTTCTCCACTGCTGACATCGTCCAGAATCTAACATCAGCTAATGTGATTGGCACCGGGAGCTCTGGAGTTGTATACCGGGTGACAATTCCGAATGGAGAAACGCTAGCAGTAAAGAAGATGTGGTCATCAGAAGAGTCGGGAGCATTCAGCTCTGAAATCCAGACGCTGGGTTCAATACGACACAGGAATATCATCCGGCTTTTGGGTTGGGCATCAAATCGGAATCTAAAGCTTCTGTTCTACGATTACCTCCCAAATGGAAGCTTAAGTTCACTCCTGCATGGTGCTGGGAAGGGAGGAGCAGAGTGGGAGGCTAGATATGATGTTGTTTTGGGCGTGGCGCATGCGCTTGCATACTTGCACCATGACTGTGTGCCTGCTATTTTGCATGGGGATGTGAAAGCTATGAATGTGTTGTTGGGTTCTAACTATGAACCTTACGTCGCTGACTTTGGGTTGGCTAGGATTGTTGATAGCAATGGTGATGATGATGATACCAAACCAAGTCCAAGACCTCTTCTTGCCGGTTCTTATGGATACATGGCTACTGGTATATTTTTCTAGCTTTTTTTTTTTTTTTTAATTATCTATCTAAATTCAACTCGCATAATTTCTTCATTTTTTCATCACTAATTTCATTTTAGTAAACAGCTATTTATTTCTTTTTCCACTCTGTTTTCAGAGCATGCATCGATGCAGCGTATCACTGAAAAAAGTGATGTTTACAGTTTTGGTATTGTTCTTCTTGAGGTGTTGACGGGCAGACACCCGTTAGACCCAACTTTGCCAGGTGGTGCGCACTTGGTTCAGTGGGTTCGTGACCACCTAGCGAGTAAGCGAGACCCAGGTGACATTCTTGATTCAAAACTCAGGGGGAGGGCTGACCCTACAATGCACGAAATGCTCCAAACACTAGCAGTTTCGTTTCTCTGCATCAGTACCCGACCTGACGATCGTCCCATGATGAAGGATGTCGTTGCGATGCTCAAAGAAATTCGACATGTGGAGGCCATAAGGCCAGAACTTGACATGTCAAAGGGAGGCTTGCCAGCTATTCGTTCCTCGCCTCCTGCTAGGAAATTAGTTCCACAAGGAGGGTCGTCTAGTTGCTCCTTTGCTTTCTCCGATGATTCCGTTTAAGAATTAATTATATATTTCAGGAGGTGCTTGGTGTTGTGTATAAACTTTCAAAGAATTCATCAGAGAAAGGCAGTAGATTCCAGGAGGAATTGTAGTTTCTGCTGCATGCGTTTGCTGTAAATCAAAATAATTGATCTACTAGTATAACTCTCAATTCAATTGCTCGGTCAGCGTTAGCATAACATATGTAACATAATTCTGATGCTTTGGGATTGTACACTCCTCGATAGCTCCGCCACAGGAGAGGAGGAGACGCGCCACCGGGGGGGGGGGGGGGGGGTGGTTTGGTTATCTTGGGAATGGTGATGCTTTTCTGTCTCTTGAAGGTGAGATGGGGATTGCAGGGTCCATTATGGCTAATACAATGATTGGTATTTTCAGATTGATGTAGTTAGAATTTATTGTATGAGATGAGATTCCCCACCTGTGTGCGCGTCTGTAAGTCCGTCTTTCCGGCAGAGCTCGCATGGTCCCACGATCCACACATCACATGTTCATGTGCTGAGGGACTTTCCAGCAAAGAAAAAAGTCTTCTTATGTTCTCTGTAAGGGCACTAATCTCTATAACACCCTTTGTCCTAATCAGAAGTACACGTGCCAACAGGACCACTACTATATATAATTACATACCATAACAGCAGAACAGCTCTGTAACAAGAATTGCTGCACATGGGTTGTGATAACGTGAGCAGAAGGCCTAATGAGATTGCTGAGGTAAATAACTTCTTGAGAATGAGAGGATAGGAGTCACATGGGAGCCCACTCTAGCCCCAAAAACAAACAAAACCTTCTAAATCTGTGGGCAAATGCAACCTTACAAGGCAGAAAGGATAGGTGATGAATGGCGTATAATGGTTTGTAAGCACAAGCACCCCTAGAATCAAAGGCTGGAGGGTTCGCTCAGGGGCTTCATCTTCTTTCTCGTTTTAATTTACACACCCAATATTTATATGTATGTGTATAAGTGGGTGTACATACACACAAAGGGTAGAGATTGTCGAGGTTAGCTTGATCCAAAAGATTAGTTAATACCCCGTGTATGGGGGTACAAAGCTGCAATTATAAAAGTTAAACTGATCCAATGTGTATCTATTATACACACCCAGACATGCATATGTAAAGAATCTACATTCGGATACACTGTAAGCTCTATCGTAGGTAATATTGTTCGACTAACTACAATCAATGATAATACACACAACAAACAACTGGATTTCCTATAGATAGTTAACTGTGGTACATGTGAATCTCTACTCTCAGAAATAAAAAAGTTGATCACACCAACAGCATCTCTGTACCGTCACTTAGGTAATTCTACCTATAGATTGAATGTCTCTAGGGTAGGCTGATACTATGGTTTGAAGTGTAAAGCCCAACGTGACTATATTTCTGCCCAGAGCAGGGTGTTCCATCCAAATGATAGTGTAACCCTGCCCATGTTACACTACATCTGAGGCGATAAAATAGGCATAGCATCCCCCTTCTTACAAGCCATGAATATAAGCGATCCTACTGGTGGCCTAGGGAGAATACTCTGATTCTAACTTCTTTAATATGATACTGACAACACCCCAGTTGAAACCACGGTACTGAAGCCACCTAACTATCCTCGATTTCCTTGTCTCTTTTGGCAAATCCCTACCTCGGACCCATTGCTTTGAGGCCTGAATATATAACTGATCCATGGAAAGCTTTGACAAGCCAAGATTTGACTCTTGATCACTAGATTCACCATCTTCAAACACTAGTTTTACTGCATTCTCCGCATCAACTTCACTTACTCCTTTCTTCAATAGTGCCTATTCCAACAGCAATGCTACATCATGTTAAAAAGTGTCATCAATAAAACATAGTCCCTAAATAATAACAGAGAAAATTAACGCAGTAGTCTTATTCTTTCTCTTCTAATACATCTTATCTTATTTTTCCTTTTTTTTTTTTTTTTGGTGACATAAAAATCAAATAAGCAAAGCCAACACCAACTACAATAAAATGCGCTAGTAAAAGTAATGTATCAATAAGCATATCAACAATCAGTCTCATTTTTTGTCTTCCATAAGCTGAAAAGAGCCAAAAAAACCGTAGTCATCATGGTCTACTTGTTTATTAACTAATTTATTGGTACAAGAGATAGAGATAAGATCGGATGGATAGTTTCAAGAACAATTTCTTTAATGGTGTGCATTATGATTCAGATATACCCGGGATATATCACCTCATACAAATGCTCAAACTTATATTAAAAGATCAATCAAATTTAAAATACTGATCACCTGTTCTTTTTTCTTTTAGAATAAGTGATTACATGTTCCTTTCAAAGATGTAATATATGTTTCGGGTATTTATTGGAAAAAAGAACAGAAGAAGAGAAGAAGAAAGACTTCCTAAATTGACTAGACCATTTGTTCTCAAAGTCATCTGATGTTTTACAGCAGTAGCAGTAACTGGCTCTTCAACCTTTTTCACTTATCTATCCCAGATGAACACAGAGGAAAAGGGGCTAGAGGCCTTGTTTGGATAATGAGTTGATCTCATCTCATCTAATCATTACAACTTTCCCAAACTTTTAAACAAAATATAATAAACAATTCAACTTTTTCAAATCCCAAAACAAAAATAATATTAAAAAACTATATTCTAACAATATTTTATTCAACTTTCAACTCTAATCTCATCTCATCTCATCTAATCTCAACTCAACTCAACTCACTAACCAAACCTCCCCTAAGGCTATCCCTAAATCTGAGAGGTTGCCAGACAGACTACGTAATTTTTTTGATAAGCAATAACAGACTACGTAATCTCCAAACAATCTTTTCTTGATACCATGCCAAATATCATATAATTACAGAACATTTTTTTTATCGGTAATTACAGAACCTATTAATAACAAGACCAATGGATATAAAGACAACACAGATGCATATTAATAGGATGTAGCAATATCATTTGGCAGGACACCGAAGGGCTAAAACAGAACAGCTTACCAGCTTGATGCGCCTTGGTCCCCAACTTGACATAGACCATCTAGACCGAGAAAATGTCTCCGCATACAAGCTATCATTGATAAACCCTCTACAATAAACTAAAAGGGTCAAACTTGCACAAGCCATAAAATGAAATCTATTTGGAACAAGTGTACATGTTAGGATCCAGTAATGAAAAAAGAACAAAAAAATGTAGGATTGCTAAAGGTTGTAATATGCACTTGGAAAAATGAGAAACAGATAGATTAGCCATGAAAACACTGCAATTGCTAGAATTGTAACATGTACTTGAAAATGAAATTTGCATTTTTGCACCTGCTCTGAAAACTGTTTATTACTGCCCCCACAGTGTCGGCTGAAAACCTCTTACCCTGCAATTTCTTTCTCAATTCAACAGCTGTGAATGATCTGAAAAGGAAGAAAACATGCTCAAAAAACAGGCTGCTTGCAGACACATACACATGAATGATACCGCCTAAAGCCATGAAGTAACTCATAATAATATTCTAACCTTGTTGCAAGTAATTCAATTGCCAACTTTTCTGCTTCTTGCTTAGTTTTAGCATCACATGATACATCCTGTTTGCAATCCTTCCCTTGATGAAAAATGAACTCTTCAACAACCTCCTTAGGCTCTTCTATGAATTCATAGTCTACACATGCTGCAACATGAAGAATTTAATCTTTCCATCCACATGCATGATACAAATTTTGTGCACATCTACTGCCCAGTTAATTGCATGAAAACAATATGCAAACAACTAGATTGCGTGGCATCTGTAAAATAAACTATTTGCATATAGAGTGACATAAATTTGTATCAAAGCAAGGTTATAAGGCAGTCCTACTTTTATGTCCACCAAATCTATAACACTACTACCTTAAGAGGCAAATAAGCAATGGCTTCTACTCTTCATGCTTGCACAATTATTGTTTTATGGCTATTGTGTAACGTTCTTGATCTTGCAGACACCAAGAATTTACTGCAACCCTTGAATAAAGAACTCCAGAACACAGAAACTCAGATAACCAAGACTGCAGCAAACAAGAATCAAGAATGGCTTGAATGCAAGATTCCCTTCGTGAATCTTGACAGGGAATTTTCGAGGAATTCCCAACCTCCAACTCGCATTGAACTCAATGATTCCAGATGATTTCTACACAGGCCATGCACTGCTTTTATACATGCAGCACATGAAAGAATTCAAAACGCAAGATTACAAGTATTAAACGCACTTCCAATCCCTGAAAATGAAATGCACTGAATCACTAACACAACTTAAAAGACTAAACGACGCATACAACAAAACACAACATATTACTAAAGTACAACTACAAGTTGTGCAGCCCCTTTGACAGTTAAATCTGTTACAGCACTCTTCACTCCTTCTGTTGCTGATCTGCACACAGTCACCCTTCTCTCTTCACAATATTGCCCCCCAAGCACCCGTGAAATATTGTATTTAAAACCTGAATCGTATCATATAAAGTCTCCTCACAACAGGAATAAGATAATCTGAGAGCTTCTACCTCGTGCTTAAAGCCCATGAATTATGTGAACAAGAACATTCAAGGTCGCCCTAGACGCACCAAAACGTTACTCTTAATTTACAATAATCCAAACTATAAACTAATTTCAGTTCTAAGTACTTAAACAAATAGAAAGATACTAAATACCTTGTTCAAAATCACCAAAAGACTCGTTGTTCGCCAACAGTTGATTCTGGTTCTGACACTTCTCGTCGTCAAAAACAAAACTTTTCTGTATTCCATCCGAACAGAATCCATTTTTCTTGGAACCCGTTATAGGCAGAGGTCTTTCGGATTTTTTAATCTTAGAGGATGTCTTAGGAATGTACCTAACCGGAACTGATGAACCACAGTCCCTTCTCTGCAAACATGTGATGGCAGTGGCATTGTTCTTCATCACCCTAAAAACGAAAAGAAGATTGTGTCGGAAGCTACCAAAACATTACGCACCCACCCTCTTTCGATAATCAGTGATCTATTTCTAATTCTGAATGTTGGGTTGGGTAGCTAAGAAAATAAAAACTTAAGCTTTACTGCTTTAGACATTAGAGATTACACTGTCTGGGACCAAAGAGAATAAAAAAAATTACTAATCTGAGACAAAATATTGAGTTCCGGGAAAGCCCAGAATGTTATTCCTTTCCTTCATTTTCCTAGAGGGCAAACAGAAGCTAGACGGTTATGATACTAATCCAGATAAATCTCTCACCAGGGAATGAAGAAGACTCGAAATTGAAGATGAGATGAGATGCTTGATATGATATTTCCCGGAAAAATCGCCATTTTGAATTCGACTTTGAGTTTTCAGAGACGAAGCGTGAACCCTAATGTCATGTGGGACACTGGGGTTAGGGTGTAGTTCCAGCGGCGCGGGCGGTCCAGCAATTGCATGCGGACTGGGATAAGTTGAGGTGGGCCACGCAGGTATGGAAGCCCAAAAATTGTGTGCCTAAAGGCCCAAAGTAATCACTTTGTAAACCTAATGATCAAAGATTTTAGAAGTATTTGTTAAGTAATGTTACTCATCATTCTAATATTCATAATCTTCTTATCTTATGATGTAATATTAAATGATTGAAGACTATTTATTATATTTTACTTATAAATTTATCATCATCCCATGTGAGGATAAGAAAATAAATGATGAATAGAATTTTTCTAATTGTATTCGGGATGTTACATTCATGAATAGTAACTTAGAAAACGTTGGTTTGGATTGCTATTTATTTATATATTTATTACGGATATTTAGTTTTGACTTGTTCAAATATGGCCAAATTTAAATGTTTTTGGCCTAATTATGGAAATAGAAGTAATTTACAATTTAATTCTTTTTTTAGGCATATACATGTAATTCTCATGTGAATCAATCTCCATTTGGATTCGCATCAATGTTAAAATCTCCAAGTGGAAATTTGATAAAAATTAATAAATGAACCCATATTAAGATACAAATATTATTTGCTTTACAGAAAGAACACTGAATTGATGATATATTAGCCATGTAACATGTAAGATTGGAATGCAGCGAGTCTCTGTCTGCCCCTCTTAGTCACTTCTCCAAGCATATAAGAAATGGCAAAACTCTTTGGTGGATTGGTTTTCCTGAACTAAGGGGGACTCATATTGGCAACCATCCTCATTCCTTTGATGGCTGCAATTTTTAACATCAGAAACACTATCTAATACACATTTCAGTGCGCCTGGCTTGAAGATGAACAAACCCGGACCTGAACCGGAGCTACCATGCAACCAATCGTGCACATCCCATAAAATTTGTACAGGCAAATTGTTCACCATCACAGTTTCATTCCCCCTGAATCTCCAATTCAAGTTTGTGACACGACTCACCATTGCATTCCCAATGCTAATCCACATTTCAGGATCACCAGGCCCAGATAGAGATGTCTCAATGACAATGTCATGTTCTTTTCCACCCTCAGCCAACATGGCTCTAGTACAAAACAATCTTTTTCCATGCACATTCTCTTTCTTGCACAACAAGGTGGCATCATCTAAAGACGGCCTTGATCTGGTTCTTTTATAAGCATCTTTCTTCATGTCTCCTAGCAATAAAACCACCTCTTCCTCACAAACCATGGCAACATAATAATCAGAGCAGGGATCCGGAGGGCTGGAGAATTTTGCCTGTCTAAAATCCCAGAAAATCCCTACTTGTTTTCCTTCTAGTTCAAAGGATTTGAGACCTTTTCTACCCCAAAACTGCCAGGTCCGTATATCTACCTTGCAAGTGAGATGCTTTTCAATACAAGGGTTTTCCACCTTGATGGTAAGGGAATGGTTACTGAGGTTTTTGCACCAGGTCGCTGTTACATTGCAACGCAATCCAGCTACTCTGGCTTGATAGATAAAAACGACTGAGGTCTGAGGGACTGCTTTATTTGTTGTCTGATCCTCGGATACTTTCTCCCCGGATGGTGGTTTTGCATTGGAAATAGGTGCAGCTGATCCCTGGAAATAATTAGACATTATTAAAAGCCTTTTACCAGAACGAGTTTGGATTGAGCCTGAAAATGGGATGTTGAGACAGGACTGTCATTTCAAGCTCTTTGATCACCACAAGCTGGTTTTCACGGCTAATCATTTGAAAAAATCCACATAAACTTTGATGCTACCTAGAACAGAAGAACTGCCTGCTCCAATAGGTCTTATTGTTAACATTTACTTCATTGGAATCAAACCGGCAACATAAGATCTCATCTTTCCCAGTGGAGTTATTGGGCCACGGACATGAGATGAACAGAAACTTTCATGTTACCTGGGTTTGAAGAACTGTTCCCATATGAATTAAATTGCCTAGCAAATTCTTGAAGAAGACTGAAGGTAACCACCCAACCAAATTGGCGGGCATCAAACCGATTCGGATGGAAAGTCAAATTTATAACCGACTAAAAACTGCAGAAATGAATTGTTGGGAAACGTTCAAACAGAGGGAGGTCTTGTAAAAACTGACAAGAAAAAAGTTGGTTTGAGGAACAACATCTACGCTGAGCCTGTGAATGAGGGGTCCGGAGGAAAAATATTCCATCTTTTCCTAATATTTCCCCCTATAAATAGAATAATGCCTCCCAGCTTTAAACTTGAAGCCATGCAAGTTGGGTGGCTAACTTTGGTGCTCACGGAATCAGTTTGTGCATTTTCTTAGAGCTAATTTTAGTAAGTGCAACACTTTTTCAAAATGCAGCTAAAAAGAACTGTTCGATAAAAACTATCAAAAGTGAATTCTTTTTGGTTAATTGGGTTTTCCTTTTTTAACTTTTTCTTGCATTCTAGACCTTCTGTGAAATCATGATTTTCAGGGCTAGAATATCTAGCACAATATATATCTGAAGTAGATGAGAGATCTAATCCATTCCCTATGTTTCTGCTGACATTGAAACGCTTCCATGAAAGAAACTGAATAAAGGAACCTATATAAAAAGTTTTGTTTCCACCGTAAATTCTTGACATCAGTAGGATGACTGCACATAAGCAAAAAGCTGCTTCAGGTATGGACACTCAACACACAAGTATCATAAGTACCAGAAATTAACAGAGAGATAATTTAAATTTGAATGACAGATAAATATGCCCAAAACGTCTTAGTAAAAACGAAGGGTTCCACCATAATGCTCTCCAAAACATCATCGTAATCCTCGTAGAAGAAGTATGCAGTTTGAAAGTCCACGATACTAATAGTAGTCACTGTACAGAAAATTCATATGAAAAAAAAAAAATAAATTAGTGGCCATAAAATTCAATGCTTTATATATTGAGATTTGAGATCCTCAAGGTAAATTCATAAATTTCCCGCGCGGTGTAGAGCGACTCCTTCTAAATTCAGGCATTGACGTGTTGCAGCCTTCCTTTGGAAGGCGAATCATACCATTTGGAACCTTGCTGTCAAGTTTCTCAGCCAATAAAGGTTCCACTGGTCCCCTGCATGTAGTAGAAAATTCCATGTTTATTAACACTGACCTTGTGAAGTTACCAATCTCCATATAATTAGAGAAAGGGAAAATCATTTCTTTTTCTTTCCAAATACTTAATCACTCAATACTGAAGCCCCTCAGAGAAGTTATAAACCTTGGTTCAAGATTTTGGGAGATCCGCGAGAAGTTCTGCCGCAGCTTTTTCACCTTGAGAGCAGCATGCGTTGGTGAATGGCCATGCTCATTTTCTGGCTCAGAGAAGTCACTCTTTCTAGGTGCTTCCTCCGTCTTCTCACCAGCAAAGTCCACGTCAGAGAGCAATAGTGTCCCCACCTCAGACTTCTGAATCCTTGCTGGGAGTTGATTATGCTTGGCCTTGGCTTTACTTTCAATTTTGTTTTTCCTAATGCCACCTTGCCTTACATAAAGTGCTTGCTTAAACTGCTCTTCTTCGTGCTCTGGGTAAACTTTCTTCGCGCTGGCTTTCGGGAGGCTGTGAATTGCATCAGAAGTGTAATCATGCTTTGGTGGCTCTTGTGAACCAATATGTACCCTCGAATTGCTATCTATTGAAGGGATCATTGGCATGGCAGCAATAGATCTATTTACAGGAACTCTGGCTGGAAATGGTACTTTTGCAATTAGTTGGTTTTCAGTTGGGTCGACTTTGACCCTGCTCTTTATGACAGACCCTCTATCAGTGGAGATCGATCTCCTGACAGGAGGAGATGGTGACCTTGGTTTTCCAGAGTTCCCCGATCTTTCTTCACTCATGAAAGGTATCTTTGGTGTGATCTCCTTGTCTGCGAAGGCAGAGGGAAATCTTGACCTCCTCTGTTTACCGGAGGAACAACTTCTGGCCTGAAAATCAAATTTCATCACGACAGATATTATCCAGTTCTATTCATTCTTAAGAACTCAAAAGCATCTGTTACAATGCATAATATCAGAAGCATTTCTTCTGTCTAGCCACATCATCTCTCCCATTATATTATTGAATGAAAATTATAAAGTTAGTAGAGTCTTTTAGTTTTCCTCAGACATATTCTGTTGGTTTTCTCAAATTATTGACTCTTGATGGTCGGGGTTATTTTGACACACTATTATAAAGAGCTCCCGAACCCTCTCTCTACCCAAACAAAATTTGCGAAACAAATGAGTGTAAGGGAAGAGAAGATCGAGGAGCAATGGGAACTTGGTGCTAACTCTTTTAAAGGTTCTATCTAGTGTACAAGTTATGTTAACTTGGTGAAATATGATATTTTTCATTTAATAAATTTAGCTATTCCTAAGAATTTGAATTAGCACGTAACAAAAAAGCAGCCCTACTATTCAAATGAACAACTTTATAATTGCTATGGCTTACCTCAAAGCTTTTAGTATCATCAATGCGTCTCTGATAACTTTCAGGCTTTGGGCTGTTACTGATACCAAATTTTGGCATTTGAAAAGGTGAAACAGCTCTTGGTTTTTGGGATTCTGTCGTGCTTCTGGTATTCACAGCTTTCAATTGCTCCGGTTCAGTTTCCTTCCTCTCCAATGCCAGTTTAAGGTTCGATATCTACATAAAGAAAACGAATTTGAAAGTATTCATGTAAAAAGTCAAAAAGTAGAATTGCAGAGGAGAATGATGGAAAACAAACCTCCTCTTTAAGTTCTCGGATCTCGCCAGTTTCTTTGTTAGATCGAGCTGCCCCAAGTTCAATAGAGGCAACCCTCTCAGCAAATTTGAGAGTGCTTATTGTCTCCCCGAGAGCATTAAGTTCAGGATTTATATGTACAAACATCAATGTTTTTGCCTGCCCACCTATTTAAGATGGAAAACGATGAGAAAAAGAAACACACACTCACATACACATATATATTAAGAGGGCATTTTGATTAACATGTTACCTAAAGAATCCTGCAATACTTGAGTAAGCTTGCTATTCCTGTAAGGAATATGTGTACTCTTCTGTGCAAGAGCGGAGATGACATCTCCAAGTGCAGAAAGTGATCTGTTTATATGTTGGGCCTCTTTCAGTCTCTCACCAACTGCTTCAGATTTATCCACTCTCTCACTTCCAGCCAAATCAACTAGGTGAAGGCAACCCCTAAGAATAGAATTAGAAATAATCTCCTTTCCAAGGACATGAACAGTTAAAACACTGCAACAGGATGACCAGACCGAAAAACCATTAGTGAAATAATCAGTAGTGATATGGAATAACACTGAAAAGAATAAAAAACTTTAAGAAAACAGTCCTTACCTATGTGACCGGCTGCTCCTTTCATTTAGAGCTGTAGCACCCACAGCACGATTCTTTTGGCCAATCCTCATCAAGTCAAGAACATCCTGAGTACATGTAACTGGAACCCAGCTTGCATCGGGTACATTAAGGCCATTTAATTGAGAGTTGTTTCGTATATCTAATGTTCAAGTAGTTAAGGTACTAAAGTAACAACACAGTATCTAATTCTATCAAATCCTTAATATCAAGTATATATTGTAAAGGATATCTTCTGTTTGAGCCATCACTGACTAATAGATCTCTCACTTTTTCATTGTATATTTCAATCATCTGTACTCCAACTTCGTATTTTACGATGTCAGCCCTTGCTTTCGATAGTTGAAACAAGTCACGAAGAGCTCGATAGTTTACACCCCATGTCTCTTCAGATGTCAAATCCGGGCCGCTCTATACATAGGATTTACAAACATTGTTAGTAAGGAAATATAAATAAATGCCAGGATAAAAATTACTTACTGATGTATTCTTCCATCTATTTCTATAAAATTCATATTATGGATGGGTCATCATTGATGGCTAGAGGAGGTTTCAAGTTCAGGAAAGAGAGATTGTTTTCCCATGTGCAACAAGAGTTAAAATGTACCACAAGGAACACCTAATGCAATTCGATATTCAAAATGTTGTAAATCCAAGAAGGATCCCATTATTATTCCAGGGAATCTCCGCTAGCCTAGAAATGATTGAATTGGTTGAGTAAATGTCTGGATCTCCAGGACCATATCAAACCGTGTCCAAGTTGGTTATATGATGCACTATGATATTGAATGAGCCTTTGTACCCAGAGCGGTAGGAACTAATCTGAAACTTCTGATAAAGAATATGTATGGCATACTATTTGTATTTGAATTATGAAATCTACTTATTGCAAGCACAATATGTGTGGCATGTTACCATTGTATAGGTCTTCCCAGAGCCAGTCTGCCCGTATGCAAAGATGCAACCATTATAACCATCTAAAACAGACCTGATCAATGGTTGAGTATCAGCATATATTTGCTCTGCAAACAATGACAATAATCAGCCTTCATTAGTAAAATTAAAAGTAAATAAACTATGCAACCGGTCCAATATCAAAGAAAGATTAAACCAACAACATATTACACAATGTATGTCATAAACTCCATACCTTGAGTGACATTTGTTCCATATACTTTGTTGAATGAAAATACCCTTCTTGCATCTTTTCCCCGCTTAAGGGGATTGAAAATCATGATATTTCCATTTTCTCCTATGTAGTCTACAGTAGACTGCCCGTTTGGTTGCCCAGGTAAGAAGGGCCTCACTCTACAATAAACCCTAATAGTTCCTGTAAGAAACCATTTTTATTATTAAACCTCATTTCTTATAAACACATATATGATCAATCTGAAGACTACAAAAGCTTCAGATGGACACCTTTGAGGTCTTGGACTTGATTGTAAAGTACGCGGTTTTCCTCTAAAATCTTGTGATAGGAAGAGGAGGTCACTTCAAGGCCCTTAATATGATTCTCTGAGGCATCCAAAAAATGTAAACTTTACCCAAATTTGTATAGATAAAAATATAAAATACCTTTCTATTCAATCACAGTAATATTTTCAAAGTAGATCAAGTCTCTAGGTTCTCTCACCAAGCCTATTAAGTTCTTGCTGCCAGTCCGAGTGGGCCCGCTTCACCTCCGACTTTGTATTTTCGAAAGATGATTTCAACTCCTAAAACATCCGAGACATTTTGGCTTTAATAAAAAAACTACTCACATAATATTGAAATATCACATAAGGACTATTAAGTTTGGTGGCCGAATATTCATACAAGTTGTTTCTGTTGAATGTCAAGCAGTTCTGCATGGCCAGCAGAAAGCTTGATATCACGCCGAGATTCATTAAGTTTCCCACCGCAGACACAGAACTTGGAGATGTCACTTGACGCCAAATTAGATCTTTGATTAAGGTACTGTGAAATGGCTGCTATAAATTCATACTTCGATAAGGAACCAGTATCGCCTTTCAATATTTTCTTCAAAAATAATCCAAGCTGTAGAAAATAGTGTAAAATAGATTATATAATGCTTGGGATCGTGAGGAAAATTGTAAGAACAGTACTAATGATGGAAAATCAATTGTATGGAAGTACCTCTACATACTGACAACGCTCACAATGACACTCAAAAGTCTTACCTGAGTGCCTTGGGAAACAAGCAGTGCTGAGAAATCTTTGACTACTTTACTGAGCAAAGTATCAATGATCTACAAATTTAACCCATGTAATAAATTCAGATTCCCCATAAAACAAAGAATAATCATGAGAAACTAAATGAAAAAGAAGATGGAACTCTATAATCACAACCTCATGGGAATGCATTATGAGAAAACTAGCACATATTTATATGCAGAGGGGCCAACATAAAGATTTTTTTGCTGTTAGAAAATGATATTTGTATATGCCATATGCATAAAAGTTACAGCATTTCATCTTGTTTCTCCTTTAAGCGTTTGTCTCCAAGTACAGGAAACTAATGAACGGAGTATCTCTTGAGAGAACCAAATAATGACCGGAAAGAGCCTTACCTACCATTGCATTCAAAGGCAAGTCTTCAATCCCATTACTCTCTTTAAGGTACGCCTGTAGAAGTCCAAGTCCAAAACGATCAAAGAGGAAAGCCAGAGCATTAGCAGTTCTGGATTCTTCAATCGAAACCTCGCTAGAAAGATGTAGGAATTCTAACAGCTGTTCATATTGTGATGAGTCGGATTCATCCACTGATTCATCAGCACTTTCAGTGCTAAGTATGGAGGATGGAGACCCCTTTGGGAAAGATATGATCTTCACAGTACCTCCGTACCTCCAAACCCCAATTCCACCACTTAGCTTCCATTCATGGTATCCTTTCAGGCATAGAATGCAGTCCACAACTTTATTTGATGAGCCCCCCTGTACATACAAGTTACTCTGAATTCACTACTAGCAAAGTTTACTCTCTCAAAATCAAATTCCAAGTTGATGCAAATTTGCTCTTAATGATGTAATGCGTATTGAAATGCCAAGTTTTTGTACTTCATATCGTAAAAGGTTGGAACATGAATGTTATAGCAAATGCAGGACTCCAACACCTTTTCTAGATCGGATGCTTCAAATGTCAAGAGCTTCATTTCTTTGACAGCCTCCAGGAAATTCCTCATGTTCTCAAAATACTGAATTGCAGACTGCGCTGCTCCCTCTGCAGACTGAACCGCGAGTATTGGATTTTCCACCACCTATATGAATTTCAAAGAAGTCAAAAAACCCCTCTCAAAATCAGAAGACACCTTCAAGTTTAATATAGAACCAAGCGTATAATTTAAAGTAAGTACCGAAAAGAACTTTATAAAAATGGTTGGAGCACGTATTAAGCTTAAATAAGAGTTACGTGCGTAGGGAAAATGTCAAGCACTTTCTCTTGTCAGGCAACATTCTGAAATTCATGTAGGTATATATATAGAAACAGGAATGAAATAGATAGAAAGACAAGAAAAAGAAAAAGAAATGAAACATCCATGTTTTTTGTTCTCATAAGGATTGGTCTAGCTCTGACTAGTATTATATGCAGAAAATTGTGTAGCATTGTATTGCTTGCCATGAAACATGAATTTGAAGCACAGTAATTGAACCTTGAGAACAGCACCAGGATTGACTTTGTTGAGGACGTTGCAGAGAATGAGGCCATTGCGAAGTGCAAGGCAGAACTCTTCCTCGGAGGCTTCTTTGGGCAGCGTTGCTGATGCGCCATGGTCCATCTGACGCAGCCATTCTGCGGCTTGGTACCTTCTTGAAGCTGAAACGCGCGCGCGCACACATACACTTAGCTTGCTCTCAAGCACATATAAAAAGGACATTTTCATCCCAGAAAAAAAGGAAATAAAGGAGAAATGAAATGGCAGGATGAAGAATAAAAGATGAAATCAACGAATGCATGAATAAGCAGTAACAGAATATATTGAACGTTGTGAATCTCAAAATTCTTTAGCAGTGGTGATTACTATATGTCAAAGTGTACGTTGGACTGAAAATCGTGAACTTAAACAGATTAATTAATTAGGACTAGGACACATGATCGATCGATCCATTCCGGCTGGCTAAAACATATATAATTAATGCATTTATTAATAGTGTTGCAAAAAATTAAGTTTGTCTCTGTAACTCATCAATATATATATATATATGATCTAATAAATTAATTATATGGACTCACCTTATAATAGGAGGTGTGTTCTATTCTAATTCGGGCTTGGAGTATTTTGGGTAGTGTTTCACGGGCTCTCTAGTATGCAGTGTTAGATGTTTTCTTTTATACATCCAGTGTATTTGGTTTCTCCTATTGATATATATATATATAATATTTTTGACTTATAAAAAATAGTAGTTAGCTAGATAAGCTTATATTTATAGTCTACCTATAACAAATTGAAACCCTACCTCGCATTAGATACAATGTTTTATTTAGTACTGGACGAACCAAAATTCTGGTGCCAGTAAATCCACGTGCTCAAGGATTGTTGTACGAATAAATACTACTACTTGACCACCTTAATTCTGAACTCGTCTCCGCCTGCCCTACATATATACATATATATAAAAGTGGGGAGCTTATAATTTAATTGGACCCCTTAATATTTTTACAACCAATTGTGGGCCGGGGCACCAGTACTTCCTTTTTTATTTTTTATTTTTTTAAAACTACCCAGCTTAATTAATTGGATGATCACCCGCATTTTGCGCAAGATTATATATGATGAGTCGCATAATCTTTAATTTTACCTTTTTTTTACGTTATAATTGCGTGACCACCCAACGACTATATTGGTGGGGGCAGTTTCATGTTTGAACCCGTTCAAAAAATTCTCAGAAAAAGAAGGATATATATGTAAATTAATTAATTTATAAAGAAATGTGCCAATTAATATATCTCACACTACTAGCTGGTACGGGAAGTGTCTTAATTATACAGAAAAATTTAGTTGCAAACACAATTGTGTATTAATATGTGCATCAATATGATATGATTTGTCAAAAATTAGATTTTATTGAAAACAGTGCTAATTTAAATTTTAAATATAAATAAATCAATATTAATACGTAGATTAGTACGCGACTTTGCTTGTAGGCAGCAAAAATTATACCCATGAAGAATGTTATATATTCATCCTTTTTTTGTTCATTTTTCCATGAGTTTTTTCTATAACTATATGTACTGTACTGACGATCGATTGTATTTAACCGTGAAGTAGCTAGCTATATAGAAATTAAGATTCTTGTATATATAATATGCATCGAGTCCGGAACTATGAATATATATATATATATATATAAATAGAACTAGCTAGCTAGTTAGCATGATGCAGTACTAGAAATTTAATAATTATAAGATGAGTACGTACCTGCTTCTCCAGCTTTCCTTTGAGCTAATTCATGGTCGTTGATAATCTCCTCGGTGTAGGAAGCTTCATTATTGTTAGCGATCAAAGCCTTTAATCCTCTTAAGTTCTTGCATGGAGTGTTTAGAATCGAATTATGGTCGCTTTCTTGTGGCATCTCGATCCGTGCTCCTCGATCTGATCCCTAACTTATAACTTCGGTATAAACTATATATATACTGTTTGGCGGTGTGGATTGTATTATTCTTATACAATGCAATATTAATATTGTTCACTACAAAACAAACTCAGAATTAGAAAATATTATTATAGGCTCAGTCAAATTCACAGTATATACCATCCGAAGCAGAGAATATCTCAGCTAAAAGCTACTTGGTAAGAAAACTAGTACTATTCAGAAGGCCAGTCAATACAATGTACTTTAAATTCAAGCTCAGATACAATTGAATTGAGATGGAGGGAAAAAATAAACTGAGAGAGAGAGAGAGAGAGAGATGATGGATATATATGAACAACAAACTACTCCAAAACAAGAACAGCTAGTAGCGATCGAATTGATGGGGAAAAAAAAAACAATATGTTCTTGCAAACATGCACAGATCAAGAAACAAGAGTACTGGGAAATGCAAGACAGAACTCAGTGGGATTGAAAATAGTGAGGCCATCATACATACATATATATATATATGGTATAAAATGTTTACGTGAAGTACTGAGTTTTGGTGTTTCTTACCTGTGAAGGAAGCTGGGTCTTGTGTTGATTCGGTTCTGGAATAAACCCAGAAAAGTGATCGGCAAGAAATTAAAGTGAGTTGCAGAGCTTGAGCTTACAGCAGATTTAGCCAGCTAGATCGCATGATCTGCGGCCCCAAGAAATGGAAGGTGAAGATAACAAGGTTCTCGTGTGTAATGAATTATGAGCATTCAAATCCACAAGAGGCTCTTAATAAATGCTCCAATGTGAGTGGAATCGAAGAGAGAGAGATAACAGAGACAATATAATTCGGAGCGAGAGAGTAACATAGAAATTAAAGATCCTCGAAATTGAAATGTTGGTGTCAAATATGGCATGGGCTTCCCCGACCGAAACCATAATAAAACATTGCAAAACAAGGCCATATATGCATATGGCCATGCCATATATGCCAGTACTGTGGATTAAACGAGTCACGAGGGTCTTATTTGCCCCCCCAGCTATATTGGATGGACTGAGGTCAACTATCCAAGTGGCAAATAAGGAGATGACAAGTGTGGTCTCCTGTGGGACCCTTGGATCGTTGGACTGGACGGCAGCATCTGGCCGGCCAAAATGATATCGTACCATTAGCATAAGGGACTTTGGTGCTTTATAAAGCTAATTTAGACTATTAACGTTTGTATGGCCCCTTTTTATGCAAAATTCCGTTTACCAAATTAATAGTATGACTATATTGGCCGTATCCGCCTCTACATATGCTGCCATATATGCATGCATGCATGCATGCTGCATTTTCATGTATCTATGATCTCGTGATATGGAATCTGGATCATCGTCCGATATATATATATATCATTCCTAGTCAATTAATGATTTAAATTACCATGCATAAATTAAAACCTTTCTAGCTACTACATTCGATCGATCCCAAAATCTGTAAACTCTACGATCGATCGATTCAAATATATTAGATATTAACGTGATATATCCTTTCCTCCTATATATGTGTGTGTGTGTGTGTGTGAGAGTAAAAAGACACAAGACGTTCCCCTGTTTTTCTCCCTAGTCTCATGTGTCTACCTAGTGCTTGGTGAAGAAAGAAAAGGCCGGTAGGTGAGAAATTAAAAGCCGTACCATGCTTTCACTCTTTTGTTTTAATTTCCCCCGCCCGTTACTTTTTTCAACTTTTTGTTGGCTTGGCAGATGGATCACTCCGAGTACACAGTACCCATTATTTCCTTCGGCCACGAATTAAGCACTAGTGTTTTCACCACCTATTTGACCCGGCCGAATTAGTTTTGAGTTAATGTCAATCATTCAGAGCGAGTTTAATGCTTTTCAGCTTTTGATAGTGGTGTCAGGTGTGGCCGGGTCAAATCCTTGAATATGCCTATATAGAATAAAGGCAAAAAACGAAAGTATACGTTCTCCCTCTTTTGAAATGAACAAGAGCGAAAGTCCAATGAAATCCAATTTCGAACGTTGGATCCCCAACATTTAAATCATTGCAGAGGTTAGCTTTTTCATGGCTTTTTTTTTTTTTTACATGCATTATGTACCCCACTAAATGGACCACTTAATAGAAGCTTCTGTCTTTCTCTTTCTCCATCAAATTATAGTCTCTAATTGCTTTATTTTGCTTTTGCTTGGATTAGTTAAAAGCGTGTTAATCGGAGGAGACAGCGTCCATTACAAGCATGGTATGCGGTCCAATGTGTTACAGTTTGATATAGAAATTAATACGACCTGGTCAAAGGCCGCATAATTCCTTTTTCTCTTTGTAACGTTGAACATGCATTATAAGTTTTTGTATGATTTATCGCGTGCGATTTTGATCTTATTTCAGATTAAAACACTAAGAATTAATGAAAAAGCTTAGACGTCCGTCATGATCAATATAATGGAGTATTTTTATCTTTTATATATATTTTGCAAGATAAAAGAGGCAGTACTCATGGGTTAAGTAGATCATGCTCTTTTTGTGAAATGATAATGTCATGTGTATATAAAATATAAATGGGTACGTCCGACTTAATTATAAGTAAACTGAAATTATTGGATATAATTAATTAAACAGTACCGATCGATCTTAAGATCAGTAGTGATGTTGAGCATGAGAGGACATGATTAGTTGGGGGACGGCCCCAGCAGTATCATTCGCGCATGCTATGCTAGCTCCGATCCTTAGGACGTGCCTTAGGATATATATACTTCATGATATATATGTGTGTTTGTGTGTGTGGCCTTGGTGGGCTATATATATATATATATATACACTAAACAAATAATCAAATACAGTTGAGTTTATATATTGAATAAAGATATAATATAATTGATTATTGAAAGAACATCATGTGTATGTTAAATCTTTCGGTTTTGGAACATGTAAGTTCATTTTATTTTCTTTTTTCGTTTTTTTATTGGATCATATATATGTACAATTTATTATGGGACCCATTATATATATACATACATATATATATATATATATATATTCTGGAGTGTCAGGACTAAGATCATCACTTGGAGACCAGTTGATATTGCACGGTGCATATATGCGATAAGCCCAATGATGCAACCATGTCAATGAACAAAAGATTTCATAGTACGTGGCTAAGATCGATGGATCCAAAGTATGGTCATGGTGCTTGCATGCATCGCCCACGTACTTCATGAGATTATATATCCGTATATATGTGTGGGTACTGCTATATATACATATGGTGGTTTGTGTGTGTGTGTGTGTGTATTCATGAGCTAGCTAGCTAGCGGGAGCACAGATTGTTGAATTCTCATGTGTAGATCATAATTAAGAACCATTTGATCAGCCTCATTATAATCAACTACTCCTCCTGCTGGCCTGCCGGTATATTACCCACAATGACATGAGTACTTACTGGCAGTGGATCAGCAATCATCGTTTCCGGCCACATACATACATATTACACGTACACACACACACACACACACACACACACACACATATATATAATATACAGCCTAGCTAAATGCAAAAACTGAACAGAAGGAACTACAACGATTCTAATTAACCTCACTTTAAAAATATATAATTAATAATTATTTTTTATTCGTGAGACTTATTTTTTTACAAAAAACTTGCATGGAATTTATCCATTAATTGAAATTTTTACCTAACATCACACGTGTGTGTGTGTGTATATATATATATATGAGTTTTGCTATATATATACAACTAAAGTTGTGTACTAATTTGTGTAACAATACTGATTTCTTCATATTTAAAATTTAAATTAATATTATTTTCAATAAAATTTATTTTTTAACCAATTACATTAGATTGGTATACATATTAATACATAATTATGCTTGTAACTAGATTTTTCCTATATATATATAATGAGGTAGGTTTGGGGGAGTATATAGTCTAGATCAATAAATGTTTGGGCTTTTCTCGGATCTTATTCGTATGATGATCATTTTGGTCACCCTTCAATGATATGGGTCTATATTTATATACATATATAGGTCCAGCTAGCTGATCAGCATGCATAAGTATTTGCATGTATTTGAGTCCAAGTTCATTGGATCGTAAGATGATATTTGTTTGGGCCTGGACACATTTTAGGAATGGAGAAGCAGTGCTTCAAACTATATTACCACAAATATTTTTTTTTACAAGGGTTATTGATCGTCTTTTGGCCATTATCATTGTATCATTATTTCCCGACGTGAAATTAATTAATTATTTTTTTATTTTTTTATAAATTATTTAATATCAAATCATAATATATAGTTAAAAGTATATGGGTGTAAAAGTGTGTGATTAAATATACTTACAGATAAATTATTTTTTTAATTTTTTTAACAGAAGAAAATATAGTAATTTGATTAAAAAATATTTGGCGAGTAACAAGCAACTGCACGTGCCTTCATATATATATATATATATATATATATATATACTAGTAAGGGCAACACGCTCCAAGTGTGCCCAGTTGAGAAAATAAATATTTATAATTTCATATGTTCTTATAAAAATATAATTATTATATAACATTCACCTAAAATAATTACAAAGTCTAACAGGAAAATAAATGTATGAAATTGAAATATCAATCTAATAAATAAATTGACAGTAAGAGAAATATATGGTTTAAAATAGCTTAGTTAAATATAGGTAAAATTTTATCAATGTAAAAAAATAGTTTTGTTTCAATGCCATTTTTTTTAACTGCAAACAATTTTATTATTTTTTTTAACCACAATACAAATGAGCAATTGCAAATAATTTTATTAATCTTTTTTAAAAATATTTATTATCTATTTCATTTCTCAAAGACACTATAAGAAATAATAAAAATTAATTGATTTTACATTCTCACACTTCTCAAATTAAAATATTAATAATGACATATTATATTTAAAAATTATTATGATATTAGAATTTAATTCTTTTTGAAAATTTTTAATTATACTACCTAACCTATTGTTATCACTCTTAATAGTTAGAGTCAAATGTGTATGTTGTATATTAGTTATTTATGGAATAAACATATAACGTTTTAATTTTAAAAATCTAATTAACTACAACACTAAGGTCCCGTTTTAATAGTGAAAGTGTTTCGCCTCATCTCATTTCATCATTATAATTTTTTTTACATTCACACATAAAATATAATAAATAATTCAACTTTTTCAATTGTCAAAACAATAATAATATTAAAAAATAATATTTTAACAATATTTTATTCAACTTTCATTTCAATTTATTTCATTCCAATTCACTATTTAAACGGCACATAAGTATTAACTATTCAATTCATAGGAAAATGAAACAAAGATTTATTTTTTAAAATTATATATCTTAATAAATGAATAAGGAGAAATCATTAACAAATGGGAAAAAATTATATAAGAAATTACAGATTCATACAAAAATGTAATAATTCAAATCGATATTCACATTTCTCAAAATCAAAGGGATCTAATTTGAAGGGCGGCCTTAGATTCTTTTTTTTTTCTTTTTTCTTTTTTCATCTCGTTATTATTCGAATCAAAGCTCTACCAATTCATTAAAATCTTTGGAAAGGTGGGATTTTTTTCATTTTCTTCCATATATTTTGGGATGTTATAAAAGATTTGGAATTAGGGTTTAAATTGATTAGAGGATTCATTTATAATCTAGATCTAAATTGAAGAAGAGGTTCAACACACGGTGAAAATAAATATGTCCTAACGTTGAGGTTGGCAACTTATTATGGTGTTTTGTCGCGGCGTGCTTGAAGCCGGGAGGCTTGAAATACGTACGTTAAAGAATCAATCAGGGAGATGATGAAAAAATGAGGAATCAAATCGGGAAAAATAGTGGATAAAAATACTGTTCATCCCTCTATTCATACTTATTTGAATCGAGCTAGATATACCAAAGTAGTTGCTTGTTGTTGAAGCGGGAAAGATAACCGTACCAAATTCCAATCAAAGGTCCCCATCGTGTTGTGATGATGATGCATCTGGTGGATCTCACTGACAATGTCGTGGCACCGTGGCCCACCCACTGACCAATCATGTGATCTTTATTCTCATTTCCTTGTGCTTTTCACGTGGCCCCCGCCCCCCTGCCCCGCCCGACAATGGAAGGCATCGCACCTGCATGCCATCTCAACTTGACGTAATTTGACCTTATCTTAACCTTCTCTCTCTCTCCGTTTGATTTTTCTTTGAGCCGTCGCAACAGTGGCTATTACATTACATTAAGGAGCGGTTCTAAAGCGGTTTGGTTCTAGAGATGAAAATATTCATCCCATTTCAATTTGTATGGAGAGATATTATTTTATCTAAATATTTATTTTAAAATTATTTTTTAATTTAAAATTATCACATCTCATCTCATTTTCTAATTTAAATATATAATTTTAAAAAATTATCTAATCTCAACTCAACAATCTCACTACTATTTATAAATCATCTCAATTCATTTTATCTGATCTTATCTTACTTTTTGATTTAAACACACAAAATTTTCAAAAGTATCTTATTTCAACTCAATAATTTTACTACTATTCACAATTCATCTTAATTCATATCATCTCATCCTACTATTCAAACTATTGTTATTTCACTTTTACAGATTTAATTCATTTGCAACTTAAACACATCACTTTTGGGTTTTTTTTTTTTAAATACAAACACATCACTATTTTTACAATCTATCCATAACGTCAATTATTCACATTTTCTTATCTGGGGAGTCAGTAAATCACCCTATAAACTCATCCACTTTTAATAATAAAAAAATAAAATATATTTTTGGTTTGAGTTTTGTACGTTTTTTAAGTAGTCCTCATATTTTTAGAAAAATTCAATTAATTAAATGGTTTTTTTCTTCTGTCCCTAGCTAGCTAGCTGCGTAACCATACCGGTACACCACGACAGTATCAATAGAATTGCAACACCATTCATCCGCCGTGGCATTCCATCTCCACATGTCCAATGCTGCCACATTAAATAATAGAAAAAACTAAAAGGGATTGAAAATAATATGCAGGTGGGAACCACTACCCTATATTATGATTAAAAAAAAAAAACTTTTGATTGAAGGGGTAATTGTTATGAGAAATTTTTCGTTTTATTTGTTGGCGATTATTTTCTATAAAAATAATTATTTTTTATTAAAATAATTTTATTTTCATTATAAATAATTATTTTTATTATAAATAATTGTATATAAATATTTTATTTTTATTGTAACGTGTGCCGAGCGATGAGATCTATTTTAGGGCCACCTTGCGAAGGCAAAGACCCCATTTGCATGAGAATCCATTCCATGACAAGGTGGCCCCTCCAACTCCAACTCCTCTCAAAAATTTCCTCGAGTGATAGGGCAAGTGCTAAGCAAAGCTAAGATGATTGATGACATAACAAGTTGCCAAGATGGTTGATGAAAGTTTTTGCATTACACATAATTTATGTGATATAATTTGAGTTAAAAAATAAATTCTAAAATTTAAATCTTACATGTCCAATTATGTAAATGGTGTTGTGTAAATTAAGCTTTCAAATAGTATCTAAATTATTTTATAGACAGACAAAATGATCAATTTGCATTCAAAATGAAAAGTCAAAACATCAAATTGAATGCTTCTTGAAATTCAGAGGCTTATGTTTAAAAAAAAAATGCTATTTAAGATTGAGTTGTTAAATATATATATATATATATATATACACACACATCATCATCATCAGTACTCACGTGCCTTTGATTGGTTTTAAGTCCATTACTTTTCAAATCGGTTTCAGTCTCCTTCTTTCATATGAGAAAGGAAAAGAGCCTTCATTTGTATATTTTTGTTTATTATTTTTAGAGTTGCGTTACATATAATTAATTATGGATATTTTATATACATTTTATTAATGTGATTAATTAAAATAATTATTTTATATTAAAAAAAGTGATGCAGCCAATCACATTAATGAAATATATAAAGAATACATAAAAATAACTGTACATAAGATTTTTATTATTTTTATAGGTAGATTTTATATTTATTTAATTTTTTTTAAAAAAATATATGAGATATATAAGCTAAAAAATTATATTCACGTAAAAAAAAAATTATATCCCTTTATAATTGGATTAGTATCTCCTAAGGTTCATATTTGATGTTGATCCATCATCCATGTCACGGTTTATCAAAAAACAAATATAGTAAAAATCCACGTCTCGAGATATAGTTGGGATAAAACTTTAATGGTGGGGGGCAGTTCCGATACAGTGCGAGTGGCGACATGTAAGCTGTAACCTCAAGCTTACGTAATCTAATCACAATAAACCAAAGGACCCCACCACCGATGTTTTTGTAATTGATCCCTGCATATCTATCTCGCGGAACAGAAGTGGTCCATCTGTAATTTCACCACAGTTTTAGGCCCATATCTGTCAACATGGACTTCGGTGCAAGGTCCCCCCTCACCTCCGCGAATCCATTATAAAAGGCCCCCAACCCAAATGTCTGACCGTATGAGCCGCACGAGCGTTCTGTAAACCAAAAAAAAACAAAAGAGAAAGAAAGAAAGAAACGTAATTGCCTCCAAACCTCTCTATAAATCAATCTCTCTCTCTCTCTCTAGAATACCTTCTTCGAATCCATCTTGAGGTATCGCTAATAGCCTGCATTTGTTTTTGTTGTTTTTTTCTATCATGCGCTGATGTTATTTATTGCATTGGTTGATTTAACTAAATCTGGGATTTTTATTTTTCTTTTACAAATTCTTCAAAGTAAACCGTATGATTTCTTTTTGTTATGTTCTATTTATTGGATCTTAAAATTGACGTTTCGAAGAATGTGGTTTAATTATACTTTTCATAGGTTATTGATGAGTTTGGTGGAAACTAGTGAGATTTGATACTGCGATTTGAGTAGTATGCGTGCATGTATGAGTGTTTGTATATACGCATATTTACTTGTTGCATTGGGAGTGTAACGCACGATGATAAAAGAAGTCGCAGTTGAGGTTTCTTGAGTTGTTTTATGGTGTCGTCACTCGTAAATCGTGATGCTGCTGAATTGGTGGTGATCCTTTTGTATTCTATGATGTTTGGGATGTATGGTGATGCTGCTGAGTTGGCATTGATTGCCTTGTATTTGATGTTATTCGGGACATTGTGTCCCGCGGGACAAGCAACAAATAGTGTTGTGTGATATGGTAATTCTTGCGTGATTGCTTTTACGCTTGTTAAGATTCCCCCCCACCCGGCCACCCCACCACTCCTCTTCTCCCTAGGAATATAGATAGGGTAAGGCTTTAGCATCTATTTAGTAGGGATCCTGGGGAAATTTTGGATGAGGTACGACAACGAAATTAGTATACAGAAGGTGTTTGCATCTGCCAGGAAGGAACTTACAATACTCCTGGTTCTGCTCATAAAACCAGGTGGGCAGCTTTTGTAGTAAAAGATTGAAACCAAGCCTAGGTTAATGTCTCGGACATCTGTTGGCACAATGGGTTGCTTAACCAAAACCAAATCTGAGTTTGCTAAGCACATAGAGCATACAAACATTGTGCTTTTTACGTATGTTAGAGCTTCATGAAATATTGAATATTCTAATTGAATAGAGAGATTCTATCAGACATTGCTTTCTTTCTATTACAGTTCTTTTAAGTTGCCTTCTTAGACTATATTAGTCCTGGTTTAAACTTTTTATGTTTTTTGACTTCTCATAGTAGGACTCTATTCTTCATTTTTCTAATGTCAAAAGGAATTTGGAGAATGATCAAATTACTCCTCATTGCATAGCACTTGAAGTATTGTTCTCTTGACCTCTTACCATGTGATTGGTTTGATTCCTCGCAGATACTAAAAATCTAAAATTGTGAATATGGGTTCTTTTGCATAACCTAATTGCATACAATACATACTTGTATGTGAAATTCTCCGAAATTATTCATTTGGCAAATCTTGCTTTCAGGGGATAGCAGAAAGCTTTTCAATTTTTGTATAGTTTCTGCTGATGTTTTCTCTGCTTATGACATCATTTGCCCTTCATTGTGAAATTTCATTTGCAGGTCTCCGCCCATGGGTTCTAAATCAGTTGTGGATTTAATGGAGGCCTCCTCAGGTGCTCATTTTTCTGGATTTCACATGGACACCCTGAAGCAAAGAATTAAAGAGATAGACACATCAACAACGTCAGCGACTGAAAACATGCATAAACAGCCTTTTGTCATTGGTAAGTGCTGGATGGAAATATATGTAAATTTCTGTTATTGCTTTTGAGAGGCAGCAAATGGTGGTGCAACCCTATCATACTGGAAGTATAACTGAGTGCCCTAAAATGAAGAAGATAGAAAGGCATACCAGTTGATATAACTGATTTGATTTACATGATATAGAATCCAATCCAGATGGGTCAAGATTGATGGTTTTACCGTTGGTAGTCTTCTTGCCTGTCTCATGCAGGAACTTGCGACAAAATAAAACCTGAATGATCTTAGCCAGTTATATGTTCAGTTTAAATCAATTGTGTCAAAACCCACCGAAAAAGAGTTAGTTATGGGGTTCAAATGTCTACAAGTTTGAAAATTTAATCTTATCCTACAAGTTTTGTTTAACTTTGAAAACTTGGGATATGGTGTTGCTATATATATGCACCTCTTTTCTGAAAATTGTTTATAACACAGCAACTAGAAATATTCAATTGTTCTTTATATTTACCAAAGCATCAGGTTTCTACTGTATTTTGTGGCAGGGGTTGCTGGGGGAGCAGCATCTGGTAAGACAACAGTTTGTGATATGATTATCCAGCAGCTTCATGATCAACGTGTTGTACTTGTTAACCAGGTAATGCTTTCCGATTCAATATCTCCAAGTGGATGAGTAGAGAAGTTTATTCTGCGATCCTTTTATTTTATTTTTTCATTTACAGCACTAAACTATTGAGGAAATTGTTACATTTCAAGTATTTAAGAAAGTAAAATCCTGTGTTGTTTCTGATCCTTTAAATTTTCTTGGGATTTTCTTATTAGTTCTTTAGTAATTTTTTTTTTTCAGTTTCTAGAAAACTGAATTTTTTTTTTTAATCTTTTGTATTTGATTGTGGAAAAGAGATTGATGCTGTTTTTTTCTTATTGCAGGATTCCTTTTATCATGATTTGACTGAGGAGGAACTTACACAAGTATATGATTACAATTTTGATCATCCTGGTGAGGCCAATTCTGCAACTAAAGTTTGAAGAATATCATTGAAACAATTACCTTTGTAGAACTTTCTCATTGTCATTTACTGAAATAAGTTTTATCAATCCTTTGGTTATACTTGGTTAAAGTAGATCACCATTAGCTTCATGTTGTTGTATTGTTAACTCATCAAAGGGCCACTATTTACTAGTAATGTCAATCCCTGCACTATCCAGAAAAACGTGTTGATTCACCATCCATCAATATAGGATTCATCACTGTGGCAAAATTGTATAAAGAGTTCATTAGTAAGGGAGTAAGTTGCTATAGAAAAACAGAGACATGTTCAATATGGTGTTCTTTATTCTTATCTGGTGTTTGCTGTTTAGTTCAATTCCATCCAGCTCAATTGATTTTTCATGCAAAGTTGCTGTTTTTGTCAGATGCTTTTGACACTAAGCAACTGTTACGTATTATGGAGAAGTTGAAGCATGGGCAAGCAGTAGATATTCCAAACTATGATTTCAAGAGTTACAAAAACAACGTGTTTCCGGCAAGAAGGGTAATTTTATTTTTATTATTATTATTATTATTATTATTATTATTGTGGTTGGGGTGGGGGGGGGGGGGGGGGGGTCACATATTCGTCATCTACATACCATTGTTTCCCCCCTTTTTTTGTAAAAATACCCATTGTAGTGATCTTGAGACTGAAATTGAAAATTTTTATATAATATTATCGGCAGGTAAACCCTTCAGATGTTATACTTTTGGAAGGCATACTCATTTTCCATGATCCGCGTGTCAGAGAGTTGATGAATATGAAGATATTTGTTGATACAGGTCCTCTATTTTCATTTTACTAAACAGAATTTCATACTGCATCTCTCACGTTTATCGTATTCACTAGGAAACTCATCTTTTAGAAACAGTGTTGTATTACATGTTGTAGTCTGCATTTGAAGTTCTTAGTATTTTATTCCATTGGCCAATCCAATAAATTTTACTATTATGAGTCAGTTGCATCTTTCACTTGGGCGTCGGTCCCTGAGTATTTGGATATGATATGGTAGTATTTGTATGAGCAAATGAGGCTTAGTTATAATTCTAACTTTAAGCTTAACATGCCTTCTTGAGTTGCAATATCTTGGGAGTGGTGAGTGGAAGCCAAGTCTAATTCAAATTTGGACCTTTTCACTTGCTTGCAAGATTCCTTCATTGACTCCTGGTCAAAATTAGAAGTGGCTTTTCTGAATTAACCAACCTATAAGTACAACGTAGGTTCAGTCTTTTGAAGTGAATAGAGAGCCTTTACTTGGTGCAGCATAAAGGAAAAGGGAGATGGTTTTTTTGTGCTTCCACCCAGAGAGAGTTGGGTTCTTAGCGTCACATGAGAAAGAAGACAGCTGCCATTCATTTTCTTTGGCATCTCATGGGTTTAAGGTCTTAGAGAACGTTGTATAATTTTTCTCTTTTATAGAGAATTTTTTTCAGGTCTAGTGAGATTAAGGTGTATTGGGAATTTGGGCTTTGATTGATTTTATCACTGTTCTATTGCACTAATCTTTTGATTAGTGAATTTCTTCTTGACAGTCTTCAGCTGTGGATGTAGTCGTTATAAGCCAAACCACATAAATCTTGGTGTCTTGTGTGATTGCTGAATTTATTTTTCTATTTTCTGCTTTTTGTTGTTCTTAAGATCTGCATTTGCAACATCGCAATATGTATTAGGATGTAGTGATTCCAATAAAAGGACATAAGATATGTGTAGATGATTTAACTGACAAGGTCTTGGAAGCATAATAATTTCTGATATCTGTGTCAAAACAATGCTTATATTAAATAGTTTATTGTTGTATGTAGTTTAGAATGTACATCAAATCATTGTGTTACTAAGTTGGACTGCTACTTCACATCATAAAATTTTCAGTGCAGATGCTGATGTACGCCTAGCACGGAGGATAAGGCGGGATACTGTTGAAAAGGGTAGGGATATTGGTGCAGTACTTGATCAGGTAACTTTTCAATTTATCTGTCACTCTAGCATAAAGACCATATTCATAATTTGTTAATCTGTAATTAAAGTGTGCTGCACTCGTAGAATGAACCTTCATGATGCTAACCCACAATGTGATGAAATAATATTGTGGTAGAAAGATTTGTGGTCAATTTTGATAGAAGTGGATTATTGAAGGTAGCTGAGTTTTTTTCCAAAATTCTTAGGCATTCTCCTATATACATCCTGTATTATTGGCGTACTTGTGTGTGTGTGCACACGCGTGCGCATGTATAAAACATCATGTATACTGGGTCTCTCTTTTTTAATAAGTTGTTTGCTTGTTGGAAGAAAAGAACAAATAGGTATTGGGTTTTGAGCTCTTGAATTTCTAGATTATTCTATTTCTTACCTTTGGTATGTTTTCGAGCTAATTTCCAGGGTGCGGATGTCTGTGTTATATTATTATTATTTTGCATATGATAATACATTTCTATGATGATGCAGTACTCCAAATTTGTTAAGGCTGCTTTTGATGACTTTATCCTCCCAACAAAGAAGTATGCTGATATAATTATTCCCCGTGGGGGGGATAATCATGTAGCCATTGATTTGATTGTACAACATATTCGTACCAAGCTTGGACAACATGATCTCTGTAAAATATACCCAAATTTATATGTCATTCATTCGACTTTTCAGGTATCCCTTTCTTCCTAGTTGTTAACCATTTTTTTAACAATGTTATTGTGGTACAGTTTTACTGGAACTCCAAAGTCAAAATGATTACAAAAGTTAATGTATTATTTATTTTTGTTACCTATAAATTTTCTTCGTCTCATGCAGATACGGGGTATGCATACCCTCATACGTGATTCTCAAACAACAAAGCATGACTTTGTTTTTTATTCCGATCGGTTGATCCGTTTGGTGGGTATATGTTCCTTTGAGCCAATGGATCATTTTGATGTCTTTTACACCTGTATTGTTTATTCAATTTCATTATTTATCATGATTCCTGCTTTGCAACTAGGTTGTAGAACATGGCCTTGGACATCTTCCATTTACAGAAAAGCAAGTGATCACTCCGACTGGTAAGCTGGTCTTCATGTGCTTTTATAGGTTTTTCCAATTATTGACTCTCGTGTGTTTGAGACCATTTCGATGATATGTTTGTTTGAGACCATTTCCTTCCACAAATGCAGGGTCTGTGTATACTGGTGTGGATTTCTGTAAGAGGTTATGTGGTGTCTCTATTATCAGGAGGTACCAACCTAGTCCAACAGCTTAAAGCACCCATATATGTTACCAATTTTTCAAAGCTGTTTTTTATTTGATTTATAATTCCAAGTTAAGAATTATCTTTGGGTGCACTGAAACTAGGGTATCCATCTTAAAATTTTCATGCATCACTGATTTGATCCTTTGGCCTCAGAAATTTTTCTCGACCAGTTTTGTCATGTAACCATTATGTAGTTGTCATGTGTGCAAATTATTTTGGATCCCCTTCTATTGTCATTGTATGATGTCAAACATTTCATAACTGATGTCAGTGGTGAGAGTATGGAGAATGCATTGCGAGCATGTTGTAAAGGTATCAAGATCGGGAAGATTCTCATTCACAGAGAAGGCGACAATGGTCAGCAGGTTTGTGCCTCTCTGTTTTTGTTCTTGAGTGTGCAGGTATTTCGTTTCCTTGGTGCCAACCTTTTTAGTGTTTCAATCTCTGGGCAGCTAATCTATGAAAAATTGCCGATGGACATTTCGGAAAGGCATGTTTTACTATTGGATCCTATCCTAGGGACAGGTTCGTTGTTTTCATATGGAAACCACTATTCTTTTTGAGTAGCTATTGGTTCTTATAAATGGGACTCAACAGAGTTTTCATGCTCGTGTGGGGCGTCGATATTTTCCCTATATATCCCCGTTCCATTTATAGTTTACACCCTAAAAAAGATGAAGTTGCTTTAGGCTGCTCCAAATTTTCAATATCTATATAACGAACAGATATAATGATGTCACCTTTTCTCCAGGGAATTCGGCTGTTCAAGCTATCTCCTTACTTTTAAAGAAAGGTGTACCAGAGTCCAACATTATATTTCTCAACCTGATATCGGTGAGTTTGTCCACAAGTTTGTGGTATTTGTAATGCTTATTCCCTGCAAACAATTTTCTTAGCGAGTAAACACTTCCCGGCCCATGACTATATATATATATATATATATATATATGTGCATAGAGTCACTCTTAGTAATGCTTTTAATATTTAATTATTAATCTCACCAGGCACCTCAGGGTGTACATATGGTTTGCAAGTGCTTTCCAAGAATAAAGATTGTGACTTCTGAGATTGAGATTGGCCTAAACAAAGATTTCCGGGTGATACCTGGAATGGGTGAGTTTGGAGACCGATATTTTGGAACGGATGATGATGACCCACAGGTGGCGGCCGCGGCCCCTTCTCAGCAGTTCCATCAGGGTTGATAATTGGTCCCAACCCACCCTCGTTTTCAGCTGAGTTTGCAGGCTGTCACAAATTTCAAATCAGTTTTGACTCGTGACTTCAATTCATTAGACATTATCATCTTCTTCTTAAAATTTTCATTACGGCATAAATCAAGTAACGGCCTCCCAATTGAAGGATATATACATGTATTTATGAACCCCAGACGATGATATTTACTACGTAATAAAGTTGTTTTGTCTTAACTTAATTTGTTACACTATGAACGTGATCGAGCGTAATCATGGTGTATATATATGGTGGGTTTATATTTATCTACATTTTGCACCTTAATTAAAATACTACGACCGCCACCTACTTGCAAATTAAACCGATTCATGAAGACTAATTTCTGGGAAAGATCTTGAGCTAACATTATGATGGATCTTAATTCAAGTTTGATTTATTTACTTTATTGACAAAAGGAAGCAAAATTATTAGACAAAAAATTAATAGAATTGATTGAAATATAAAATCTAGTCGATATGCCAGCTCTTCACAGTATATTGACCGTTTGTTTCAAAAGAACTCAAAATTAGCTGCACTACTGCGGTTTGTGACCGGCTAATCGGTTCCATAATCTTTAATATTCACTCCACCCTTAGCAAATTCAGTCTAAAAAGGCAGCAAAATTACCAAACATATATAGCCCATCTTCAAGCAAAGTGGTCTATAGACACTTGCAATTGGAATTTGGATGGATTCACCCTCCCTCCCTCATCTTCTCTTCCAAAATGACCCTCATCTTCTCTTCCAAAATGATGCAAGTTATCAATGGTTTTATGCAATCTTCCATTATTTGTTGAGAGAGAGAGAGAGAGAATTTACAGTCACTTGAAATTTACCAATGGCAAAAGATAGAGGAGAGAACACACGCAGCGATCAGTGACCCTTACAACTTTTTATGCTGGGATCAATGGGGCTTCATTTATTTACATAGTAATGGATAATCCTAAAACTAAAAGAGATCCATTAACAATTAATAATTTAATATGCAAGTAAGAGTTGCGCAGCCAACTCTAACCCTTTGATTCATGTTCTTTTGCAGAGCACAAGTCATCCTCAACAGGATCGAACCAACAATGACTAAACTACCATTCAGGGACACCAAAATGGAAAAAGAGTGGAGGAAAGCAACTCTGTAGAGTTTGCAACTATCAGAGCCAGGTTTCGATCCTGGGACCTGTGGGTTATGGGCCCACCACGCTTCCGCTGCGCCACTCTGATGCTTGCTGACCTAGTGTCAGCAAAAACTATTAATAATCAAATATCTCGAGATTGATGCAAGCCGCCATGGCACTGAAAGTCGTCGTGAGACTGGAAGAAAGCGAAAATGAAAAGGTAAGCCTCGGATCTACTTCTGATGTGTGGTGTTGAAGAAAACACGGTCGGGATATCAGATTCGGGATTGAATAGCGATTCTGAACATTCTCCAAATTTCTCCTAAGCCTTATTATATTTTCTGAAGAAGAATCCACGTGCAGTTCCTGCCGAAGTAATGCCCTTCAATCGAACTAAAATCTGTTCCAAAGTAAAAGCTCTAATGGGCTCGAGGAGGTGCAACATCGATAAAAAGAGGTTTGCATCAGTATTTGACAATTTGTTAATACTGCAAACTTGCATTTCACCATGTCATAAAAGGACGAATCTTTAGGGCTGATTTTGGAGATAAAGGAATTGATCCTGGATATCTTTTATGTATTCTTTTCTAAATAATAATAAAAAAAAAGTAAAATTTTCTATGTTTATTAGGATGAAATTCCTAGGCCACGCTATGGATAATGTAAATCAATAGATTATACGGATAGTGGAAGGCATGCATAAGATACCATAATTGAACCACGTTTGAATGTGTCCAATTGGAAAGAAAAAGTTAAAAAGAATATAATGAGAGCCACCCTAAGGAGATTTTCCACAGATTTCTTCTCGTCTTTCTCCGCAAGCTGTGCTGTGGCACTTTAAAGTTTAAACTTTCAAAATTCATATGTGAATCCTAGGACTTAAGAGAACGATACCCTCAAATCTGCAGACTTTCAGTAGTAAGTTAGAAGGTCGACTAATAGGTTTGGTTCCTATTTTTCAGACGTGATGATTTTCTGCAATGCTGCTCTATTTGTTTCTCCTGTTATATTGGCAGGCTGCTGATTGATGGTGTAATAAATTTATAATTCCAGCCTCCCAAGTTAAACAACCTCATCATCATCATCATGAAGGACTACCAACGAATCGGCAACAATAATTTTGTATGAAATGAGAACTACCACCATCGTTTTTTTGAGTTTGAGAGCTTCACAGAGTCCCCGGAGATAGATTTTTATAACCCATAAGAAGTCTTTTTAGTAAAATTTTACGCGTGATAGATTGTACACCAAAATTGCCATATAGACCTCAACCTAAGTAGAGTGGAAAAACAGAAGACCAGAATTATGTATTGCATTTTCTACTAATCCGAAAAACAACTGTACGAATAATGGAGTTATGCATCCAGTAAGAATAAGAATAACAGAGAATTATGTTTTGAATCTTCATCGCTTTGTTTTGCAGTTGCGGGCAACCAAGACACCTGTTGGTGGACTGGTCATCTCTACGCGACATCTGCTGTGCAACCAGTAAGAATAATGGATCAGACCAAGTGTGGCTTTCACTTTATACTTTCCTCTTACACTATAGCTGACCCTGTTGCTCTGCACCTGTTTTTGAAGCTCCACTGCAAGATTCTGAGGCAAAAATACTAAGCTGGATAGGAAGTGAACTAATTCCAACCTGGTTTCCCCTCGTCTTTGAGTGAAAGGTTGAACAGCTTGAGTTGCTATGAGCCTTTCGGAAAAGAAAAGCTCTATTACCAAATTCTCCAGCCTTACATCGATTTTCCGATTTGGGTTTGAGAAATTTGCAAGGAAAGTATAGTCCCCATTGAAATACTCTGGTGAGTCGAAATAGATAACGCTAAGGTTTGCATTAGGAATGTCAAACGATGGGTTTCTTGGTTTAACAACAAGAAAGATAATCAAAGTTGCTATTCCAAAAAAGATGAGAATAAGGCTGAAAAGGAGACAGAGAATTGAACTACACCATATGAATGGGTTGGTCCGGGGAGGCTGAGGCCTCAGGAGCGTTGATATTTCTCCTAATTTTTTCAGGTCTGAATTTGACTTCTCTGGTGGTTTGTTTTGATGATTCACGGTTTGCTTTGACATAACAATTTCGTCGAGAGATATTGAAGTGGTTTTCTTTCTGAGTGGGGGTAGGGTTGGAGGTGGAGGTGTTGTAGGTGGACCTGGTGGAGTTGGAGGTTGAGGTTGAGGTGAAAGGAGAGACATCTTTGATGAAAGTGTTTATGAAGACAAACCACCGCAGCAAGTAATTGAAGAAGATGGAAGATGAAGATGAAGATGGTTGTTTTCTGTATATAAAGAACAAATTCATTGAATTATATGTAAATTCTAACTGATGTTTTGGTAATGACGATAATTATTTAGATATGATACATTATTTTCTTTTTTAAATCTGTCCTTGTATTTTAGCAGAGCACACAAAACCAGAAAAGATGAGAGATAACAAGAAGGTGCCTTTACTTATAGCTGGTGGTGATAATTTACTTTGGTCTAACATGATACATAAATAACAGTAATGTTGGGGAAAAAACAGTGTCCCCATTCGAGTAATTAATATTTTGTGCAACAGCAAGACTAAATAAGGGTAAAGATTGAATACTTCAAAATATTAAGGGTTAAATTTGATAATATTTTGAGTCTGAAATTGAAATTTGAAATATAGAGCAGTAGCAGGCAGCATAAGGACCAAAAGGGTGTTCTTAAATAAATTTAGAAGCGGATTAAAGGGGAATTAACTAAAGAGGAAAAGAAACTTTTGATTGAGCTGAAGTGGGACCAACATGTTGGTTTTTGATATTGTAGGTGGAGCTAAAGTTGTGGTTTGAATGTTTTTGCTTTTGAAAGTGCAGCTCTGTTGCCTAGAAAAATCGAAAAGAACTTTAAAAAAAAAAAAGCACAGCTCGTTCGAGAAAGCCCCGAGGTAGTGGCCCTGCAAAAAGGTTGCATTTTTTTTCTCAACTAGTTCAAGATTAGAGAAATGGTATAACCGTATACAGGAGGAGTTGCACTGCAAAGTTAAACCAATGGATTCGTATAGAAGGAAAATTTTAGAGGCCCAAGCCCAGGCCCACTAACACACCAAACAAAACTGAAGTCTTCTAAGCAAATAGTAATGTTATTTGCAGGTATACTTCGTGTAAAGTTACAGTTGGTATATCTGTCCTCCTTCACTCCCAACAATACCTCAACTGCTCACTTTTGACCTCTAACACGTATTTCTAATGGGCTTCAAGACTGCATGACATATATTAGATGCATAATGTGATCATTACTTACATGTGGTTTTTCAGTCCCTCAAGTCTGCAATGTGTTAAGAGTCTGTGCAGATTTTTGTGTTCTGGTAAGGAGAGGAGCATGATTCTACGGAAGCTATCTAGAGCTGTATTTTCCATTTTATATATGTAATGAGGTCACTTTTGGTCACCATTTAGCCAATTAAGCACCTTTTGCAAGCTCTAAAACTTTATAAAGAAAATGTGACACAATATGTCACATATATAGTTTAGTGACTCACCAAAAACACTCTATAATTTTAGTACACAATATAAAAAAAAAAAACTGTGCACAAAATATTAAGTAGTATCAAATATATAGAGTAAGAATAGGAGAAGCGCAAACTTAGTATTTTATTGATGTTCAGCCCCGATACTTAAATCCTTTCCTAAAACTATTCATTGAGTATTCATAAATTTACTATTCAACCTCAGTGTAGATAAAAGGTTATTACTTATTTGAATAATTCTCGCTAAAAAAATTCTTATAGAACATCTTCTACACTTTCAATCTCGTTATAAGTGATGATTTAATTATTCCTCTCTTTAAAACTCCTAATACACATCTAAAGGTTATGCACACACTTTACAATTACTCAAGATTTAATAATGAATAGGTTATAGATTATTCTCCTTGGTGAGTGAAATGAAATAATATGGTGTAAATTATATCTATAGTAAAATGAACAAAAGCTCTATTGAAAAAAGAAAAGAAGAAGAAGAAGATGATTATGTGTGTTTTTGTGAATGGTTCTTGTAATTGTCGTATTTTAGATAAATGAGAATTTGCATTTTTCTAAGCGTTGAATCTGAGATTTCAAGTTTCGTATAATTATATATCTACACATAAATTTTGATAATAACAAACGAATTCAAAGAATAAAGGAGTTTCAAGCTCAAGTTGTCTACACAATAGAGCCAAGCACATCAAAGAGCCAAGCATGAGCAAGAAGAGAATAAGTTCACATTAAAGCTTATAGAGTAATGTTGTAAATCTCTTAAAAAAATTGAAATTAGAATTAAGGCTCAAAATTAATATTTTATCATAAAGCATTCAAATACATTTTCCACATATGAATGAATATTTTAAAAATTAAATTTGAAAATTTTGAAAGATGATTAATTGTCATCTTTTACATGTGAACGACATAATTAAAAGTTTGAATTTTGAAAATATTAAAGATGATTGCTTGTCATAATTCACATGTGTATGCTTTATTTGAATATTTTCAAAAGTGATTGATACTCTTTTTTGACTTATGTAAAATGTAAATGATTTTGTTTGAAAAATTTGAAAAGTAAATAATACTCATTTTGTCATATGCGAAAAGTAAAAAGATTATATTTGAAATTTTTGAAAAGTAAATGATGTTGTCTTTGACAATTGAAAAAGAAGAAACTTTTATTTGATTTTTTTGAAATATAAATGATGTTGTCTTTGACAATTGAAAAAGAAAAAACTTTTATTTGAATTTTTTGAAAAATAAATGATGTTATCTTTGACATGTGAATCTTTTTAAATTTGAATATGAAGTCTCATATGCTTATAAATAGATTATTTGAGAACTTCAAATTTACCACACCAAGAGCATATGCATATCATTGCAAGTTTTGCAATATTCATTCAAAACTTTCAATCTCTCTTCTCTAAACATTGAGTCTTAACCCTTGTTTATTTTAAGAGATATATAGTTTACAATACATTGTTCTTATTTTACTTATTGATGAGTGTTCTCTAATAATCTATCCGCTATCAGCTCTTGTATCAGTAAAAAGGTGTGTATAACCCCTGTGCGTGTAGAAAGTATTCTACACAAGGAATAGTTGAATTACCACGTGTAAGGTGATTACAAGTATAGAAAGTGTTCTACATGAATTCTTTGTAGCGGTGTTGTTTAAAGGTGTAATAGATTTCTATCTCCACCTGAATGAAATTGAATAATGAATTTGGAGATTTTCAAGATGTAGCTTGAGGTGATGACATAGGCAGTGATGCTGAATCTCGTTAACATACTGAGTTTACTTTTCTTTTACTCTTACTCTTTATATTTATTACTGTTTTGTATTTTGTTTATATTTTATATTGTGTATTTGATTTATAATTATTAATTTTTAAATACAACCCAATTTACTCACCCTCTTGTATTAGTCGTCTGGACAACACTAAGATCACTTTCCAAGTTTCAAATGCAAATAATTATTACAACTTTTCAAGTTCTGCCTTATATGTTTTCATAATTATTTTCATTTTATTTAATTATTATAATTTTTTAAAGTTCTCATACAAGATAAAATAAATATTTTATTTTTTTCAAATTTTAAAATAAAAATAATATTTAAAAAATATTTTTTTTTTTTAATTTTCAACTTTTATACCTACTTATCCTATCTTATCTAGCATAACAAACCATCTTATCTAGCATAACAAACGAGTGAATGTCAAAAACCATCTTTTACTTTTTCAAATTTTCTATACAATGGTCAAAAAGTTTCTTTCCTTTTAGTTAATGTAAAAATCACATCGATCTCTCTCTTTTCGAATTTTTTACACCAACGTAAAAAAAACTTACTTCTTTTTTGCAAATGTAAAAGAAAAAAAGATTACTTCAATTTTCAAGATTTTCAAGAAAATATATAAATCGATTTTCATGAGTTTTAAATTATTTTCTTACCCTTAGAACTTTTTCAGAATAGTAAGAGATATTAAAAAGAAAAACAACCTTTTGATCGAGATGCTTTATTGGTAAACTTATGAGTATAAAAATTAGAGAAATGATTTTTACGAGTTTTAAATAAATAAGTCTGTATAAAAAAATGGACGTCACTTAAAAAAGTGTAAAAAAATTATTTTTTATTAGTAAAACCTACTTTTTTTACAAAAAAACTTAAACCATATTTATGTATTTGAAACTTATACGTAATTTTACTCTAAAAATTATTGTTGTGGTTAACTTATTAGATTGTTATCAAAATGATTTATACGTACGAATGGAATCAAATGACAAGACATCACTCACTATCTCAATAATTATTTTTTGTTTCCAAGTCTTTCTGTCAATTATTAACTATAGGAATTGGGTCTTGTTTTTTTGGTTTCCTTGTGGCCCTTTTATAAGCAATGTATGCAGATATAATACTAATAATAATTCACTACTTTCGACCTGATGCCCTTGCCGAGGCTGCCAACAATTTGACATGATTCTTTTGTCCTCTCTATTAATAGTCTTTTTTAAATTAATCTAGATTAGGCAATTACTTAAGAATTAAAATGTAATGAGATTTGTTAAAAGTTTGATGACATGATGGCATATGATCCAATTATAAAAAAAATTTGAATTTAAAATCTCTCACCCGCTTGTATAAAAAAGAAAAAGAAAATTAATGAAAGTATCTATTTATTTTATTTAAGCATTACTTGAAATAGCATATTTTCAAGACAATTATACCATTTGGGTTTTGGAGATTTTTCTTGATCCAAGACCTTTTGAGATTATAATATTGCTTTGTAACGAAACAAGATTTGAAGATTGATAACTTTCGTTGTTTCTATTTAATTAGTCAATGTCGACTTGGATAATTATTTTTAAAATTTTTGTTCTAAAAATCTAAAATTTAAAATTAAAGAAAATAAATATTGTTGCCTAAATAACTAACATAAGAGGGGGGGTGAATTGAGTTGTATTTAAAAATTAAAAATTATAAATTAAATACACAACATAAAATATAAACAAAATACGAAACATCAATAAATATAAAGAGTAAGAGTAAGAGAGAAGCAAATTCAGTCTGTTAACAAGGTTTGACCCCACTGCCTACGTTCTCGCCTCAAGCTACCCCTTGAGAATCTCCAAATTCACTATTCAATCTCCTTTAAGTGGAGAGATAGAAACTTATTACATCTTTAAACAACACCGTTATAAAGGATCCGTGTAGAACACCCTTTATACTTGCAATCAACTTACACTTGGTGATTCAACTATTTCTTATGTAGAACACATTTTACATGCACAAGGGTTATACACACCATTTTACTGATACAAGAGCTGATCGTTGGTATGTTATCAGAGAACACTTCTCAATTAGTGAAATAAAAACAATACAGTGCAAATTATATCTCTCTCAAAATGAAAAAGAGTTAAGGCTCAATACTTAGAGAAGAGAGAATGAAAGTTTTGAATGAATGTTGTATGCTCTTAGTGCTGTGAATTTGAAACTCTCAAATGATCTATTTATAAGTATATAAGACTTTATATTTAAATTTAAAAAAATTCACAGGTCAAAGACAACATCATTCATTTTTTAAAAATTTCAAACCTAATCTTTTTACTTTTCGCATATGACAAAAGGAGTACTATTTACTTTTCACATTTTTCAAACAAAATCATATACCTTTTGCATAAGTCAAAAAGAACATAAATCACTTTTGAAAATATTCAAACAAAGCATGCATATGTGAAAGATGACAACTAATCATCTTTAATATTTTCAAAATTTAAACTTTTAATCATGTCATACACATGTGAAAAATGACAATCAATCATCTTTTAAATTTTCAAAATATTCATTCACATGTAGAAAATGTATTTTAATGTTTTATGATAAAACATTAATTTTGAACCTTAATCCTAATTTTAAATTTTTTAAGAGATGTACAACATTACTCTATGAGTATTAACGTGAATTTGTTCCCTTCTTGCTTATGCTTAGTTTTTTGATGTGCTAAACTCTATTATGTAGACAATTTGAGATTGAAACTCTTTTATTGTTTAAATTTATTTGTTATCATCAAAATCTATATATAGATATATAATTACAAAAAATTTAAAATCTTGGATTCAATAAATATAGTGGCATTCATGTATTATTATGTTCCAACGGACTGTAGGAAATGGTAAGTAATTGGAAAAGGCAAGTTACTGAGAGTGAGATGAGATGAAAATTTTTTAAATAGCACTAAGATAGTTTGTGATAATAGTGAGATAGTTTGAGTTGAGTATTTTTTAGATTTTGAAAAATAAGAGATAAAAATTTGAATAAAAAATATTATAAAATTAAAATATTTTAATAATATTATTTTTATTTGATGATTTGAAAAAGTTTAAATTGTTTTTTATTTGAAAGCTTAAAAAAATTATAATAATTAGTTTTAAAAAATTGTATTAATTTATATATATATTTAAAAATAAAATTAGATAAATAACAAAACCTGCCAACTTTATCGGATTCATCCACGACTACACCGAGGTGGGTGTAGCACGATTCTAATTAATTTGACACTACCCAACGTTAATTGTCCTCCTCGAATCCCGTAACTAGGCCTGCACATTGACCCGCCCAACCACTATTTTGACCCGACCCGACTTTACCCGTAAGGAATGGTACTGGGAAATAGCCCGACCCGACCCGAAACATGCGGATCGGGTCCAAACTAACTTCTTTTTTTAAAAAAAAAAAATTAAAAAAAATTTAATTAATTAATTAATTTTTTTATTTTAACGGAATGAAACGACTCCGAAACCCACTTTTCAAAAACAAAACAACACCGCGAACTTCAACATGTGTAAAGCTGTGAACTTCAACATCCAAGGTCTTTCCGGAAGAGATGGACGGATCTAATCTTCTGGTTGTAAGCAATATATTTGGCACTGGAGTTAGGCGGTCGGCTTGAGAAATTTTGGTCATGGGTCTTCAAGAACTGGGAGGCAACAGATGCTGACACTGTGACGACGACATCAACGAAGTCGAGACGGAGGTGCATGAGGGGGCCGTAGCTACAGGCAAGGGCGGCGAGGGAGTGGTGAGGCACGGCGCCCATGTCGGGCAAGTTTCCGATGATCGGCCATGGCTTTGGGCCGGGAGGGAGGGGAAGGCCTAAAGATCCCTCCTCGTACGCAAGCGTAGGTGGGTAGCCTCTCCAGCGCGGCCCACCATAGTGCCTTCTCATCCTCGCCCTCCTCCCTAAGCGACGACGTCCTGGAAAACGCATTCTCCGCAGAGTTCCACGTCCAGATCAAGATCTAACAAAACCTTCGATCTTTTTGAGCAAAGAGATAAATCGTGTTTTCGATTTCGACGGATTCGACTTTGTTTCAACCCGATACTTATGTCTTGACCCGATGACTCGTCAAAGACGGGTTGAGCAGGGGCGGATTGTTCGGATGAATCGGGCCCAAGCAGTATATGCACAGGCCTACCCGTAACGCCCGCCACTACACAAAATCATTCATACCAAACGGTAGGAGATGATGGCATACTCCGTAAGGAAAAGTCTAGTTACAGGCACCCTGCGTACCACCCGGTGCACCATTGCTGACCTATCAAATGAAACGGTGCGTTTCATTGACAGAGTTGCACAACATCGCCTGGAGCGAAAGTGACCTTAGTCTTCATCAAATGCGAAATTCATTCTCCTTTCTACCCAAATCTCCTTCTTCCAGCGGCAGACCATCGACATCGCAAGTGCCAAACCAGTCCGATCTCCTCCTCCAGACTTCATCCTCCTTCCCTATGAAGACTGAAACCACTAACCCTAACCCCTCCCCGTCTAACCTCCTCCTCCTCCTCCTCCATCGAAACCCTTACCCTTTTAGTCTTCGTTTTCCCAGCCAACAGTACCAAACCACATTAATCGGGTTGACAATGGAGTTGGGGGTGGCGACGTCGCTAGGCCACCGCCGTGCAGCAGGTTGAGAGCACAACCGTGCTCTGTTTCGGCTGAGAAAACAGAGTTGAGCCCGTGCGTTTTCGTACATATATGTGGATTTATGGATGAGCTATGGACTTCAGTTCAAGGGGAGGAGGAAGGGGTTGGCCAAGGCGACTTCGTGGCGGTGCTCGGTGGGGCTAGAAGCTGACGATGGCGGCGCTAGGAGCTGCTCATGGTGGCTGTGTGTGTGAGGAGTGGCTGTCGGTTTTGTGGGTTTCTGAAACAGGGAACTTTTGGCTGCTTGATCCGTGGCTCACATGGGTTGGATACGGTGGTTACGGCAGTGGTTGGGTGGTTTGCAAGGCTGATGTGAGAGGAGAGGGTGGTGATCTTGCGGTTCATGGTGGCTTTTGGCCATGGATTTGGTGCTCGATGATGTGCTCGGTTGATGCGTGGAGGTGATTTCTGGTTCAATGTGAGATGAAAATAGAGAAACTAAGAGATAAACATAGAGAAACTGAGAAAGAGGCTGGTGAGAAGAGATAAAAATGGTGGAGGAGATCCATGGATGAGGTGGTCGCAGAGATGAAAATGGCCGAAGCGTTCTGATTTTGTTTCCCTCTTCTTCTTCTGTGTTTGTTGTTTTAATAATTTTTTTTTTATTTTTTTAATAATTTTACCTACCACGTCAGTAAATGGTGCTCAAAATGGTGCGCAAGTTGTCTGTACGTAGAAGAACTCTACTCGTAGAATTAATCTTAGGAGAAGCCACTGTTTCAGCAAAGCCAAAACACACCCTTACGTGGACAGGAAGTGAAATTCCTGTTCTCTCCCTATGCAGCAGACCAGACGTTCCCCCGCAGCAGACCACGGTTCCCTCTCAAATTAAACCCTACACGTCTCCACGTCTCCAGAACTTCCCCCCCGGACCACGTCTCCCCCCTCTCCACGATTCTCCAGCCCCCACCTCAGTGACCTTATCTTTGCCTCTATCTCCTCCATCTTTTCTCTCATTTTTCTTGCTTTCTCCGACTCCAGCTGATGCTCCACCCTGCTCAGCCTCCATTTTGCCTCCTTCTTGTGCTGTACCCAGCTCTGCCTCCCCTCCTCTACCTCCTTGCAGTACTGGATTAGCGTAGTCATCTGTCGATCTGGAGATAAGAGGATTGGATTTGAATCCGGGTCCATAGCTGGTTTAGTCGGAGAAAGGGACAGACGGACCGATGGAGACGGCGTCGACGAGGTGGTAGAAGAAGACATCGTACGAGAAGGAATCATGTTCATCCACGAGGGAAGCATGGTCGACGTCGTCGAAGAAGATGTAGTCGACCCGAGAGACAGAATGGGACCCGTATCGGGCACCGAAATACATGGGAGCGCCGGAGCCATGCTGCTTTTCCTTGAAGACCTCCCACCACTTGCCGAGGCGCTTGGGCGTGCGTCCAGGGACCTTGGCGGCGATCTTCTTCCACTTGTTGCCGTACTTGGTCTGGAGGGAGACGACGAGGGACTGTTCTTCCATGGTGAGAGAGCCCTTTTTGAGGTCGGGCTTCAGGTAGTTCTTCCAGCGCTCGAGGCAGGACTTGGGGTTGCGATGGAGGGGCTGCCCCATGCGGACGGAGACGAGATTCCACTCTTTGGGGCCATATTGTTTAACGGAGGCTCTGAGGAGTGCGTCTTCCTCTGGCTGCCACCGCTGACGCTCCTTCATTTCAACACCATTTCTGCTTTTGAGATGGCCGGGATCACTACTGGTCCCCCCCCTTCTATCTCTCTCGATTCCTACAGCCAGTTTTCAATGGCAATTGCATTTATGTAGGCGTGTATCTTTTCTATCCATGTCCGTAAGAGATAGTCCGTAAGAGATACAGAGATTGGAATTTTAGGAAATGGAATTGGGAACTGATAGGGTTTCGCGTGGTTGCGATGATGGGAGACACGGCGTCGCCGGGAAGAAGCTCTGGCCGGTGATTGCGCAGAAATGGGTTGCCGTCGAGGGGATGGGTTCGTGAGACAAATTTGAAAGCTAATGTAGTCCGAAGCCAAGAATAAACGTGCGTTTTGATTAATTGAAAAAAAAAAAAAAAAAGCCACGTAGGGTGTGTTTTGGTGTACACCGCTACAGTGGCTGATCTGTAGACAAACCCCTACTCGTAATAGAACCCCAATTCCAGGTCCTACTCACAAATTGTCCTTTAAGATCATACAGTTTCACAGCGAAGCTTCTTCTACAAGTTTTGGTCTTGCTCTCGGTCGGTGTCTCTCCTCTCCAGTCTCCCTCTCCGACACTGGAATAGAAAGCGTTGATGGCTGCTGATCAGGAGGCAGAGAGGGAAGTGGGAGTTGATGAAGAAGAAGAAGAAGAAGAAGAGAGATGGGTGATGCACTATTCCTCGAATCATCAAATACTTTTGGTCGGCGAAGGGGATTTCTCCTTTTCTTTGAGTTTGGCACGCTCTTTTGGCTCTGCTTCAAATATCCTCGCTTCTTCTCTCGATTCTTATGGTATAACTATCTCTTTCTCTCCGTATCATTTGTGTGCATGTTGAATGTATGATGTTACCATGCCCGTATGTATATATATACATGCTTGAATTATATGAATGCTGTTTTGATGAAAAATGCAAGTTTTTTTTTCCCCTTTTAATAAATGGACTCGTTACCCTCTTGTTTTCTTGTGTTTGTTATCTTGTGGTCCTTGGTTCGTTTGGCTCTAGGGAAAGTATAAAGGGAAATAACTTCATGTACTACGGGATTGTAGGAACCTTTGTCTTTTTTTTTTTTTTTCAACTTTCATTCCTTAATAAAGAAATACCCTTTTTTTTTTTTTAATGATATGCCATGATTCTTTCTCATTTGGTCAATGTATTGCATTTAGTTTTGGGAAATCTGTAGGAATTTAATGCCAAATTTCTTTCCTTTTTATTTAGCTTTTCCTCAGCATCCAAACAGGACAAGAAGGGTTATTTCCAATGAAGGGGGTTGATTTTGGTCTGAGTCCATTTATACTGGCGTTGCTACTTTTTGAGCTGGATTTTTTAGCCATATTGGGAAAATATATTTCATTTGTTCTATATATAAATATATATATATTTTTTTTGCTATTTAGTTTTGGCCAAGTTATAACGTCAACGCTCTCTGTTTAATTAGATGTCGTGATCAAGAAGTACAAGGCAGCAAAATCGAATTTGGAAAATTTAGAAAAGCTGGGGGCATCCCTCTTACATGGAGTGGATGCTACTAGGATGGAATATCATACTGGTTTGAAAATGCGTAAATTCAATCGGATTGTCTTCAACTTCCCTCATGTAGGGTTCTATGGAAAAGAAGATAATGAAGAGCTGATTAAGTAAGTTGTATTTTATCTGTATTGATTTTGGCTCTACAAGTTTTTATTCCTGTTTGAATAATATTATATGCAGAAAAATCTGATTTTCTCAAGCAGCATGGGAAATATTAATAGAGTTTTGCGTCATCTTTATATGATAAGAAATTGAAAGCCTCCAATTTGTGTTTTTCCGAACTTATTGACTGGGGTTTGGAACCCTAGTCTTGGTGTTGGAGTTTTGTAAAGCAAAGTGAAACCTTGACCTTAGGCAATACTGTATCAACTACTAGTGAAGGAGAGTATGGAGATTTGTAAAACCATGTGAAACCATGGCCTTAGGAAGTATTGTATCAAATACTCATGAAAGATACCGAAATATGAACTTGTATTCTGATGAGTCCCTTATTGGCCATCTTTTGATGCGCATGGTGCAGGATGATGTAAAAACATGTATTGATGCTACAAAAGAGTAATTTATAATTCTTTCATTGTTCTCAGATCAAAGGGCTTTCTAATTATTCATTGCGGAGATCTAATACCATACTTTGCTTCCATTATCTGTTACCTAAAGAATGCACAGAGATCTTGTGAATGGCTTCTTCTCAAATGCAAAAGGCATGCTTCGAGCAAATGGTGAAATTCATGTAAGCCACAAAACTACAGCTCCATTCTGTAAGTGGAATATACGGAAACTTGCTTCAAAGAATTCTTTGGTATTGGTCGGGTGTGTTGATTTCAAGAAAAAAGACTTCCCAGGTTATAACAATAAGAGAGGGGATAGTTGGAGATGTGATGACGCCTTCCCTTTGGGTAAGTGCAGCACCTTTAAATTCATGCTCAGGTTATCCCATAAAAAGAAAAAGTCTCAAGGGCGGGTCACACAATTGTATTCATCAGTGCATGGAAGATCTCAGCAATTCCAAGGGGTTCCGAACCAAATGCAGCAGTGTTTCACATCAATTAATTTTAGTCATCCTCTAGCAGCTTGTCACTTGACGACAACGTTGGAACAAACTTCAGAGCATGTGCGATTGCCGTTAACAATCGGCCCTAGGAATCAACTCTCTGGAATGTTTGATGGGCTCTTGCATAATCCTACAGAAATATTTGGAAGGACTAATTATGATCTGAGCGAGTCCTTTCAAGCACCAAGGCTTCATGTTGTAGCTTGTCACCCGACAAAGTTGGAACAAACTTCAGAGCATGTGCGATTGCCGTTAACAATTGGCCCTAGAAATCAACTCACTGGAATGTTTGATGGGCACTTGCATAATCCTACAGAAATATTTGGAAGGACTAATTATGATTTAAGCGAGTTCTTTCATGCACCAAGGCTTCATGTTGTGGGAGACTTTGCAGAAATTCCAAGAAGAAACTTGAGCGGTGACCTAAACGTTCTTGGTGAGAACCCTTTGAGCACTTTGCATCCGAGAAAATTGATGTTGGACCATGTTTACGAACTGAAGGCGAGGAGGGATGCACTGGATCAACAGTGTCAGTACCTGAGAAGTTGGTATCGGAGTATGATGCAGAGGAACCAGCCTACCGGTGAATACAATAGGCATGTTTTTTCTGGCTGGTAGGATCCCCGCAAACTAGAAAAGCAGTGGTGCGTAGGACTTTAAAAGCTGTGCATTGGTTCTGTTTAGACGTTATATGCTATACAGTTTCATGTTCTTGGTAGCTGCCAGCATCCACTTTTTGGTTCTGTTTAAACCTTATAATCTGAATTTCTATGCTAAATGGTTGCCCTTATGTAACAAGTTGCTAGCTTTTGAAAATGAGAGAGGTTTTGCTTCCATTGTTCAGTGTGTTATTTTCATGGACTCGTATATTTTGACCCATTATGAAGTAGTTTCGGAAGGATTTTGATGCTTCAAGCCTGCGTGGCAGGATCAGGGCAGATTTAGGGCGATCGTTTTACGAAGCTGCACTTCGGCATTCAAAGAACACTACTTTACTAGCCATTTCTCTTTTGAAGGAAATTCAAAACCTCTTAGACTAAAATGAAAATGGCACAAACATGTTGGCAATATTTTGAAATAAGAGATATCATTGTTATTAGATCAAATACACAATTTTCATCTCATTACTATAATTTTTTAAAAATTTCATTTAAAATATAATAAACAATTCAAGTTTTTTTATATCCCAATTCTACCTTTTTAAATTTTAAAATAATAATAATACTAAAAAATAATATTTTAAACTTTTATCTAAAATTAAAACTTCTCAACTCAACATCTAAACCTAACCGTCTAGTGTCTACAATGCCATGCCGAAATTTATAAGCAAGCATGCCGTTACTTGCAAAAAATCTCAGAATATTATCTTCAACAATTAATTCAATCGGAAATGGACTAAAGTTGTTCACTTGTCTCTGATCTTGATAGGCAAACAAGTAAGCATAAGATGAGACAAATGCATGCATAGGAAAGGCCACGACGAACTTCAGCAAAAATCTAGCAAATTAAGTGAAACCGCGTCGTTTTACTCATGCATTTATATTTTAGACACATATTAAACGACGCTGTTTGTTACTAAATCAAACGGCGTCATTTTATTTATAAAATGCGAAAAAAAAGTACAACGGCTCCGTTTGGTCGGCGTCGTTTATATAATATGTCGTCTGTTTCTTCTTTCTTTTTCCCCATTCCGATTCTCTGTTTCTCACCCTCTCTCTCTCTCTCTCTCTCTCTCTCAGACGAACGACGCTACTAGGGGGAATCGAGAACCAATCATGAACTGCTGGAGTCGATACGGCAAGTTGTTCTCCTCCTCGTCGATCGGTTATGATCAATTGCTCTACCGTTTTCACTCTCATCGATCGGCGACAATTTTACCCAAAGACCGCACTAAATGGGTTGGCTTTGACCCCTTGATTTTTCACCCAAATCTATTGATCTCTAGCCACTAGCCATCACCACTACACACCATTTTCTCTTGAAATTCCTCCGCTGTTGACTCTACTCAGGCCATCAGTCCCGTCGCTCTCCCCCTTTCTTCCACGGTGAGCATCACGACCTCTCCCTCTTTCACGTTTATCTGTGTTCCAGCTTTTGGAGTTTTTTAGAAAGAAATTATGTGTTTAGGAAAGTGTGCGTTGGGTTCAAACATGAAGTCTTTTTTTTGATAAATTTCAAAATCGCCCTTTTGAGTTTTGTCGTGCATCCAATTTGTCCTTTATACCATATATTTTAAGAATAATTTTACAATATATTTATTTTATTTATTTTTTATTTTTTCTATAATAAATATATGGTGTATAGATAAAAACAAAACAAAACAATTCAATTAGTTTAATAATAATAAAATAAAAAATAATAATATGAATAATATTAAAATATGTAAAATATGTGGTGTCCCTCATATTTTAAATTTCGTAAGAATTCCCATCATTGTTGGTGTAATTCCATTTGTGCCCTTAAACCTTTGTTGTTGAGTTTCTAAATAGTCTCTGTAATTAAACTTTTGACGTTTAAAGGTTATACGACAAAAAGGACTTAAGTGTGTCTTATTTACGTGGGCTTTACCTTTGGATTGGAGTTAATTTTAAACTTAGGCCGGGGTTATTCTTATATTAACCTAGTATTTTTAAACTTGTTAAGTGTTAATTTGGACTGTAGTGATTTTGGGCTTACCTTACTTTGAGCTTAGTTTAATATGGGCTTAGTTTTAAATCTCATAAATTAATAAAGTTTACTTATGCTATCAAATTTATAATATCTATTTAATTAGATAGGGTATTATGGCACGTTTTCTAGAAGGTTTAGTGATGTTAGTACTTCGTATAGGTCATGAACAACGAAATAAGATTTAGAAGTAGCATTATGAGATAAGTAGTTTGATCATAAATTAAGATTAGCATATGTTAACTAATTATAAATATCATTATTAAAGTCAGTTTATTTGAAGCCAATGTTTACGTACCTGCATATCATGATATTTGCAAGCACATCATTTATCATATTTCATTTCGCATATTATAGTTATGTATGTATTATGTATCTCACGTTGCGTAAGACATGTAAGTTATCTTAAGTTCAAGTGCAAGATAACACCATATCAGTCAATCAGATGACTATTCAGATGCATGATATTAATACGATTTCAGGATGGGCGTGCAAGCAATAGACTTAAGCGTGGTCTACCGTAGTACGCCAGTGTACTACATAGTCAGCTTCTTTGCTGCAGCATGGGAAGTTAGTGCACAACGTTGCACACAGAGTTAAGTGTGTTAACCAACCAGATAAGCTAGATTAGTTAGATAAATCAGATCAGTCAGTTAATTAAGATAAACCAGTTGTATGCATTGTAACAGCCCGCTAAAATTTAGTCTTATCTCCTCACCCTTCTCTTTCTTTTTTCGCGCATTTTGACAGCACGACAATCAGTTTTGGATTCTTTCCCGACAGCAATCACCATCTCTCTCGTCTCTACCCTCACCCGAAATCACGTGCATAATTTATCTTTTTCCGTAAATCACGTTATTTTGTTCTTCACCGACAACTGTAAAATCATGAACAGTATTATCCTAAGTGTTGTACCTCGATGGCGTATTCTGGATCTTATCCACCGGATTTCAAAGAATTAGATAAGCTTGTTTTTAAAGTAGCACAATTATAATAATTTAATGAGCTCTGAAAATATTATAATTGTAAATAATTACTTAGATTAAATATTTTAGTTGTTTTAAGATATTAAGAGGTTTAATTTTACATTGAAAAATTTTATTTAAATTAAATGGTTTTATCCTCTTTGAGTGATTAAAGATACTTTATCATTTTAATAATGATGAAGAAATATTATTTTATAAACCTTAGTTTATAAAATAATAATCTATCTTAATTCCTCTCAGTGTTTATTTAAGTGTTTTATGCACTTTGATTAATTAATGATACTTTATCATTTTATATAATGATGAAGAAAATATTATTTTTATAAACTTTAGTTTATAAAATAATATTCTATCTTAATTCCTCTCAGTGTTGTAATTAAGTGTTTTATTAATTTAAATGATTTTATCCTCTTCGATTAATTAACGGTACTTTATCATTTTAAATAATGATGAGAAAATATTATTTTATAAACTTTAGTTTATAAAATAATATTCTACCTTAATTTCTCGTAGTGTTTTATTTAAAGTGTTTTATTTAAAATAAAACACTTACGCGTTTTCAAATCAGTGTTTTAACTCATCGTTGGATTATTTGAGGATCCCGAAGCGTAGGATTGAAGTTAATTACCTAGGCCCCTACCCTTTTTCCTTCACTTTTTTCTTTTTTTTTCTTCTTTCTTTTTCTCTCTCCTCTCTTTCCTCTCCTTCTTCCCCAAGCACGTCCAACCCGTGCACACCTTCCTCCATAGCCGTTTGGTTTGAGCTCCCAACCGGCGCCACCTCCGGCCACCATGCCTCACCTCCCTCACCGGCGTGATCCCCTCCCTCCGGCAAGCACTACCCAACCGGTGGTGAGCTAAACCGGCCACCCAATCTCTCTCATTTCTCCTCCAAACATATGGGTCTTTAAGGCTTTTTCACAATTTTGGACCACCATACACGGCCAAATCAGCCACCAAGCACCACCAATGGATTCACCACATCAAGAGCTTCCTCCCCATGTCTTTCTTTTCCCCTAACTCTCACTTTTTCTCATATGGGTCTCTCAAATCACACTTTCGGTTGCACCGCCGTGCACCACCGTACACGGCCACCCGTGGTGTTTCACCACCACCATCTTGTTCCTCTCATCACCATGAACCTCTCCAAGAAATTTCATGGCCAACGGAGCTTTGTAGAGCTCTCACTCTCTCTCACTCTCCAAGGCCGAAAATGGCTTCAAACGGCCGATCCGCTGCCGTCAGCCATCGTCTGACCACCACCTCGCCACCACAGCTCCACCGCATGTTCATCTACCTTTCCCTAACTTGCCATGAAGTTCTATGACATTTCGCTACCTCGCGTCTCCTCCCACCATTCGGATTTACTGTTCACGGCGTGATGCCGCCGTGCTCCGCCACCTTTGACCATCACAAGGCGACCATGAGCCTTCCAAGGCCACACTTAGCTTTTCTCAGCCCCAAACTACCACTTTATGTGGTGGACAGCCACCGTACGCGGTGTTACCGCCACGTACGTTCCTCCGACGCATGTTCGTGACTAGCAGCGAGCGACGCACGGGTTATCCTGTCGATGGTATAACCCTCTATCTCTAGTTATTTACGTTTAAAGTAGTTAGTTGGTTGGTTTGTGGACTGTGTAGTTGTATTTGTGGAGTTCGCTGCGTAGTTGTGAAGCGAAGTGTGGTTGTGAAGTGTTGGGCTTGATTTTGTAGTTTTGTGGACTGTGCTGTGAAGTATGGGGTGAGATGGATGCCGTAGTTGTGATACGGCGTGTAGTGTGAAGAGAGTACGCGTGTAGCGTATCCTGTGTAATGCAGTGACGCGCCGTGCGATGTGCGCTATAGTGATGTGTGGCGTAGAAGGAAGGGAGTACACATGGAGTGTACTCCGTGTTGTATGGCGATGCATCGTGTGATATGCATCGTGATGATGAGTGTTGTAGCGAAGGAAGTACGCGTAGCGCATACTCCGTGTCGCGTAGCGATGCACCGTGAGGCGTGTATCGTAGCGATGTGTGTTGTAGTGTGGATGGAAGAGAGTTCACGTGAGTGTACTCTGTACTAAGTCGTGAAACACCGGATGGCGTGTCACGAAGGGTTGGATGGCGTAACAGAGAAGTGTAGAGCTATGGTGTAGTGTTGGGAAACTGTATGACAGTGTCCCGAAGCAGTGGTGTTTTGGCTTATAGTCCGGGGTGACGGGTGTCATCTTGTGGTTGACTATGCTAAGAGTATATGGATTGAGAAATGAGTTGTTTGTTTGGTTGTTATTGATAATTTTAATGAACTTGATTTAGTGAAAGGCTTTCTGAAGTCAATTTATCTCTTTCGAGTATAGTGAAACCTCAAGTTGCCCGTGGTGTTGCAAGTGCTCACAATATGGCAATTGAGTTCAGAATTGAAAATCTTAAGGACTTGAGTATTCTCTTCAGCTGTTGTGCAGTTCCTCGTGTTTCGCACTCTATTCTCATAGAACGCGACGATCGAGGTAAGTTAGCCTCTAACTTACTATCAGTTTATTGTGTATGTGTGATGGGTAAGGGAACTACAATTTATGTATGTATGTTATCATATATGCCATGTCATGCAATGTCATTACATGTTTATCTGTTACGCATGATTTATTCTCTCATGAATATTTATCTGTTACACAATCTTTTCTGTCATGCAAGGCTGTATGTTATAAGTATGCCATATGATATATGTATGCCATGGAATATTTATGATTAAATTATATTTTATGTTACGTATAATACGTGGGGCCACAACAACTGTGGAGTACGTATTATATTTTATGTTACTTATAATACGTGGTTATGTTACTTATAATACGTGGGGCCACAACAACTGTGGAGTACGTATTATATTTTATGTTACTTATAATGCGTGGGGCCACAACAACTGTGGAGTACGTATTATATTTTATGTTACTATAATGCGTGGGGCCACAACAACTGTGGAGTACGTATTATATTTTATGTTACTTATAATGCGTGGGGCCACAACAACTGTGGAGTACGTATTATATTTTATGTTACTTATAATGCGTGGGGCCACAACAACTGTGGAGTACGTATTATATTTTATGTTACTTATAATGCGTGGGGCCACAACAACTGTGGAGTACGTATTATATTTTATGTTACTTATAATGCGTGGGGCCACAACAACTGTGGAGTACGTATTATATTTTATGTTACTTATAATGCGTGGGGCCACAACAACTGTGGAGTACGTATTATATTTTATGTTACTTATAATGCGTGGGGCCACAACAACTGTGTAGTACGTATTATATTTTATGTTACGTATAATACGTGGGGCCACAACAACTGTGGAGTACGTATTATATTTTATGTTATGTGTATTCATGGGGTCACAACAACTGTGGAGCATGAAGTATGGGGCCACAACAATTGTGGAGCATACACTACGTGAGACACAGCAATTGTGACACGTAGAATACGTGGGGCCACAACAACTGTGTTGTACGTATTATATTTTATGTTACTTGAATACGTGGGGCCACAACAACTGTGGAGTACGTATTAACGCAAGTTATTAATTAAGACAATTGAATAATATTCCAAGTTTATGTTAAGTCCAGTTTCAGATCAAATACATGATAAATCAAGTTGCAGATCAAGTTCATGTTATGTTATGCTCACATACATGTTATGTTCATGTTCATGTTATGTTACAAGTTCACGTTCATATTATGTTATGTTCACGTTCACATTATGTCTCAAGTTCACGTTTATGTCATGTTATATTCAAGTTTATGTTATTTTCAAGTTCTTATTTATGTTATGCATGTTTACGTTCATACTATATTTCAAGTCCATGTTATATTTTACGTTCATGTTATGTTTTAAGTTTAAGTTCATGCCATGTTAAGTCAAGTTCAGTTCACGTTTAAGTTCTGGTTATGTCATGTTATATGTCAAGTTATGCTATGCTTATGTACGACTATACTTATGCATTTATACTTTTACTGCCATGCATGCATCTTTAACCTGTGTGTGAGTTTTATGTTAACTTACTGAGATTTGTAATCAAATCTCACTGTGGTAGTCCCAACTACCATTCCTTCCGAATGGTAGATCTTGTTACAGGACCCGAAGGAGAATTGGAATCTGACCAGCTGAATACGGTCGATTAGGCCACAGTGCGATGTTGATGATGGCATAGTATTCAACTTAGGTTACTACTTGTACTCTTGGAGTTGTATCTCAAGTATTCTTTTGATCACAATCATTTTGGACTAGTGTGGTGATCACGACTTTTAAGTATACCTTTATGTATGAAATATGTTTCAAGTATTTGAGATATTTTTAGTTTGGTGCATAGTATTACTAAAGAAAAAAATTATCCGCTGCGAATATTGCATAATGCTAGATGCATGTTAGGAACATTGTATCTTTTATGTCATGAACGGGAGCAGGTAACCTTGTGTTGCATGTCCCGACGCTTCAAATGTCCGTTCAATCTCAAGCGGAATTTGGGGGCGTCACATGCATCAGCATGAATTATCATGATTTTAAGTTCTTAGCATGAAATGTTTTACAAAAATGCTTATATTAAGTATGTTTACGTAATGATGGGTTTCTTATTGAGTCATCGACTCATTTTAGTTGTCGTTATGTTTTTAAACCACTCTAGGAAAGTATGATGACAAGTACAAGTAGGCGAGCCAGGATTAGTTGGAGCAGTTGATTAAATTTCAAACTCCTTAGAATAAATTTTTTTTATGGCATAAACTTTATTTAGCTGTTTCATTCAATTTATTTGGAGACATATTCATTAAAAAAAATATTTTTATGAAATAAATGAGTATTTTCTAAAAAAATGAGATCTCTTAATGGAATATTTTTATGAAAACACGTGACGCTCTTAGCCTACGGAAAGGGGGTGTTACAGATTCTTATTGAGATCTGTTAGATCGACATGTTCTGGGATTGTCCGGTTTACTCTATCGACATGTTCCTTATTGAGATCTGTTAGATCGACATGTTCTAGGATTGTCCGGTTTACTCTATCCTGGTCAATTGCACATAATGTTATTAAGGAAAAGTCCACAACGGATTTGATGGCAACATTGTTTGAGATGTACGAGAAGCCGTTAGCAAATAATAAGGTGCACCTAATGAAAAACTATATAATATGAAAATGCCTGAAAGTATATCTGTTACCCAACATCTGAATAAATTTAATACTATCACAAATCAATTATCATCTATTGAAATTGAGTTTGGTGATGAGATTAGAGCATTGACTCTGTTGGCATCATTGTCAAATAGTTAGAGAACTTGAACAATGAGAGTAAGGCGATAGAGAGAGTGGGAGAACTTGAGTTGAGTGAAAATCTTCCAATAGTCACATTATACCTATACATTCTTTTGAATAAAATTCTCTGCAACTCTATAGACTTAAACAAATTATCGAACCACGTAAATTTATTGTAAGATTGTTTTTCTCTATTTTTTTTTTACTATTCTCACATTATCATTCCCAACATAACCCCACCATGCAAATCGGCCAAATCCTACTCATAAACACCTTTCTCAAAAACCCAAAAAACCAAATCAAATTGTTAATTCAGCACAATATATATAATATATCAAGTCTTCTAGGAACAACCGAGGTGAGAAATTGCCGGGTAATTGGCTGTTGATGTGGCACTACAAATATATTAAAAAAAACAAAACAAAATAGTTAACATACATGTCTTTATGGTCTTCATCTTCAATGGTCTTCTGGAGCTTGTCTTTTGTCTCCATGGTCTTCAAGTGGATGCGTTTAGCCTTTTTCTTTGCCATTTCCATACAACTAACCATGCATTCACATTTTTTAGTTTTCTACGTAAACTCTCTCTCTCTCTCTACCAAGATAGCAAAAGTCCAAAAGCTTCTTCCTACCTTCAACAATTTCATCAAAGAAATCATCAAGCTACCCTACAATTTCAAAATATTCATACACATATGGAAAATATATTTTATTGCTTTATGATAAAATATTAATTTTGAACCATAATCCTAATTTTGAACTTTTTAAGAGATGTACAACATTATTCTATGAGTTTTAATGTCAGCTTGTTCCATTCTTACTCTTCTTACTCATATTTAGTTCTTTGATGTGTTTGACGCTATTATAAAGATAACTTGAGCTTGATACTAGTTTATTTTTTAAATTCGTTTGTTATTATTAAAATTTATGTGTAGATATATAATTACATAAAACTTAAAACTTTTAGTTCAACAAATAAAGAGGTAATCATGTATTATTATGTTCCAACGGACGGTAGGAAATGGGTAGTAATTGGAAAAAGCAAGTTACTGAGAGTTGGTCGGATGAATTCTCACAATAATTTTTTTTTTTGGTTTTTCACTTAATGATTAAAAAAATATTTTTTAATAATATTATGATTTTTTAAATATTAAAAAATATAAAAAATAAAAAAAGGGATAGTGCTATTCCCATCGCTCGGAGTTCCCGCTAGTACAATTTCATATGTTTTTCTTTTTTAAACTTTTTTACATATATTTTTTAATACGTTTTGAGATATTTTTTTTTAAAAAAATTACAATATCATTAAAAAATATTTTCTTAATTACAAAATTAAAAATTTTTTAATGATAGTAAGATAGTTTTTGATAATAATAAAATAGCTTGAGTTAAGTAGTTTTTAGATTTTAAAAAATGTGAGATAAAAAGTTGAATAAAAAATATTATAATGTTAAAATATTTTAAGAATATTATTTTTATTTGATAATTTGAAAAAGTTTAAATTGTTTTTTTATATTTTATTTAAAAGTTTAAAAAATTATAATGATTAATTTTAAAAAATTGAATTAATTTATATATATATTTAAAAATAAAATAAAATAAAATTAGATAAATAACCAAACCTGCCAACTTTCTCGGATTCAGCCACGACTACGGCGAGGTGGGTGTAGCACGATTCTAATTAATTTAACACTACCCAACGTATCCTTACTTAAATGTCCTCCTCGAATCCCTTAACGCTCGCCACTACACAAACGGGTCAGGCTACTATGCCGCTGACCCATACCGCGTTTTTCTTTTATTTTTTATTTCTTAGTTTTTTAATCACTTTCTTAATAATTAAGTAAAGAAAACTTAAAATCACTTTCTTCAGCTTGCTCTCTCCTACACCTACTCACAAATTGTCCTTTAAGATCATACAGTCTGACAGTTTTTGGTCTTGCTCTTGGTCAGTGTCTCTAGACTCTCTACTCTCCAGTCTCCCTCTCCGATACTGGAATAGAAAGCGTTGATGGCTGCTGATCAGGAGGCAGAGAGGGAAGTGGGAGTTTATGAAGAAGAAGAAAAAGAGAGATGGGTGATGCACTATTCCTCGAATCATCAAATACTTTTGGTCGGCGAAGGGGATTTCTCCTTTTCTTTGAGTTTGGCACGCTCTTTTGGCTCTGCTTCAAATATCCTCGCTTCTTCTCTCGATTCTTATGGTATAACTATCTCTTTCTCTCCGTATCATTTGTGTGCATGTTGAATGTATGATGTAACCATGCCCGTATGTATATATATACATGCTTGAATTATATGAATGCTGTTTTGATGAAAATGCAAGTTTTTTTTTCCCCTTTTAATAAATGGACTCGTTACCCTCTTGTTTTCTTGTGTTTGTTATCTTGTGGTCCTTGGTTCGTTTGGCTCTAGGGAAAGTATAAAGGGAAATAACTTCATGTACTACGGGATTGTAGGAACCTTTGTCTTTTTTTTTTTTTTTTCAACTTTCATTCCCTTAATAAAGAAATACTCTTTTTTTTTTTTTTTTTTAATGATATGCCATGATTCTTTCTCATTTGGTCCATGTATTGCATTTAGTTTTGGGAAATCTGAAGGAATTTAATGCCAAATCTCTTTCCTTTTTATTTAGCTTTTCCTTAGCTTCCAAACAGGACAAGAAGGGTTATTTCCAATGAAGGGGGTTGATTTTGGTCTGAATCCATTTATACTGGCGTTGCTACTTTTTGAGCTGAATTTTTTAGCCATATTGGGAAAATATATTTCATTTGTTCTATATATAAATATATATATATATATATATATATATATATATTTGCTATTTAGTTTTGGCCGAGTTATAACGTCAACGCTCTCTGTTTAATTAGATGTCGTGATCAAGAAGTACAAGGCAGCAAAATCGAATTTGGAAAATTTAGAAAAGCTGGGGGCATCCCTCTTACATGGAGTGGATGCTACTAGGATGGAATATCATACTGGTTTGAAAATGCGTAAATTCAATCGGATTGTCTTCAACTTCCCTCATGTAGGGTTCTATGGAAAAGAAGATAATGAAGAGCTGATTAAGTAAGTTGTATTTTATCTGTATTGATTTTGGCTCTACAAGTTTTTATTCCTGTTTGAATAATATTATATGCAGAAAAATCTGATTTTCTCAAGCAGCATGGGAAATATTAATAGAGTTTTGCGTCATCTTTATATGATAAGAAATTGAAAGCCTCCAATTTGTGTTTTTCCGAACTTATTGACTGGGGTTTGGAACCCTAGTCTTGGTGTTGGAGTTTTGTAAAGCAAAGTGAAACCTTGACCTTAGGCAATACTGTATCAACTACTAGTGAAGGAGAGTATGGAGATTTGTAAAACCATGTGAAACCATGGCCTTAGGAAGTATTGTATCAAATACTCATGAAAGATACCGAAATATGAACTTGTATTCTGATGAGGCCCTTATTGGCCATCTTTTGATGCGCATGATGCAGGATCATGTAAAAACATGTGTTGATGCTGCAAAAGAGTAATTTATAATTGTTTCATTGTTCTCATATCAAAGGGCTTTCTAATTATTCATTGCGGAGATCTAATACCATACTTTGCTTCCATTATCTTTTACCTAAAGAATGCACAGAGATCTTGTGAATGGCTTCTTCTCGAATGCAAAAGGCATGCTTCAAGCGAATGGTGAAATTCACGTAAGCCACAAAACTACAGCTCCATTCTGTAAGTGGAATATACGGGAACTTGCTTCAAAGAATTCTTTGGTATTGGTCGGGTGTGTTGATTTCAAGAAAGAAGACTTCCCAGGTTATAACAATAAGAGAGGGGATGGTTGGAGATGTGATGACGCCTTCCCTTTGGGTAAGTGCAGCACCTTTAAATTCATACTCGGGTTATCCCATGAAAAGAAAAAGTCTCAAGGACGGGTCACACAATTGTATTCATCAGTGCATGGAAGATCTCAGCAATTCCAAGGGGTTCCGAGCCAAATGCAGCAGTGTTCCACATCAATTAATTTTAGTTATCCTCTAGCAGCTTGTCACTTGACGACAACGTTGGAACAAACTTCAGAGCATGTGCGATTGCCGTTAACAATCGGCCCTAGGAATCAACTCTCTGGAATGTTTGATGGGCTCTTGCATAATCCTACAGAAATATTTGGAAGGACTAATTATGATCTGAGCGAGTCCTTTCAAGCACCAAGGCTTCATGTTGTAGCTTGTCACCCGACAAAGTTGGAACAAACTTCAGAGCATGTGCGATTGCCGTTAACAATTGGCCCTAGAAATCAACTCACTGGAATGTTTGATGGGCACTTGCATAATCCTACAGAAATATTTGGAAGGACTAATTATGATTTAAGCGAGTTCTTTCATGCACCAAGGCTTCATTTTGTGGGAGACCTTGCAGAAATTCCAAGAAGAAACTTGAGCGGTGACCTTCAGTTCTTTCATGCACCAAGGCTTCATTTTGTGGGAGACCTTGCAGAAATTCCAAGAAGAAACTTGAGCGGTGACCTTCAGTTCTTTCATGCACCAAGGCTTCATTTTGTGGGAGACCTTGCAGAAATTCCAAGAAGAAACTTGAGCGGTGACCTTCAGTTCTTTCATGCACCAAGGCTTCATTTTGTGGGAGACCTTGCAGAAATTCCAAGAAGAAACTTGAGCGGTGACCTTCAGTTCTTTCATGCACCAAGGCTTCATTTTGTGGGAGACCTTGCAGAAATTCCAAGAAGAAACTTGAGCGGTGACCTTCAGTTCTTTCATGCACCAAGGCTTCATTTTGTGGGAGACCTTGCAGAAATTCCAAGAAGAAACTTGAGCGGTAAACGGTTTTGGTGAGAACCATTTGAGCACTTTGCATCTGAGAAAATTGATGTTGGACCATGTTTACGAACTGAAGGCGAGGAGGGATGCAGTGGATCAACAGTGTCAGTACCTGAGAAGTTGGTATTGGAGTATGGTGCAGAGGAACCAGCCTACCGGTGAATACAATATGCATGTTTTTTCTGGCTGGTAGGATCCTGCAAACTAGAAAAGCAGTGGTGCGTAGGACTTTAAAAGCTGTGCATTCGTTCTGTTTAGACGTTATATGCTATACAGTTTCATGTTCTTGGTAGCTGCCAGCATCCACTTTTTGGTTGTGTAGACGTTATAATCTGAATTTCTATGCTAAATGGTTGGCCCTTATGTAACAAGTTGCCAGCTTTTGAAAATGAGAGAGGTTTTGCCTCCATTGTTCAGTGTGTTATTTTCATGGACTCGTATATTTTGACCCATACTGAAGTAGTTTCGGAAGGATTTTGATGCTTCATGCCTGCGTGGTAGGATCATGGCAGATTTAGGGCTATCGTTTTACGAAGCTGCACTTCGGCATTCAAAGAACGCTACTTTACTTGCCATTTCTCTTTTGAAGGAAACTCAAAACCTCTTAGACTAAAATGAAAGTGGCACAAACATGTTGGCAATATTTAAAATAAGAGATATCATTATTATTAGATCAAACACAAAATTCTTATCTCATTAATACAATTTTTAAAAATTTCACTTAAAATATAATAAACAATTCAAGTTTTTTAAATTCCAATTCTACTTTTTCAAATTCTAAAATAATAATAATACTAAAAAATAATATTTTAAACTTTTATCTAAAATTAAAAATTATCAACTCAACATCTAAACCTAACCGTCTAGTGTCTACAATGCCGTGCCGAAATTTATAAGCAAGCATGCAGGTACTTGCAAAAAATCTCTGAATATTATCTTCAACAATTAATTCAATCGGAAATAGACTAAAGTTGTTCACTTGTCTCTGATCTTGATAGGCAAACAAGTAAGCATAAGATGAGACAAATGCATGCATAGGAAAGGCCACGACGAACTTCAGCAAAAATCTAGCAAATTAAGGAAAACACAGCTATATACAGAGCTGTTTCTTTCACCAAATTTGGCAATTAAACAATTAAGGCCCAATCAAAGAATGTAAAGCGGCATCGATCATTAGGCAAATTTAAGTTATCACACACGCATTAATGAGATCACAAAATTAGGAGACTTCACCATTCTCATATATGGACGCATGCATGGAGCTTGAATTCGATACATGCAAAATGAGAGGATGACTTTGATGACAGTAACTTAGCCTTTTCTGGTCCATTCCAACGCTCATTCAATCAAGAATCCGAAGAGGTACGCACCATGCATGAACCTCTCTCATTAATGCACGCAAGTCTTCGAGGTTTATTGATTTTCTCATAAATTAGTGGGTGACTTTAATGATAGAAGCATAACATTATTACATCTTGCCGATTCCAATGCTCACTCATTCCAACGGGAAGCTAGCAAGGGCTCGTCTCAGTTGCAGATATATATATGGCAATTGGCACACGTACATTATATTTAGATATATATCCATCCTAAACGAATGGGTGAGCTAATTAGTGTAGATAACAATGAAGGAGATCAGAAATGGATAGGGCATTATTGCAGCTCTCATAAAATACTGCTGGTGGGCGAGGGAGATTTCTCTTTTGCTGCATAGCCAAACGATTCGATACTGCTGTGAACATGATTGCTACCTCCTTTGATTCCAAAGGTACGTATTATTTGGGAGGAGGAGTACATGTTGCATCTCGCCCGAAGTCGCAGTAGAGTAATTCACAGTGCGTATTGATCCATACCTGTCATGCATGAGTGTAATTTTTGTGACAGAAATTAAATTTAGGCCATCCATTCTGCTCTTGTATTTCTTCTTTTTTCGGAAAGAAGTTGAATTTCATCTCACTTCATCATTTTAACTTTTTGAAATTTCCATACAAAATATAATAAATAATTTAATTTAATTTTTGAAATCTCAAAACAATAATAATAATAAAAAATAATATTCTAATAATATTTTATTCAATTTTCAACTTTAATGATCTAAAACCATCTCATTTCATTTCACTATCCAGACAGCACCTTAGTCTAATACTACACAAATCATGTTATTTAACTTATCTCTCATTAATTTATTTTACTGATCCTGATGCACAATGTTTCTGGCCTCACTACATAATACATGTACACTAAGTTTACATATATAATTTTGGACTTTTTCTAACTGGGAGCTGTTCGACATGTGTGTGCATGCCATCCAAAGAGTTTTTGATGCAAAACTATACGAATGCCGGAACCAATTTGGAAGAACTGAAAGAGAGGAGATGCACTACTTTGCACAATGTGAATGCACATAACATGATCCAACACCCTCTCCTTAATTCGAAAGTTTTTGACAGGATAATCTTCAATTTTCCTCATGCTGGTTTCATGTTTTCTGAACATGATGATCGCCAAATTGAGTAAGTTTTTTGTTTATTTTTTTTTTCCTTTTCTGTTATGGAAAAGATGACGGTTCTGAGCATGCATTGCAGTAAAATGTATATCAATATATATATATATATATATATATATATCATGCTTGGCCATGATCAATAATGATAATCGTGTAATTTGTTTCAGGCTTCACCAAGAGTTGGTCAGGGGATTCTTGTGGAATGCATTTGACATGTTGACGATGGAGAAATTCATATTACCCACAAGACGGCTTATCCTTTCAGCAAGTGGAAGATAAAGAAGTTAGCAAAGGAGATTGGTCTGCGCTTGCTTGTGGAAGTGGAATTTAATAAGTGGAATTATCCAGGTTACGTTAATAAGAGGGGATCGGGGAGTAGAATCGATGACACTTTCCCTGTAGGAGAATGCAATACTTTGAAGTTCGCCAAACCATGTCACAGAGTATGGAAAATTATCCACTGAAGCTAAAAATCCATACGAACCGGCTAGCTATGGTTCGAGGCTTCATAAATACTATAACTCAAAGTCAATAAATTTGAGCTTGCATAATCTATTACAAGTAATTTTTCTTTCTTAATAATTAAATGAGACTTTATTTTTACATTCAGATAAGGATGCTCTAAAACTCAGGAATAATAGTGTAACAGCCCGCTAAAATTATCAGTTTTGGATGATTTCCCGACAGCAATCACATCTCTCTTGTCTTTACCCTCATCTGGAATCACGCGTATAGTTTATCTTTTCCGTAAATCACGTATTTTGTTCTTCACCGACAGCTGTAAAATCATGAGTCTTCCAAGACCACGCCTAGCCTTTCTCAAGCCCAAACTACCACTTTATGTGGTGGACAGCCACCGTACGCCGCCACGTACGTTCCTCCGACGCATGTTCGTGACGAACAACGAGCGACGCACGGGTTATCCCGTCGATGGTATAACCTTCTATCTCTAGTTATTTAATAATTTAATGAGCTCTGAAAATATTATAATTGTGGATAATTACTTAGATTAAATATTTTAGTTGTTTTAAGATATTAAGAGGTTTATTTTTACGTTGAAAACTTTTATTTAAATTAAATGGTTTTATCCTCTTTGAGTGATTAAAGATACTTTATCATTTTAATAATGATGAAGAAATATTATTTTATAAACCTTAGTTTATAAAATAATAATCTATCTTAATTCCTCTCAGTGTTTATTCAAGTGTTTTATGCACTTTGATTAATTAATGATACTTTATCATTTTATACAATGATGAAGAAAATATTATTTTATAAACCTTAGTTTATAAAATAATATTCTATATTAATTTCTCTCAGTGTTGTAATTAAGTATTTTATTAATTTAAATGATTTTATCATCTTCGATTAATTAACGGTACTTTATCATTTTAAATAATGATGAGGAAATATTATTTTATAAATTTTAGTTTATAAAATAATATTCTACCTTAATTCATCGTAATGTTTTATTTAAAGTGTTTTATTTAAAATAAAACACTTACGCGTTTTCAAATCAGTGTTTTAACTCACCGTTGGTTTATTTGAGGATCCCGAAGCGTAGGATTGAAGTTAATTACCTAGGCCCCTACCCTTTTTCCTTCACTTTTTCCTTTTTCTTCTCTCTCTTTCCTCTCTCTCTCTCTCTCCCCATGCTCTTCCCTTCCCCATTTCTCCTTACCGTCGCCGCCCCTTTGACCGCCCGTTTCTCCGCCGTCCGGTGGAGGTGTCGTACACCACCCCCGCCATTCTCTTCCAATCTCACCAAAGTTCATCCCCTCCAATTTTCAGAGCCATCGGACCAGCCGTTAGCCGCCACGAGCCCCCGGAAGTTGCTGCCTGCTCTGTTTTCCTCCTTACGTCGCCGCCCATTCGGCCGGCTGTTTCTCCGCCGTCCGGTGGAGGTGTCGTACACCACCCCCGCCATTCTCTTCCCCTTCCATCAGAGTTCATACCCTCCAATTTTCAGAGCCATCGGACCAGCCGTTAGCCGCCACGAGCCCCCGGAAGTTGCTGCCCCTGCCCTGTTTTCTCCCCTGTTGCCGATTTCTTTCTCCGCCCAGAACCGCCGCTCGCCGGCGGCGTGGACTACACCACCCACCCAGATTTCTTCCCCTCTCACCGGTGAACATCCCCTCCAAGTTTCACCTCCATCCGAGCCACCGTTAGCCACCACTCTCGCCTCCAAACAAATGGGTTTTTAAGGCTTTTCACCATTTTGGACCACCATACACGGCCAAATCAGCCACCAAGCACCACCATTGGATTCACCACATCAAGGGCTTCCTCCCCATGTCTTTCTTTTTCCCTAACTCTCACTCTTTCTCATATGGGTTTCTCAAAACACCCGTTCGGTTGCACCACCGTGCGCCGCCGTACACGGCCACCCGTGGTGTTTCACCACCACCATCTTGTTCCTCTCATCCTCATGAACCTCTCCAAGAAATTTCATGGCCAACGGAGCTTCGTAGAGCTCACACTCTCCCGCACTCTCCAAGGCCAAAAATGGTTTCAAACGGCCGATCCGCCGCCGTTAGCCACCGTCCGACCACCACCTCGCCACCACAGCTCCACCACATGTTCCTCTACCTTTCCCTAGCTTGCCATGAAGTTCTATGGCTTTTCGCTACCTCGCGTCTCCTCCGCTCACCGTTCGGATTTACTGTTCACGGCGTGATGCCGCCGTGCTCCGTCACCTTTGACCACCACGAGGCGACCGCCGACCGGCTCTCTCTTTCTCTCTTTTTCTTTCTTTTCTTTTTTCTCTTCTCTCTCTCTTTTCTCTTCTCTTCTTTCGCCATCCCCGAATGCCTCCATCCCCGAACGCATATACTTCTCTCTTTTCTCTCTTCTCTCCATCGCCGAACGACCTCCATCCCCGAACTGCTCTATCTTATTCTCTTCTTCTCTTTCTACCGAACAGCTCTCTCTTCTTCTCTTCGACACCCATTTCACCCCTCTCTCTCGTTGCTCTGTTTTCTCTCTTGGACGTCCAAAATTTTCTGTGCTTTCTTCATCAACGGCGGCCTCTTCTCTCGTCCAAAAGGTGATTTCCCCGAACCCATTTGTGGATTTTGGTTGGAGAATATTTTTCTGTGTTATTTGGCCTGATTATAAATTTTTAGGTTTTTTTTTTTTTTTTTTAATGTGATTGCTCTAAATATTGGGTGGGACAGTAATGGCCGGAGATTAGGAATGGAAACATGGGATTTCTGTGAGTTCCTGAACATACCACCCGGAGATTAGGAATTTTAGGGAAAAAAAAATAATATTTTATTATTATTTGATCAAAAAATGTATAATCCAATATAGAAAATTTTGATCATATTCAAAATCAATCTTCAAAACATGGAAATTTACATATATAAATAAAGAATCTATTGGCAATACTCTTAGTTGGGATCTCTTCCATTCAGAATCACGGAGTCAACACAATTAGACTACTCTCTCTAGCAAGGCTAATAATAATCAAGTACTACTTAATTAATACATTAAGCATGACATGACTTTGAATTCGTCATTGAGGAAACTTCATAACCACAGAATTGAATTGATGACCTTTCCAGGCCAGGGTGCACTAGTCGAGGAAGAGTACTATCCCTCAATTTTAATGAATTTATAATTTTTTAGTTTTTTAATATTAATCGATAGGTTTCACACCTGTTTTGGTTTATTTTATTTTAATTTATTTAGATAGCTTTTCAACTCTAAACTACCAATTAACGTTGTTAAGTCGTTATGACCATATTGGCCAAGTCTAGTAGGCCATGTTGGCATCACCAAACCTCAATATTTATTCGCAGAAAAAAGACAATATTAATGTCCCAATCAAAATAAATAATACAAAGATACAAAAGGGGAAAACAAACTAAGAAATAAAAAATAAAAAATAAAATTGAATTTCACAGATCAGAGGCATATGCATGAGGCAGATAAGCGTTGAGATCAAGAGAGATATGATTTTTTTTTTGGACAAAATAATAAAAGTAGTCAACAACTTCGACCCGGTTACATAAATGAATTGGGATTAAAATAAAAAATAAAATAAAATATTTTTTTAATATTATTTTTATTTTAAAATTTTTAAAAAATTAAAATTAAAATTTTATTTTATATACAAATTTAAAAAAATTATAATAATTAAATAAAATATAATAAAATAAATTAAAAAGAATTGTAAAAATAAACGAGAGGATAAAAAATATAACAATATATAATTCAGTTGAGGTGTATTAATATAAACATATATATACAAGTCTGGATTAAGGATAGCCATTCATGCATGTGATGAATTTGGAGAGGTATGCAATAATAGAGGCGCATGCGCAAGGACCATGGTCCAAGTTTTTGCATCAAGCTAGCTGGCTACTGTAGGGTGTACAAGAAATCGTGGAATCGGCCGTGACGGACTCAAACTAGCCAAAATGCCAAGGAACCAGTTTATGGGTGGCAAAGTTTTAACAAAACCGACTATTGTAGGTTCAGTCGCTGTTTGAGGCCGATTCAAATCGTTGAACTGACCGATATAATAATACCTTATTTTAAAAAAATTATATCAATATGAAACGACGCCGTTCTACTTAAGTTTAAATGAAACCACGTCGTTTTACTCCTGCATTTGTATTTTAGACACAAATTAAATGACGTTGTTTGTTACTAAATCAAACGGCGTCGTTTTATCTATAAAGTGTGAAAAAAAATAAGTACAACGGCACCGTTTGGTATTAAACCAAACGGCATCGTTTAGATAATATATCGTCTTCTTCTTCTTTCTTCTTCCTCATTCTGATTCTCTGTTTCTCACCCTCTCTCTTTCTGACGAACGACGTCGCTAGGGGGGAAACGAGAACCGACTGTGAAATGCCGGAGTCGATACGATATGTTGTTCTCCTCCTTGTCATTCGGTTATTGTAACAGCCCGCTAAAATTTAGTCTTATCTCCTCACCCTTCTCTTTTTTTTTCACACATATTAGACAGCACGGCAATAAGTTTTGGATTCTTTCCCGACAGCAGTCACTATCTCTCTCGTCTCTACCCTCACCCGAAATCACATGCATAATTATCTTTTTCCGTAAATCAAGTTACTTTGTTCTTCACCGACAACTGTAAAATCATGAACAGATTTATCCTAATCGTTGTACCTCGATGGCGTATTCCGGATCTTATCCACTGAATTTCAATGTATTAGATAAGCTTATTTTTAAAATAGCACAATTATAATAATTTAATGAGCTCTGAAAATATTATAATTGTGGATAATTATTTAGATTAAATATTTTAGTTGTTTTAAGATATTAAGAGGTTTATTTTTACGTTGAAAACTTTTATTTAAATTAAATGGTTTTATCCTCTTTGAGTGATTAAAGATACTTTATCATTTTAATAATGATGAACAAATATTATTTTATAAACCTTAGTTTATAAAATAATAATCTATCTTAATTCCTCTCAGTGTTTATTCAAGTGTTTTATGCACTTTGATTAATTAATGATACTTTATCATTTTATACAATGATGAAGAAAATATTATTTTATAAACCTTAGTTTATAAAATAATATTCTATATTAATTTCTCTCAGTGTTGTAATTAAGTATTTTATTAATTTAAATGATTTTATCATCTTCGATTAATTAACGGTACTTTATCATTTTAAATAATGATGAGGAAATATTATTTTATAAATTTTAGTTTATAAAATAATATTCTACCTTAATTCATCGTAATGTTTTATTTAAAGTGTTTTATTTAAAATAAAACACTTACGCGTTTTCAAATCAGTGTTTTAACTCACCGTTGGTTTATTTGAGGATCCCGAAGCGTAGGATTGAAGTTAATTACCTAGGCCCCTACCCTTTTTCCTTCACTTTTTCCTTTTTCTTCTCTCTCTTTCCTCTCTCTCTCTCTCCCCATGCTCTTCCCTTCCCCATTTCTCCTTACTTCGCCGCCCCTTTGACCGCCCGTTTCTCCGCCGTCCGGTGGAGGTGTCGTACACCACCCCGCCATTCTCTTCCAATCTCACCAAAGTTCATCCCTCCAATTTTAGAGCCATCGGACCAGCCGTTAGCCCCACGAGCCCCCGGAAGTTGCTGCCTGCTCTGTTTTCCTCCTTACGTCGCCGCCCATTCGGCCGGCTGTTTCTCCGCCGTCCGGTGGAGGTGTCTACACCACCCCCGCATTCTCTTCCCCTTCCATCAGAGTTCATACCCTCCAATTTTAGAGCCATCGGACCAGCCGTTAGCCGCCACGAGCCCCCGGAAGTTGCTGCCCCTGCCCTGTTTTCTCCCCTGTTGCCGATTTCTTTCTCCGCCCAGAACCGCCGCTCGCCGGCGGCGTGGACTACACCACCCACCCAGATTTCTTCCCCTCTCACCGGTGAACATCCCCTCCAAGTTTCACCTCCATCCGAGCCACCGTTAGCCACCACTCTCGCCTCCAAACAAATGGGTTTTTAAGGCTTTTCACCATTTTGGACCACCATACACGGCCAAATCAGCCACCAAGCACCACCATTGGATTCACCACATCAAGGGCTTCCTCCCCATGTCTTTCTTTTTCCCTAACTCTCACTCTTTCTCATATGGGTTTCTCAAAACACCCGTTCGGTTGCACCACCGTGCGCCGCCGTACACGGCCACCCGTGGTGTTTCACCACCACCATCTTGTTCCTCTCATCCTCATGAACCTCTCCAAGAAATTTCATGGCCAACGGAGCTTCGTAGAGCTCACACTCTCCCGCACTCTCCAAGGCCAAAAATGGTTTCAAACGGCCGATCCGCCGCCGTTAGCCACCGTCCGACCACCACCTCGCCACCACAGCTCCACCACATGTTCCTCTACCTTTCCCTAGCTTGCCATGAAGTTCTATGGCTTTTCGCTACCTCGCGTCTCCTCCGCTCACCGTTCGGATTTACTGTTCACGGCGTGATGCCGCCGTGCTCCGTCACCTTTGACCACCACGAGGCGACCGTGAGTCTTCCAAGACCACGCCTAGCCTTTCTCAAGCCCAAACTACCACTTTATGTGGTGGACAGCCACCGTACGCGGTGTTACCGCCACGTACGCTCCTCCGACGCATGTTCGTGACGAGCAGCGAGCGACGCACGGGTTATCCCGTCGATGGTATAACCCTCTATCTTTAGTTATTTATGTTTAACATAGTTGTTTTGGTTGGCTGTAGACTGTGTAGTTAGTGTTTGTGGAGTTCGTTGCGTAGTTGTGAAGCGAAGTGTGGTTGTGAAGTGTTGAGTTTGATTGTGTAGAATGAAGGGAGTGCATGTGAAGTGTACTCCGTGTTGTATGGTGACGCACCGTGTGATGTGCGTCGGGGTGATGAGTGTTGTAGCGAAAAGAGTACGCGTGGCGGTACTCCGTGTTGCGTAGCGATGCACCGTGAGACGTGTATCGCAGTGATGGTATTGTAGTGTGGATGGAAGAGAGTTCACTGAGTGTACTCTGTATTAAGTCGTGAAACACCGGATGGGTGTCACGAAAGGTTGGATGGCGTAACAAAGAAGTGTAGAGCGTATGGTGTAGTGTTGGGAAACTGTATGACATGTCCCGAAGAGTTGTGTTATGATTATAGTCTCGGGGTGACTGGTGTCATCTTGTGGTTGACTATGGCTAAGAGTATATGGATTGAGAAAGGAATTGTTTGTTTGGTTATTATTGATAATTTTAATGAACTTGTTTTAGTGCAAAGGCTTTCTGAAGTCAAATTATCTCTTCTGGGTATAGTGAAACCTCACGTTGCCGTGGTGTTGCAAGTGCTCATAATATGGCAATTAAATTCAGAATTGAAAATCTTAAGGACTTGAGTGTTCCTCTTCCAGCTGTTGTGCAGTTCCTCGTGTTTCACGCTCTATTCTCATAGAACGCGACGATCGAGGTAAGTTAGCCTCTAACTTACTATCAGTTTATTGTGTATGTGTGATGGGTAAGGGAACTACAATTTATGTATGTATGTTATCGTATATGCCATGTCATGCTATGTCATTACATGTTTATCTGTTAGTATGATTTAATCTCTCATGAATATTTATCTGTTACACAATCTTTTCTGTCATACAATGCTGTATGTTATAAGTATGCCATATTAAGTATGCCATATGATACATGTATGCCATTAAATATTTATGATTAAATCATATTGTGCCATTTACAAGCATACGCCATGTTAGAAAAGTATATGATATTAAATAATATCTTATACATTAAGAAATATAAGACATGTTATGTTACGTATAATACGTGGGGCCACAACAACTGTGGAGTACGTATTATATTTTATGTTACGTATAATGCGTGGGGCCACAACAACTGTGGAGTACGTATTATATTTTATGTTACTTATAATGCGTGGGGCCACAACAACTGTGGAGTACGTATTATATTTTATGTTACTTATAATGCGTGGGGCCACAACAACTGTGGAGTACGTATTATATTTTATGTTACTTATAATGCGTGGGGCCACAACAACTGTGGAGTACGTATTATATTTTATGTTACTTATAATGCGTGGGGCCACAACAACTGTGGAGTACGTATTATATTTTATGTTACTTATAATGCGTGGGGCCACAACAACTGTGGAGTACGTATTATATTTTATGTTATGTGTATTCATGGGGCCACAACAACTGTGGAGCATGAAGTATGGGGCCACAACAACTGTGGAGCATACACTACTGAGACACAGCAATTGTGACAGTAGAATACGTGGGGCCACAACAACTGTGGAGTACGTATTAATGCACGTTATTAATCAAGACAATTGAATAATATTCCAAGTTTATGTTAAGTCCAGTTTCAGATCAAATACATGATAAGTCAAGTTTTAGATCAAGTCCATGTTATGTTATGCTCACGTACATGTTATGTTCATGTCATGTTATGTTCAAGTTTATGTTATTTTCAAGTTCTTATTTATGTTATGCATGTTTACGTTCATGCTATATTTCAAGTCCATGTTATGTTTCACGTTCATGTTATGTTGTTTGTTCATGTTATGTTTTAAGCTTAAGTTCATGCCATGTTAAGTCAAGTTCAGTTCACGTTTAAGTTCTGGTTATGTCATGCTATATGTCAAGTTATGCTATGCTTATGTACGACTATACTTATGCATTTATGCTTTTACTGCCATGCATGCATCTTTAACCTGTGTGTGAGTTTTATGTTAACTTACTGAGATTTGTAATCAAATCTCACTGTGGTAGTCCCAACTACCATTCCCCCCGAATGGTAGATCTTGTTACAGGACCCGAAGGAGAATTGGAATCTGACCAACTGAATACGGTCGACTAGGCCACGGTGCGATGTTGATGATGGCATAGTACTTAACTTAGGTTACTACTTGTACTTTTGGAGTTGTATCTCAAGTATTCTTTTGATCACAACCATTTTAGACTAGTGTGGTGATCACGGCTTTTTAGTATGCCTTTATGTATGAAATATGTTTCAAGTATTTGGGATATTTTTAGTTTGGTGCATAGTATTGCTAAAAAAAAAAATTATCCGCTGCGAATATTGCATAATGCTAGATGCATGTTAGGAACATTGCATCTTATATGTCATGAACGGGGGCAGGTAACCTTGTGTTGCATGTCTCGACGCTTCAAATGTCCGTTCAATCCCAAGCGGAATTTGGGGGCGTCACAGTTATGATTAGTTGCTCTACCATTTTTACTCTCATCGGTCGGCGGCAACTTTGCCTAAAAATTGTGCCAATTGGGTTGGTTTTCACCCCTTGATTTTCCACCCAAATCTATTGATCTCTAGCCACTAGCCACCATCACTACACTCCATTTTCTCTTAAAATTCCTCCGCTGTTGACACTACTCAGGCCATCAGCCCCGTCACTCTCCCCCTTTCTTCCACGGTGAGTAGCACGACCTCTCCCTCTTCCACGTTTCTCTGTGTTCCAGCCTTTGGAGTTCTCTAGAAAGAAATTATGTGTTTAGAAACGTCAGAAAGTGTGCGTTGGGTTCAAACATGGGGTCATATTTTTTTGGTTAATTTCAAAATCGCCCTTTTTAGTGTTGTCGTGTATCCAATTTGTCCTTCATATCATATATTTTAAGAATAATTTTATTTAACATCGTCATACACTATATATTATATTTATTTTATTTATTTTTTCTATAATAAATATGTGGTATATAGATAATAAACAAAACAATTCAATTAGTTAAACAATAATAAAATAAAAAATAATAATATTAATAATATTAAAATATATAAAATATGTGGTACCCCTCATATTTTAAATTCTGTAAGAATTCTCATCATTATTGGTGAAATTTCATTTGTGCCCTTAAACCTTTGTTGTTGAGTTTCCAAAAAGTCTCTGTAATTATACTTTTGACGTTTGAAGGGTATACGACAAAAAGAGCTTAAGTGTCTTACTTACGTGGGCTTTGCTGTTGGATTGGAGTTAATTTTAAACTTGGGCGGGGTTATTCTTATATTAACTTAGCATTTTTAAACTTGTTAAGTGTTAATTTGGACGGTAGTGATTTTGGGCTTACCTTACTTTGGGCTTAGTTTAATATGGGCTTAGTTTTAAATCTCATAAATTAATAAAGTCTACTTAGCTATCAAATTTATAGTATCTATTTAATTAGATAGAGTATTATAGCACGTTTACTAGAAGGTTTAGTGATGTTAGTACTTCGTATAGGTCATGAACTACGAAATAAGATTTAGAAGTAGCATTATGAGATAAGTAGTTTGATTATAAATTAGGATTAACATATGTTAGCTAATTATATATATTATTATTAAAGTCAATTTTTTTGAAGCCAGTGTTTACATATCATGCATGTCATGATATTTGTAAGCAAATCATTCATCATGTTTCATTCCGCATATTATAGTTATGTATGTATTATGCATCTCATGTTGCGTAAGACATGTAAGTTATCTTAAGTTCAAGTGCAAGATAAGATCATATCAGTTAATCAGATGACTATCCAGATGCATGATACTAATACAATTTCAGGGTGGGCGTGCAAGCAATAGACTTAAGTGTGGTCCACCGTAGTACGCTAGTGTACTACACAGTCAGCTTCTTTGCTGCAGCATGGGAAGTTAGTGCACAACGTTGCACATAGAGTTAAGTTTGTTAGCCAACCACATAAGCTAAATTAGTCAGATAAATCATATCAGTCAGTTAATTCAGATAAATCAGTCATATTCATCAGCATGAATTATCATGATTTTAAGTTTTTAGCATTAAATGTTTTACAAAAATGCTTATATTAAATATGTTTACGTAATGATGGATTTCTTATTGAGTCATCGACTCATTTTAGTTGCCGTTATGTTTTTAAACCACTCTAGGAAAGTATGATGACAATTACAAGTAGGCGAGCCAGGCTTAGTTGGAGCAGTCAATTAAATTTCAAACTCCTTAGAATAAATTTTTTTTTTTATGGCATAAATTTTATTTAGCTATTTCATTCAATTTATTTGGAGACATATTTATTAAAAAAAATATTTTTATGAAATAAATGATTATTTTGTAAAAAAATGAGATCTCTTACTGGAATATTTTTTTGAAAACACGTGAAGCTCCTAGCTTATGGAAAGGGGGTGTTACAGATTCTTATTGAGATCTGTTAGATCAACATGTTCTAGGATTGTCCAGTTTACTCTATCGACGTCAATTGCACATAATGTTATTAAGGAAAAGATCACAACGGATTTGATGGCGGCATTGTTTGGGATGTACGAGAAGCCGTTTGCAAATAATAAGGTGCACCTAATGAAAAACTATATAATATGAAAATGCCTGAAAATATATTTGTTACCCAACATTTGAATAAATTTAATACTATCACAAATCAATTATCATCTGTTGAAATTGAGTTTGGTGATGAGATTAGAGCATTGATTATGTTGGCATCATTGTCAAATAGTTAGAGAACTTGAGCAATGAGAGTGAGGCGATAGAGAGAGTGGGAGAACTTGAGTTGAGTGAAAATCTTCCAGTAGTCACATTAGACCTCTACATTCTTTTGAATAAAATTCTCTGCAACTTTATAGACTTAAGCAAATTATCGAACCACGTAAATTTTATTGTAAGATTGTTTTCCTCTATTTTTTTTTTTTTACTATTCTTGCATTATTGTTCCCAACATAACCCCACCATGCAAATCGGCCAAATCTTACTCGAAAACACCTTCCTCCAAAACCAAAAAAACCAAATCAAATTGTTAATTCAGCACAATATATATATATATATAATATCAAGTCTTCTAGGTACAACCGGGGTGAGAAACTGCCGAGTAATCGGTTGCTGATGTGGCACTACAAATATATTAAAAAAAAAAACAAAATAGTTAACATACATGTCTTTATGGTCTTCGTCTTTAGTGGTCTTCTCGAGCTTGTCTTCGTCTCCATGGTCTTCAAGTGGATGTGTTTAGCTTTTTTCTTTGCCATTTCCTTACAACTAACCATGCATTCACATTTTTTAATTATCTACAGAAACTCTCTCTCTCTCTACCAAGACAACAGAAGTCCAAAATCTTCTTCCTGCCTTCAACAATTTCATCAAAGAAATCATCAAGCTACCCAACAATGTTGTCAGCACCAGATCTCAATGCCCCAAAACACCCTCTCAAATTCTCCACGCTCTCACTAATTTCAACCTTTGTTTCCGACTCCACAACCTGTGATTGCAATGAAGAACCCTCTCCAATTCCCCTCTTAGCTCCTCCATCGCCACCTTCGATCTCTAGAACTCATACAGCAGAATCCCAGGCCTCTTGCCCACCGAAATCTTCAACTCTCTTTTTTTTTTTTCTTGAAAACAGATAGGAAAGATACGAAAATATGATTTTTATTTCTTTTTTTATTTTTTGAAACCTTCAAGGCAACCAAACTATTGGAGTGCATTCTGTGAGTGTGGGTGAGAGAAAGAAAATGCCATTTGCTGAGAAAAAGAAAGGGGAGAGAAAGAGGAAGGAAGACGAAGGGGGCTTCGTGGAGATGACGAAGACTGTGACTGTGGCTTTGTGGGTTAGTGGAGAGGACAAAGACTAACTATGGAAAAGATGAAATCGACTCCATGGGCTGTGGCTTCATCGTCTTTGGCAACTGTGGGGATGGGGGTTTTGATGGAGAAGACGATAGGGGCACAGGAACTGGAGAAGACTTAGATGAAGACTTTTGTCTTCGTGGGGATGGGGTTTTAATGGGGATGAAGGCCTCTGTTTGGGTTTGGCTATGATAACAGAAATGACGTCATTTCTAATTATGCCATGTCAAACGTGATGTTGTGAGGGTGTCCCTGGTCAGTTACGAGTTGTCAAAATATAAACAACACTTGCCACCAAAGCAATACAAGTCTGATTGTAAGGCCATGAATCACCACAGCTCGGCAACATCCTCTCAGCACAATACCAAAACAAAGGAATCTTCTAGAATCAGTAAGCTGTAATTCTGTTAGGATATTTGTATAAAGTTGTTAGGAATGATTCTTTTATTCATGCATACATATAGCCTACTATAAATGGAAACAAGTTGCTGCATTGTAAAGCAGAAGAAATTAATACACAGAAACATTTTTTCCCTTACCTTCTCTATTTTCTCTATTTTATTCTTTCTTTGATACGGTATCAAAGCTGTAATGGCAACCATTAATATCAACCCCAATGATCCCTCCAGTCTACACTTTCTCAACCCTAATGATGGTCTTGGAACCTTGCATACCAATCATCTCCTTATTGTAGAAAACTGCCACTTTTGGGCTCGTACCGTTCGAAGATCCATTCGCATCAAGAAAAAATTAGGTTTCATTGATGGACTCTTTCTCAACCCATTGATACAAATAGTGCCTTGTTAGAACCATGGCTTGAATGCAATGACATGGTGGTAACTTGGTTACAAAATGCAATGTCTCTCGAAATAAAAAAAATAGTGTTGTGTATATTGAGACAGCTCATGCCTATGGCTTGAACTGGAACAACGTTTTGCACAAAACAATGGACCCTGAATTTATGAGTTAAAGCAATCCATTCATGCTCTTTTTCAAGGGGATGATTTTGTTAGTATGTATTTTTTCAAACTGAAAGGCTTACTTGATGAGCTTGTAAACTTTGAGCCTAACCCTCCTTGCGCTTGTGGTGCTATGAAAATTGTTATAGAAAATCAACAACGTGGCTGGATGATGAAGTTTTTTATAGGACTGCATGATTCTTTTACAAATATCAAAGCTCAAGCCATTTTACTCAAACCCATTCCAAGTTTGAGTGAAGTTTATGCTCTTGTTCAACAAGAAGAAAAGCGTAAATAGATTTCTAATCTTTCAAGCAACAATGATTCTCTTGCCTTTGTAGCCAAAACCAATTTTTCAAACAATAGAGAACCCTCCAAACATTTTGGATTTTAGAAGAGGGATAAACCATGTTGCATTCATTGTAAGATAGTTGGCCATTCAATTGAAAAGTGTTTCAAAGCAAACTTAAATCTGGAAATACCTATATGCACTCATTGCAATATTGTTGGCCACATTGTTAATCGATGTTACAAGCTCCATGGCTACCCACTAGGCCACAAGCTCTACAATCGAAGCATAGGACTTGACTCCTTTGCCAACCAAGTCAATGTTTCTAGCCAAGATTAGATGACAAACAACTCTTAAGCTGTTCTTACTAAAGAGCAATATCACCATCTCATTGCTTTACTACAATCTCAATCTCCACTGCCTTCTACTAATCAAGTCCAAAGCACACCCATTCACCCACCACCCACTGCCATGACTGGTATTTCTCTTTGTCATTCAACTTTTAACACAAAATTTTCAGACACCAAAATCCCTTGGATCATTAACACAGGTGCAACATATCATATGATCTGTTACACCTCCCTTTATATTTCTACTCCAACCAAAGTTTCTTTTCATGTTAAGTTACCAAATGGTCACCAAGTTGAGGTCACTCATCAAGGCACAGTACAACTTAACGACAAAATCATCCTAAAAAATGCATTCCCAATTTCAATTTTAATCTCCTTTCAGCAAGAAAACTAACTCAGGATATTCATTGTTGTTTCAACTTCTTTACTAATGAATGTTTTGTGCAGGACCTTTCAACTTGGAGCACGATTGGGAAGGGTGAGGCTCACAATGGTCTATACCATTTCAAGTTGACAGAAGTATCCACCACTGCCCTTCCAGCAAACCTATCTGAACTATCCAACATTCAACCTTTTTTTTTTCAAATTCTATTTCTCCTCGTCACTCTGAGCATAGTTTATGGCATTGTAGAATGTGGCATCTCTCTGATTCCAGACTTTCATTGTTGCAAAAAGATCTATCAAATCAGAATTTTATGAATGAGGTTTCTCCATGCACTATTTGTCATTTCTCCAAACACCATAGACTTCCCTTCCCTTCCCCATGTTCTCAAATGGGCTATAATGGTTCTAAGTATTTCCTAACCATTGTTGATGACTTCACAAGATCTACATGACTTTACTTAATGCATAACAAATCCCAAACTCGAGCCCTACTTCAATCATTTTGTTCTCTTGTAGAAACCCAATTTTCAAACAAAGATTAAAATCATACATCTGATAATGAGATTGAATTTTCCATGACATATTTTTATATGGAAAAATGAATCATTCATCAACGAAGTTGTGTTGAAAGTCTTAAGCAAAATGGCATAGTCGAGCGAAAGCATCAACACATCTTAAATATTGCTTGTGCATCAAGATTTCAATCTGCAATTCACATCTCTTATTGGAATGATTGTGTCATGACTGCTACTTACCTCATTAACCGAACCCCTTCTCCCAACATACAAAACAAAACACCAAACCAACAGCTCTTCAAGACCAAACCAAACTACAATCATTTAAAAATATTTGGCTGCTTGTGCTATGCTTCAACAATAAAATCTCATCTGCCAAAAATTTGATCCTCGTGCTCAAAAATGTATACCACTAGGATACCCTTTTGGTATTAAAGGTTACAAATTATTGGATCTAGAAAATCACTCAACCTTCATCTCCTGTGATGTGGTTTTCTATGAACACATTTTTCCTTACAAAGCCCACATTTCCACAACTAATTCCTCCATTCCTCCTACAATTCACATAAACTCTTTTCCTTCTCTCGGGTTAGACACTTCAAAATTCACACTTGCCTCATAAACCACTTCAACATCTAACACTCATGCATCATCCATATCTCATTCCCCTTCCCCCAACACTTCACCAACCAATCACTCAGTCTTACCTCCAGCTAATCAACCCACACGTCAATCTCACAGACCCAAGAAACCACCTTTTTACCTCCAGGATTACTACTGTCAACAAGTCATTGTGTAAAACTCCCATTCACTGTCCAACTCTAAGAAAAAAGGTATTTTACAATTTACCCATCCTTATTCTTTATCATCTATTTTAACTTATGAAAAACTGTCCCCTAACCATGTTGTTTTTTCTTCCTTTATTTTCAACAATCTGAGCCCACCACTTACACCCAAGCTGTGCAGTCTTTGGAATGACGCAAAGCCATAGATAGTGAAATTGCTGCTTTAGAAATGAACAACACTTGGGAGATTGTTGATCTTCCTCATGGTAAGATGGCTATTGGTTCAAAATGGGTCTATCGAATAAAGTATGATTCAGATGGTACTGTGGAAAGACACAAGGCATACTTAGTTGCCAAAGGATGTACTTAACAAGATGGACTTGATTACCATGAAACATTTTCCCCAGTTGCAAAGCTTGTGACAGTCAAAACACTCTTGGCCTTAGCTGCCATCAAAGGTTGGATTCTTCATCAATTTGATGTGAATAACGCATTTTTGTATGGTGAATTGGAAGAAGAAGTTTATATGAAAGTTCCTCTTGGTTATTCAGTTTAGGGTAAGAAAAAAGTTTGCAAGTTGAAGAAAAGTCTATATGGCCTTAAATAGGCCTCTTGAAAATGGTATGCAAAATTCTCATCCTCTTTACTTAGTTTTGGTTCCATACAATCTCGAGCTGATTATAGTTTATTTACCAAGAAAGCTGGCCTGTCCTTTGTTGCATTGCTTGTATATGTTCACAACATATTTGTGGCTTTCAATGATGCTCAATCCATTACCAATCTCAAGAATTTTCTGGATGCCACATTCAAGATCAAGGATTTAGGCTCTCTTAAATACTTTCTGGGTTTAGAGGTAGCTCGAAACTCCAATGGTATTCAAGTTTGTCAACGCAAATATGCATTAGACATTTTGCATGATTCATGTTTACTTGGCTGTAAACCTAGTTCAACTCCCATGGATTCCAACCTTAAACTGTCCAACGATGAAAGCACACTGCTTCAAGATCCAACTTTGTACAGAAGGCTCATTGACAAACTTATTTACCTTACCATAACACGACTTGACCATACATACTCAACTCATTTGCTGAGTCAATACGTGGCCACCCCACGTGTTCCTCATCTTCAAGTTGCCTACAAAGTGCTGAAATATGTCAAGAAATCTCTAGGTCAAGGTCTATTCTTTCCCTCATCTTCATCTTGTCAAGTCATTGCCTATTGTCACACGGATTGGGCTTCTTGCCCTGATACAAGAAGATCTACCACTGGCTATTGTGTTTTTCTTGGACAATCTCTATTTCCTAGAAATCTAATAAGCAAACAACAATTTCAAGAAGTTTAGCTGAAGCTGAATATCGCTCTATGACAATTCCATCTTGTGAGATTACATGTTAAAAATATTTACTTGCTGATGTCACAGTTTTACACTCAAGACCTGTTGTTCTATACTGAAAGCAAAGCTGCTTTGCATATTGCAGCCAATCCTATATTCCACGAGCGTATTAAGTAAATTGCATTAGACTGCCATCTAATTTATGACAAAATTTAGGAAGGAATTATCTCCACTGCCTACACTCCATCTAGCTCCCACTTTGCAGACCTCCTCACCAAGGCTTTGCCCTCTCCACTGTAGAGAGGAGTTGGGGGCGGGGGGTGTCAAAATATGAACAACACTTTCCACCAAAGAAATACAAGTCAGATGGCAAGGCCACGAATCACCACAGCTCAGCAACATCATCTCAGCACAATACCAAAACAAAGGAATCTTCTAGAATCAATGAGCTGTAATTCTGTTAGGATATTTGTATAAAGTTGTCAGGAGTGATTCTTTTATTCATGCGTACATATAGCCCACTATAAATGGAAACAAGTTGCTGCATTGTAAAGCAGAAGAAATTAACACACAGAAACATTCTTTCCCTTATCTTTTCTGTTTTGTCTATTTTATTCTTTCTCTGATACGAGTAGAGTTGAATTCGGGTTTCCCAAGAGAGGAATTAGATTGGGCCACCGAATCATTGCAACTCGCATTGAATTAGTTACCCATGCAAGTTGTTCAATATGGGATGAATAAATGCATGGTCAGCACAGAGTCCAGTGCTGTACGTACACTAACATGAGTTAGTCTTCCAATAAGTTATAACTCCACCACCGGCCACCCTTATCTATATTTTATAACATCTACAAAGCAACGGCTACATATGATATGTATGACAATTATATATCTCTCCAAAATAATTAAGGGTCCCACTGCGGTCTCTTAACCATTTGTATCTCTAGTACTCATTTCTTACAAGAAAGAGAAATGCATGCGTTTATTAGTTAATTACAAATATAAGGAAAACAAATCGCCTTAACGTACTAGACGTTGGACAAGCTGCTTGTACGTATGGGTAGCTTTGATCATTTAGTCACGCCATCTCTAAGATAGGATGTCGCTATATTGGAAAGACGAAGGCGGGCATGCAGCTTACTTGCAAAACTTCTTAAATCTATAGAAGTATTCTCTATGTCCCCACATATATAGTGATACCTTTCTTGTCTGCTCATATCCACCAATCAATTATATATAATATTAGTTTTATAAAATTGTGAATATAAATTATATAAGAAATTAACCAACGAAACCCAATAGATTCCAATCCTTCTTAATTATATATTAATCTAATTACAAATACGTAGTACTACCCCCCAAGATCATTACTTTGCTTAGACTACTACTTTCTCCCCTACTCTTAAATTCGTCAAGATTTTTTTTAAAGCCTTAATTTCAGAGGGCAATCATAATAATTAAAGCAAATATCCCATGATCAGGTGGATATGTCATATTACATGGCCGCCACCATATAGACTAGAGGAAAGTGCATTGATGAACTTAATTTAAGTAATACTCAATCCTGATCACAACATGATATAAAAATATTATTTATATATGTAGACACTAAATTTGATGAATGATGTATGACATCATCAACTTCAGTGCCTGCAGATATAATAACATTCATGTTCCTTGAAACTATATATCTTGTTTACATCACATGTCCCCTGGCTGCCTAGTTCTTCTATATATATATATATATATATACACCTATAAAAAAATATATATGTAACATACCTATAAAAATCAAGTGTCCCCTCGAGAGCTTATGTATAATCTAATTCCTATCTAAAATTAATATAAAGTCTCAAGACGAATTTGTTAATTAAAGCAACGTATATATATAGAATATTCATTGCTCCTTTCTCTAGATCGATCTGTTTTTCTCTTTTGGGTTTATGGTCGTTGGTTTCTTAGCCAAGGAATTAAATACCTGAAAATAGATGCTTTGCTTCGAAGCACCAAAGAATAGAAACAAGGAAATTTTATTCCATTTCAAAGCAATAACCTCTCTCATTAATGCACGCAAGTCTTCGAGGTTTATTGATTTTCTCAGAAGTTAGTGGGTGACTTTAATGATAGAAGCATAACATTATTTCTTGCCAATTCCAATGCTCACTCGTTGGAACATTATTTCTTGCCAATTCCAATGCTCACTCATTCCAACGGGAAGCTAGCACGGGCTCGTCTCAGTTGCAAATATATATAGCAATTGGCACACGTACATTATATTTAGATATATATCCATCATAAACGAATGGATGAGCTAATTAGTGTAGATAACAATGAAGGAGATCAGAAATGGATACGGCATTATTGCAGCTCTCATAAAATACTGCTGGTGGGTGAGGGAGATTTCTCTTTTGCTGCATGCTTAGCCAAACGATTCGATACTGCTGTGAACATGATTGCTACCTCCTTTGATTCCGAAGGTACGTACGTAATATTTGGGAGGAGGAGTACATGTTGCATCTCGCCCGTAGTCGAAGTAAAGTAATTCACAGTGCGTATTGATCCATACATGTCATGCATGAGTGTATTTTTTGTGACACAAATTAAATTTAGGCCATCCAATCTGCTCTTTTATTTCTTCTTTTTCGGAAATAAGTTGAATTTTGTGGCACTTTACAAATATTTTTTTTTCTTCGCAAAGCTAAACTTCATTACCAAATAACTTAAAGTACAATACTAGTGTTTAAGGAAAGCATAGAAATATTTACATACAAGAGGTACATCAAAATGAAGGGGGATCCTTCCCACTATGAAAATTAATTCAGAAGATTGAGGAATTTTTATAAGAGAGATATTTCCAAACATGTTGTTAGAACATGCCCATTGCGCAATGGAATGCGCGCATCGATTATGAGATCGATGTATCTTTGTGGCTTCCCATGTTTCAAAATCACTAAGTAGGAACCTTGTATCTCTAGCTATGCCTTCTATAGTCCAATTTGTAGCTTTGTTTGGATCTTTCAATGCTGTAATGGACTGTAATGAATCACCTGCTATAAGGATTTTCCTAAACTTTTGTGCATGGGCCTGTTGAACTCCAATGAAAGCTGCACCTCTCCTTGGTTTGGATTGGTGCTTGTCGAAATGGATGTTATGACAAAAGAAACAATTCCTTCTTGGCTTCTACAAACAGCAGCTGATGTGCTTCCATCTACTCTAACAGCAACATCAAAAGTTATGGTATATCTGTTTTCAGTAGTTGGAGGTCTCCATGGTGTTGTGTACAAAACTGCCCAAAACACATCAAAGACGATATTTTAAGTGGTTCAACAATTGCCTACGTCCACTGGAGCCAAAATTCACTAAGTTTGCATAAGTTTACAAACACTCAGCAATTCTCTCTCTCACACCCTTTGTTTGTTTTCCGACACTTTCATTCACACATCAGAGTTCTCCTTTTATAGGAGAAGCTCTACTAAATGAGACAGTTGGGGAGCTGCTGGAGTTATGTCCAACCTTCAACAACATTTGGACGGTGCAGAGCCTAGCTTGGACGGTGCAGAGCAGCCTTTCCTGACTTTGGTTTCACACTTAGGTGACTGTTTTCAACAATCACCCCCTCCACCTAAGTGTGCCATACTAGGCTGCTGTTGCAACTTTCAAATGATTGCACCTCCTTTTTTGATATGAGAGACTTCCACTATCAAATACGCTTTAAGGCTCCAATGCACTCGAAGGTGCTCAGCAATGTGTGATATTGATCAAGTCCAAGTAATATTAGAACTTGATCTCTGTGACAACTTTTGTTAACATATCTGCTGGATTGTCTTCAGTGCCAATCTTTTGAAGTAGAATATCCCCTTCTTCTAATATCTTATGTACAAAGTGAAATCAGACATCTATGTGTTTCGTTTGAGAGTGATACACTTGATTTTTGACCAAATGAATTGCACTTTGACTGTCACAGTAAACAGTAACCTCCTACTGCTTAAATCCCAAATCTGTTACCAGTCTCTGTAACCAAATGGCTTTTTTCACGACTTCTATTACAGTCATGTATTCTACCTCCGTGGATGATAATGCAATTGTAGACTGCAAATTTGATCGCCAACTAACTGGTCCTCCAGCCATAGTGAACACATATGCAGTTGTCGATCGGGGTTTTTCAAGATCACCTGTATAGTCTGAGTCAACATATACAGTTACTAGACTATTTTCACTCATCTTGAACGTCAAACCAAGATAACCAAGATTTATAGTCCCTAGAATATGCCGTAAAATCCATTTAGCCGCATGCTAGTGTATTTTTCCAGGTTTATGCATATATCGACTGACTAAGCTAATGACTGTGAGATATCATGTCGTGTACATACCATGACATACATTAGGTTTCATACAACACTTGCATACGGGACATTTTTTATATAGTCCTGCTCTTCATCATTTTTTGGAGATTACAACGCATTGAGCTTGAAATATAGGGTCATTGGAGTGTTCACTGGCTTTGTCTTCGAGTCCATGTTGAAGCGTTGTAGTATTCTCTTCAGATACTGCTTCTGAGTAAGGTGAACTGTACGTTTTACCCTATCTCTATTGATCTCCACGCCCAATATTCTTCGTGCTTTTCCTAGATCTTTCATTTCAAACTCATGACTCAACTGAGTTTTCAAACGATTTATCTCCACCTTGCTTTTACATGCAATCAACATATCATCTACATATAAAAGAATAAAAGAAAGATCTATTTGCAAGTTTTTTTAAATATACACGGTGATCGTATTGGCAACGAGTGTATTTCAGGTCCATCATAAAGCGGTCAAAATGCTTGTACTATTGTCGATGTGACTGCTTCAATCCATAGAGAGATTTCTTCAGTCTGCAAGCTCATTTTTCTTTTCCAGCTTCTTTAAAACCTTCTAGTTGAGATAGATAAATCTCCTCTTTCAGATCACCATGTAAGAAAAATATCTTTATATCAAGTTGTTCTAACTCAAGATCATTTTGTGCAACCAAAGATAGCAATATCTGAATGAATGAATGCTTCACAACAGGAGAGAATATTTCACTGTAGTAAATTCCCTCAGTTTGAGCATAGCCCTTGGCTATAAATCTAGCTTTCTATCGCACTCCATTTTTAGTAGCTTGATCATCCTTTGATTGAAAACCCACTTACAGCCAATTGACTTATTTTCTTGTGGAAGTGGCACAAGCTCCCAAGTCTGGTTTTGGTGAAGAGACTGCATCTCTTCATTCATCGCCTTTGTCCATTCAACTTATTCACTAGACTGTATGACTTCTCTGTAAGTGGTTGGGATCTCACCCCTTCAGCTGGTAGTGTATATGTCATGAAGTCTGCATAACGTGTCAGTACACATTTCTCTCGTCTCGGCCTGTTTGTTGCTATTGATTCTGGTTGACTTGGAGGTACTGTGAATGGCTATCAACCTCATCTTGTCCATGCTCTCCATCTATGTCTCCTGAATCATTTGAAGTAGTAAACTCCACTTTTTGCGAATCACCAGGTGTTTTGCTATTATGGCTACCTTAATTGGAATCTTTAAACATCTCAGATTTGTTGAATATAACATCTCTACTGATGATTACCTTCATAGACTCTATGCACCAAAGTCTATACCCTTTTACACTAGTACTAAAGTCTAAGAATTTTACTTTCTTAGCTCTAGGATCAAGCTTACTTTGTTTAGCATGATAGTAAGCAGAACATCCAAAAACGTGTAAAGAGTCATAATCAGTAGCATGTGTACCTTTCCACATTTCAATGGGTGCCTTCCCACCATTGGCAGCTGCGAGTAGTTAGTTGATGAGGTGGCAGGCATATGTCACAGCTTCAACCAAGATTTTTTACTGAATCCAGCATCCAGTAACATATATCGCACTTTCTCTAGCAAAGTACGGTTCATTCGTTCTACCAGACCGTTCTGCTGCGGTTTTCCTCGTACCGTGAAGTGTCTGACAATTCCCTCTCTCCGGCATACTTCCATGAAGTGGTCTAGAGTGTACTTCCCTCCATCATCTGATCTGAGTCGCTTGATTTTTCTACCGATCTGAGTCTCAACCATTTTCTTCTAAATACGGAAGATGTTTAGCATTTCATCTTCATTCTTCATCGTATATATCCACATACGATTATAATAATCATCTACAAAAATTACAAACCAATGCTTACCTCCCAAAGATGTAATTTTGGTAGGTCCCCAAATATCGGAGTGTACATAGTCAAGTATCCCTGTGTATTGTGTACAATGATTTCAAACTTGATCTTCGTTTGCTTCCCCAATACACAATACTCACAGAAAGACAATTTGTCAGTCTTGGCCCCTTTAAGTAAGCCTAGCTTTACCAGTGTTTGCAAAACTTTTTCTTCAGCATGTCCCATATGCATATGCCAAAAACTGGTAGCGTCAGTATCAGTCTTATCGAGCTTCTCACAGCCTGTGGAAGCTCTTCCAATAATTGTACTTCCTTACAAGAAAAATAAGTTTCATCGCCTCAAACCCTTTATAGTCACCTGAACTCCCATTATCACTTTGAGAGTTCTGTCTTTAATAATAATTTTGAATCCTTTTAATCTAGAGATCCAAGAGAGATCTGACTCTTGCGCAAGTTCGGAACATACCAAACTTTTGTCAGGGTCTTGACAGTTCTATCGTGCAGCTTCAACCGAATGCTCCCTATTCCTTGAGTCTTACAGGCACTATCATTGCCCATAAGTACTACTCTACAATCAATTTTTGTGAAATCAGTAAATCAGTCTCGGTTAGGACACATGTGATAGGTACATCCAGAATCCATAATCCATAATCCATTCATCGAAATGACAAATGAATGATGAACTTGTCAAGGCAATGTCCGAATCTTAATCTCTGTCTACCACATTAGCTGTGGTGGGTTGATTCTAGGAACACTCATATTTGGCGAGTTTTCTCCCGAACGATGAATCTTGTGATGTGGCCCGAGTTTTCGATTGAAAACCTTTCTGATTTGCTGGATACTTTGACCGTGTTCTCCCTCTTGCTATTAATGCTTTACTTGATGTATCTAGTTGTACATGCTTATCTTTTCTGCAGTACTTATTACTAATCAAAGAACTAGATACATCGCTAAAACTGATTTTTTCATTCCCATACAATAGTATAGTAATTAAATGCTCATATGTATCAGGCAAAAAATTTAATAACAGTAGAGCCTTATCTTCATCTTGGATCTGGACATCCAAGTTTAGTAGATCAGCAAGAATTTGATGAATTTGATTGTAACTATTGAGGTGTTTAGACATAGAAATACCTTCAAAAAATTGGAATCTGGAAAGCTTTTTCTTCAAGTGCAAACGACTCTCAATACTTTTCTTCATGAACTTATCTTCCAATTTCTGCCAAAGTTCACTTGCTTTTGTTTCTCTTATGACAAAGTACTTCTGATCTTTGGTAAGGCACAAATGGATTGTACTACAAGCTTGGGTATTAAGCTTCTTCCAATCCTTCTCCGTCATATCATCTGGTTTTTCCTCTAACGTGATATCCAACTCCTGTTGGATCAAAACATCCATAATTTCACATTGCCACATGCTAAAGTTCTTAATTCCATTGAACTTCTCAATTTCAAACTAGGCATTCGAAACTGTGGACCTATGCCCAGAGCTGCTAGCATTTCCAAAACTCCTATCTCCCTTAGAACCTTTCATATAAATTTAGAAAAATTTAGAAAATAAATTTTAAAATTCTAACCGTATGGATGAGTCCAGAATGATCCAAATAGTTGAAAAGCATTATTTGATTGTTGAAATTCGAACTCCAAATGGCTTAGATCAAGCCCAAAAAGGATTTGAAATTTGAACGGTCTAGATCGTCTGGCGCGTGGTGTACACGAGCCAAGGTATGGTGTCTGGGGTGCGTGAGGCAAGTGTATGTCACGCGCTGAGGGCTTCTAGGGGCGTGGAGGCTCGTGAGCGTGTGTAATACATGCATCTTCAACCTCTAATCGCGCGTGGGAGCATGGATTCCACTCGTCTTTAACCTCTAGTTGCGACTAAGGTGCATGAGTTCACTCTCCGACTTCCAAGGGTGCATTTGGACTCCTCTGACGTTTGTTTTTTATTCTGTTCGTGACAACAGATTCGTCTTGATGCAAGGAATGTCCTGGAGTTGTTAAAAGTTGATTTTGATCAACTTAGTTTCTCGACAGCAAGAGCCAAGAGCTTTGATACCAATTATTGTGCACAAAACTACCCAAAACACATAAAAAAACGATATTTTAAGTGGTTAAGCAATTGCCTACGTCCACTGGAGCCAAAATTCACTAAGTTAGTATAAGTTTACAAACACTCAGCAATTCTCTCTCTCATGCCCTTTGTTTGTTTTCCCACACTTTCATTCACACATCGGGTTCTCCTTTTATAATAGAAGCTCTACTAAACGAGACAGTTGGGGAGTTGCTGGAGTTATGTTCAACCTTCAACAACATTTGGATGGTGCAAAGCAGCCTTTCCTGACTTTGGTTTCACATTTAGGTGGTTGTTTTCAATACATGGTATATTGTCGTCTCTTCTTTTGTAATCCCAAGCCTAAGGATGACCATTGAAGCATTTTGAAATTTTGGAAATAAAATGGTCAATTGAGAGAGTTTGGCCTTCATGGATAGATTTGTTTCTAATCCACCAGAGATTTTCTATTGCTAGAAGGGAAAAAAGTTGGAAATTACGCTCATCATCTGAAGGGATATTTATGGCAGAGGAAGGGTTCAGAACAATTTTTATCCAATTGATGATTCCTTAGGCAGCAAGCTGAGAGATATCTAGAGGCCATGGTGATTGTCTCCATATTATAATAGAGTAAGGGCAATTCAAGAAAAGATGGAAGAGAGTTTTTGTTTCGATTTGACAAAAAGGACAGAGTTTTTGATCATCCATGAGAGGAATACAAGTGCCTAGGAGATCTCTAGTAGGGAGAATGTTATTGGCAACTCTCCAGAGAAAATGTTTAAGGCGCTCTTGAATCTTTAAAGACCAAATTTGTATCCAGAAATTTCCAGTTTGATGAGTATTCTGATCAGGTGAGGGGGAAATGAAAGCCACATAAAAGGATTTGACAGAAAATTTACCAGATGAATGATGTTTCCATTTTGGGATATCTAGTCTGTTGTGGTAGTGGAAAATTGACAAATAAATTTTTTGAATTTCATTCACTGTATCTTGGCTAAAAAGAGTTTGGAGCAAGATTGTATTCCATCTTTTAGGTTCTTCCAAAGTAAGTTCAGAAACTTTCATGGATGGATCTTTTGGGATGTTTGGATTTTTAGTTTAGGAATTGAAGTATTAAGTGTTGGAATCTAAGGATCATTCCAAACTCTCGTATTGGAACTATTGTTGATTTGGAAACAGAAGCTATTGGCTATAAAATTATTCTGTTTCATTAGAGCTTTCCAAAATCTAAAGTCTAAAGGTTTTGAATGGGCTGAAATCCAGTTGGTTCACTTCAAGTATTTAGTAGAGAGGATTGTTTTCCAGATACTTTTTTCATTACTAATGAGATGCCATCCAAGCTTGCTAAGCAAAGCTCTATTAAAATTTGAAGTTTTTTTGATACCAAGACCACCCATTGACTTTGGTTTGCAAATAGAAGACTAGGCTTTTGGTGTGAAATTATGAGTCTTATTTGCATCAAACCCCAACCAAAAACGCATAAGTGCTTGGTCTATTTTTTTTTTGCCATGGAAGTTGGAATCCAAAGAGACCAGGCTTTTGGAAGGAATAGCATTTGGCACTATTTTAATAAGAGCAGTGCAACTGGCCTGGGAAAGAAGTTTTGTTTTCCAACTAGCAAGTTTCATTTGGATTTTTTCCAGAACCTCCTTAAAATGAATTTTCATGGGGTCCCCTGAATTAAGAGGAAGACCAAGATATTTAGCTCTAGAAGAAGAGAGTTTAAAGTTGAGCATGCCTCTGATATCCCTACTAGAATTGGGATTTTTGTTTTCACTAAACTGGATGGATGATTTACCCATGTGAATTTTTTGGCTAGACCAGGTAGAGTAATTATCTAAATAGAATTTGAAAGCTTGGGCATTAAGAGTTGTGGCCTTGCTAAAAAGAATAAGATCATCCTCAAACAGAAGGTGGGATATAAACAATCCTTGACTGCTTAATCTAATACCTTCAATGTTGCCTTTGAGTTCTTCTCTGTTAATAAGACGTGAGAATACTTCACTAACCAGAATGAAGAGAAAATGAGATAGAGGGTCTCCTTGCCTCAATTCTTTGGATGGTTAGGTTTACCATTTATGACAACAGAGTAAGAGACCGTAGAAATGCACTCTTGGATCCAATGGATCCAAGTTGGTTGAAACCCGAAGGCCTTAAAGATGTCCACCAAGAATTTCCATTCCATATAATGAAAGCTTTCTCCATATCAATTTTTATTGCCATTAAGCCTTGCGTCCCTTTCTTTTTCTTTAAGGAATGAAAGATTTCTTGTCCAAGAATGGTGTTATCTTGTATTTTCATACCAGGCAGGAATGTAGATTGCATGGGGGAGATGAATTTTGGCATAATTCTTTTGATTCTATTTACTAGAATTTTTGCGATGGCTTTATAGATGAGCTAATAGGCCTGAAATTATGGACACTACTAGGAGCTTCAGTTTTTGGAACAAGTACTCTGTGTGTGTGATTCATCTCTTTCAGAATGTGACCATTTATGAAAAAACATTTTACAGCTTCAATAAAATCATCCTTGACAATGTCCCAGTAATTTTTGAAGAAAAATTCTATAAAACCATTAGGCCCAGGTGCCTTTGAAGAAGGGATTTGTTTAATGTTGGATAAAATTTCTTCATTTGTAGGGATACTACAAAGAAAATTATTATCCAATTGGGAGATTTTGTCCAAAAAAATAACTTCAATGTTTTCAAGACCATGGGTTATTCAAGTTATGGAAGTCTGATAAACCTATTTAAAATGGTTTAGAAATTGATTTTGTATATTCAGAGGATTTAACTCCCATTGATTTGAGGCATTTTTAAGGCAATAGATATCATTTCTCCTTCTTCTCATAATGGTAGACATATGGAAGAATCTAGTGTTTAAGTCAGTAGAAATGAGTCATCGATGTCTAGATTTTTGCCTCTATAAAATCTCTTCCCTTTTCAATTGTTCATTTAAGCAAATCTTAATCATTTCTTCATGATGGTCATAGGAAGATTTGTTGTCCTAAGATTGAATTCTGGATAATTGTTCCATGAGCAACTTAATGGATGTTTGGATATGTCCAAATTGAGTGATGTTCCAAAATTTGAGAGAATTTTTTACTGCTTTTAATTTCTTTGCCAAAACAAAAGAAAGATTTCCAAGCATCTCTTGACTCCAAGCCTATTTTATGACCTCATAACAGGAAGGGTCTTTAGTCTAGAATTCCTCAAATTTGAAAGGCTTAAGAGAACTATCTCTACCAAAAAGATTGATGATAAGAGGGCAATGATCAGATGAGAGAATGGGAAGATGAAAAACTTTAGCATTCGGGAAGAGAGGTCCATTGAGGATTGGCAACCACTCTATCTAGTCGCTCTTTGATTCTACCATGGTCATTTCTTTTGTTTGTCCAGGTAAATTTGAGACCATAATAACCTAGATCAGCCATACCATTAGTATCCATATAGAGTTGAAGACCAATAGGATCAGAAGAGGACACCAAAAGGCCTTCCTCCTGATTTTTTAGATTGGTTTCGAATGGTGTTGAAATCACCTAAGCTCATGATAGGTCCAGGGAAAGCAAGTGTAATGTCAATAAGCATTGTCCAGAAGTGATTTTTCTCATGATTTTGGGCAGGACAGTCAATCAAATTAAGCATCCAAGGTTTATGTGGGGGATCAGAGTACACCAAAAGAGTCATTATATAACAAGAAACATGGATTGGTTCTACATCAACACCAAGTCTCCACATGACCAAAAGACCTCATTTCTTCGCTTGAGAGGGACTATATATATATACAACTCAAAACCTAAACTATTAACAATAGTAGGGGTATTTACAACATTCAAAAGTGTCTTTGAAAAGAAGACAATATCAGGTTGAAAGGTCCTGATATGTGCCCTAATACTTTTTTTTGTAGAGGGACGAGCGATCCCTCTACAATTCTAGGAAATGATTTTCATGGATGAGTTGGGGGCAAATAAGGCCCTGTCGCCTCAGCCGTTGCTTTAACTTGTGAATTTGGATTAGAGAGATTCTGGAAGAGACTACCCGTGCTTGAAGCTTTCTCCATCTTAACCTTGTGGTGTGGTGAGAACTTCCTGTTGGTAGCAGTCACCTTTTCCTCCTTTCTTCGAAGTTTCCTTGTTGTTTTGATTGCAAAAAGGGTTTGCTCAAATCCAGTCGAGATGCTGAGCTTCGGTGAAGTACAATCTTCTTCAGTTATCTTCTGGTCCAGTTGAGTATCATTTTCTTTCAGTGTTCTTTTCTTTGGTGGGATATCTCTCTCATTCAGGTGAATCACCCTCTTCTTTGTAGCTGTTTGGTTCTATTCGGGAGGAGTCGGGGTTGTTGGTAAGGGAGCCACTTCTGAAATGGATTCTAGTTAGAAAGTTGAGGAAGGAGTTGATTCAGATGATGGGGAATGACCAGATTCTGATTGGGCTTGTTTGATTGATATGGGTTGGCTAGAGTTAGATGTTTCAACAAGGCTTGCATGTTTTAGAGTTAGATAGGAGGGGCCCGATGGGCTAACCAGAAGAGAGAGTGTGGGCTTTGGGTTGAAAGGATTGTGAGGCCCATCCAAAGATTTAAATTGGGATATTATTTGCTGATAGATACATGGGCTAACAAAGTTGGTTGGTTTGTTAAGGAAAATGTGATTTGTGTTAGGATGCATTTGAATGGAATCAGCGTTTTGGTTTTATGCCGTCAGTTTAAGCATTGAATGAGGGTTTGGTGCTTTAGGGGAGGGCTTGGTGCTTTATAGTCGACAGAAGTGAAGCTTTTGGGGCTAGATGTATGAATTGACAAGGGATTTTATCTGTTTGCAAGTTCAAAGTATTTGAATGAACATGGTCACTGCAATTTTCATTAAAGGGGTTTGACAGGCTTGTCCACATAGAAGAAGGGAATCCACGTGTCATACTTGGGACAAATAGGGGAATTGTTGTTTCTATTTGGCTTGACAGAAAGTTGGAATTTTGCATGGAATATGGAAAAAAAAAATTTCGTTGTTATCTCATCTCCTTGAATATACGTAGCACTCTCAGAATGCATTTTCCCTTTTCCCTTGTTTCTGTAGTTATCCTCCTGCGTGCCTCTATTTCCCATATGGTTTTCATCTGCTGTTTTTTTTTTTAATCAGAGGCTGATGACTTGGTTGCTCCATTCCTTGGGGCTACTAATGAACTTCAAATAGATTGTTTCTTGTGGAGTTGGTGTTGTTTGCTCTCATCCATGGTCCATATGCCAATGAATCCTTTCCACTTTTGTAGTTTGGACAACTTTGTTGAATGTGATCAAGTCTTCCACACATATAAAAAAACTCTGAAAGTCGCTCATATTTGAAGAAAATCCTTATTTAAGTTCGGTTGGGACGTGCTAAGTCAAATCCTTTTGGAATAGGCTTTGAAATATTTATCTCAACTTTTAACACGTAAATACCTCTTCAAGGCTACTCCAAAGATAGATATGTAATCAACTTCTAAAAGGTTACCTAGCATCTGATCAATTTTAACTGCGTTTGGCCTGGTTAGCAACTCCAATGACAGTCCATGTATTTGGACCCAAAAGATAGAGAGATTCAGGGGAACCTCATTTATGCTTAGACCTGGAGGCCAGTGACAGAGAATGAGATGATAGCCCTTAAAATTACATGGTTTGTTTTCCAATACCCGCTCTTTCTCTTGGAGGGTTGGAAAGGTGAAGAGAAAAGTATTAACTTCAATATCTTCTATCAAAAGTCCAATAACAAAACTCCAAACGGAATTTATGGTTACATGGAAGGTTCTTTTATTAAGGGGTTTTGATGACACCAAATTCCCTATGAGAGTAAGGTTGGAGAATTGTTTTGCGGTTTTAGACTCTGGTTCAAGAACAAGCTCGTTCCAGGAAAGAGCTTTTGCTTGCGATATGAGGTTTTTAAATCTCAAAACAATAATAATAGTAAAAAAATTATCTTATAACAATATTTTGTTCAATTTTCAACTTTCATGATCTAAAACCATCTCGTCTTATCTCACTATCCAGACCACACCTTAGTCTAGTACTACACAAATCAGATTATTTAACTTATCTCTGATTAATTTATTTTATTGATCCTGATGCACAATGTTTATGGCATCACTACACAATACATGTATAGTAAATTTACATATATAATTTTTACTAACTGGGAGCTGTTCGACATGTGTGTGCATGCCATGCAAAGAGTTTTTGATGCAAAACTATTCGAATGCCAGAACCAATTTGGAAGAACTGAAAGAGAGGAGATGCACTATTTTGCACAATGTGAATGCACATACTATGATCCTACACCCTCTCCTTAATTTGAAAGTGTTCGACAGGATAATTTTCAATTTTCCTCATGCTGGTTTCATGTTTTCTGAACATGATGATCGCCAAATTAAGTAAGTTTTCTGTTTGTTTTTTCTTTTCCCTTTTTGTTATGGAAAAGATGACGGTTTTGAGCATGCACTATAGTAAATGGTATATCAATGTGTATATATATATATATATATATATCATGCTTGGCCATAATCAACAATAATAATCGTGTAATTTGTTTCAGGCTTCACCAAGAGTTGGTCAGGGGATTCTTGAGGAATGCATTTGACATGCTATCAGAGGATGGAGAAATTCATATTACCCACAAGACGTCTCATCCTTTCAGCAACTGGAAGATAAAGAAGTTAGCAAAGGAGATTGGTCTGCGCTTGCTTGAGGAAGTGAAATTTAGTAAGTGGGATTATCCAGGTTACGTTAATAAGAGGGGATCGGGGAAAAGAATCAACAACACTTTCCCTGTAGGAGAATGCAGTACTTTCAAATTCGTGAAACCATATTTTGCTGAAGGATCTGAGTCAAATGATGCTGAGTTGTCAGATAGTATGTTGATGGCACTTAGATACCTTGAGTTGGCAGATCAACGCAAAAATGACAGGTAATCGTGATTTTTTCCTAATTGGGACAGTTTTGGGTGCGTTTCGATATTTTAGCCATAACTTTGGTTGTGGGTATTAGAACCGCACAAATGACCCCACTTCGGAATATAATTTTCTATTAGTTTAAATCTTTAGGACAAGTGGTGATTACATATGGTATTAGAGCAGAGGTTTTGATTTTGAACATTGACTCTGCACTCTATCTCTTTTCATTAAATATTTCACATGTTAGGCCACTTATTGAGGGGGAGTGTTAAGATATAAAATAAATAATAAAATCTACATCTTCTATCATCTTAAACTTTTGAGACAAATAGTGATTTCACATGTTATCAGAGCAGAGATCCTGAATTCAAACCCTAACTCTAACTATACTTTATTTAATTAAATATTCAATGTGTTGGGCCTACTTATTGAGGAAGAATCTGATCTACATGTGAAGAAAAATGCTAAGAATATAATACAAATAACTAAATCTACCTATTATTAGCTTAACTTTTGAAATAAGTGGTGATTTCACATGATATAAGAGCAGAGGTATTGAGTTCAAACCCTGACTTTACACTCTATTTCATTTAATTAAATATTTCACATGTTGTGCTACCCATTGAGAAGTTTGACTCAAACGTGACTACGTGAGGAGAGTGTTAAAATAAAAAATAAATAATAAAATTTAACTCTTCCATTATCATAAACTTTTAGGACAAGTGGGATTTCACACGTTCCACAATTATCTCACTTTGTTCAAAATTGCTTGGAGATCCAGCTTGTTAAAACAGATAAAAAAAAATACCATAAATCTTTAAGATCAGCTTATGATCATGATATTCATCAACACAAAAATTCGATGTCTCATATATATAGATATATATATATATATATAGTTAGAGTTTATTGTCAATTAATCAACTAAATTTATTTATGGTCTAAAACCCAGGAATATTCGTGGTAGTGGCCCGCGTGTACGTGTAATGAAGGGACATAACAATATTAATGCTTCCATGGAAATGAAGGCTCAACGTCAGTGTTTCAAACGTTGCAGGGATTGAACAAAGGAAAATGGTCTTTCTTTTTTAATGTTGATTCTTCTAGATTAAACATTTATAACTGTTTATTCAGTTATTGATTTGTATGCAATAGTTAATTGTTATAAATAAATTTAGAAAAAAACACGAAAGGAATGAACAACAATACAAAGTTACAATCTTTCAATTCCTAAAAGTTTTGTTCTCTGCTTCTTAATCTCAGTGTCGTGTAGTATGATTTCTTCTTCCATTTTTTTTTTTGTCACACAGGTAAACGGTCCTTAGTAGCTTACTTCTTAGTAACTGACATATAAATGATAAAAATACCAGTAATTTATTCCAATATTTGAATAAAATTTCAACAATGAATAAAATATAACATAAAAATCTTAGGCAGAATGAAACAATCATATCGAGTAATATAAAGCAGAAGAGCACAAGTACATATGACTAAAAAAACAATAGAATCTAATATATATATATATATACACAAAACTGATAACAATAAATAAGATCTTAACATTTCAGTCTTCTACACAGAAAAAATAATAATAATAAAAAAAGACAAAGGATGATATACAGATCTCTTAAAAAAAGGATATCGAAGGAAAAAAAAATACCTAAAAGAATAAAAAATAAAACACAATGAAAAAATAGAAGAAAAAACAAAATTGTTTACATTTAGAGATTACCTGTTCAGATCTATGAATATCTGTAAAGTTCTCTGGGAAAAAAAATAAATGGAGAACTGTAAGAACAATAACAAAAAACAAGAAAAAAATATTAAGAACTACATCTACTCAGATCTACAAGGATGAAGACTGCTCAGCTCAGAAAAACAGCAAAGAAAACAGAACAGAGAAGATGAAATTAACTGGGGAAGAGATGAGGAAAACTAAGGTTGATGTATTTTAATCAAACACTTGAGACTTTAATAAGTGCAGTTAAAAAAATCAGAGCAAGGCAAATCGAAACATAAACTATAGTAGTTTTATAGATTTAAAAAATAAAATAAAATAAAATAAAAAATAAAAAATCTTCAACTTAGCCAAAAAACTTAACAGACGAAAAAGAGGTATACCGCTTAATATAAACCAAAAAAGGGGATTACCTGTTCAGATCTATGAAGATCTGTTAAGTTCTCTAGAAAAAAAATATAAATGAAGAAGAAGTATACGAAAAATTAGAAAAAAAAACTGAATATACTCAAATATGTAAGGATGAACACTGCGATTTTTTGATTCACTTACATTGGAAAAAAAATATTCATGTCTACGAAAAAAAAGAACATGATTAGAAAAATGTAACAAAAATAAAAATCAATCGAAAAACTGAAAAAAAAATCTACAAGAAAATATTAAGATTTTTTGTTTACTGTACATGAAAAAAAAGTTATTAGAAGAGTTATACGGCCAACAACAGATTTAGTAAAAGAAGAAAAAATAAATAAACATGAATGAAAGAGATAAAAAGACTAAGAACCCATATCTAGACATGCTCCGTTCGGGTGTATGCAGATCTGTTTGTATCTAAATTGAAATGAAAACAATAGAGTAAAAAAATAAACATGAACCCGTCTAAATAAATAAAATGGAAGCATATAACATGAAGCAAATGAAATATACGAAGCCAATATATATCGAAAGCAACAAAAAGAATTTCTACATAACTGAAACGTAGAACCTTAGATTTGTAAGATTTTAAAAAAAAAATCGTGCGAGGAAACAAAATAAACAGAAGTACATTAAACAAATAACAGTAGGTGAATGTTGTTTGTTTCTTGAAAATAAGATGAGAGAAGAGAGACAGTGCGAACGGAGAGGTAGGAGGCGAGAGATGGAGAAAAAGAAAGGTGAGAGGTAGAGGTCCTACTGCATGTGGAAAGCAAAAACACAAGAAGAGGAGAAAAGATGTGAGAAAAAGAGAGAGCCGGGGAGAGAGAGAGTTTTTTAAAAACAAATTAAATTTGATAATTTCTCGTAAATTTGTAATCGCAAAATAAAATGTTATTGTTTTTTTTTCGATGTTTTATTTCCTCTAATTTATACTATAATGATTGCTGCAAAGTTAATAACAATGTTTGAAAACTTCTACAATTTATAATTGGGGCTTGAGTATAAAATTATGTAATGAGGAATTAGACCTTGTCCCTAATCTTTAGGGTACAAGTTTAGTTCTTCTGTTTATTGTTGAATTACTTAGATAATAAGCAGTTTATCTAAAAAACTTTATTACATTCCTTGTTTAGGTTGAACATAAACTTCGTGTTCTTTTTAACAATATATTATCATATATGTGTAACATAAATATTTTGCTGCTTTTTTTTTTCCCCAATTGAAAAATTAACACGTTTACATGTTTGTTGAACTGGCTATTAGCAAATGGTTTATTTAAATATTTTCATTTAGTCTATCAATCTTGGTTTTCATTATAAAAATTTTATACTAATTTTAGACAGTATTCATGATGAGGCAGTATATTTGTCAACAGTCTTGTCCCTTCATTTTCTAGGCTCAGATACACAAATGTATATATATTTTGGAAATTTTTTGTTCCGTGCATTTATATAAATAAAATATAGATTTATTCCATTTCGAAAAAGGTTTATAGAAAATTTATTACATTTTTTATTTAAATGCAATTTGTCATTTAAAAAAATTTATCTAAAATTTTTTATTGCATTTCCTATTTAAAAAAAATATAAATTCCATTTTGGTTTTTAATAATATATTATCGTATATGTCCAACGTATGTTATCTCCTTCTTTTAATTTGGTATATGAATATTACTTTTAATAAAATAAAATTTAAAAAAAAATCTATGCTCATTACATAGTCTGTTTTGTTTGAATAATATGACAAATGTTCATAAAATTTTAATAAATAAGTGTTAACAAATTAAATTATATTAACATTATTAACAGATTAAGTTCTAATATGTTAATATAATCTTATTTAACAAATAATAATATATTATCAAAGTGGTTATGTAATGCTTTATAATATATTCTTTTGCAGCAGACTTGTTGCTTGTGTCCTTGTCTTTGTACTCTTCAATTTGCTGGCTCGTGATCTGCTTATTTTTTACTGATCTTTTGTTTGTCCTTTATCTCCGGTTATGTTTTATTATTATCCATAAAAATAAATGTTCTTCTATTTGTTTTGTATTATTTTATGAATTCATTTGTGTATGACATTTTACAAATCAATAAGATTCTTATTATTATATTTGGTTTGATGTGAATATTAGTCATGTCTTGTTATTTATATATAATATATCTTTATGCTTTAAAGATAGGTAATTCAAAAATTGTTTATTTTTCCTTATATATTCATTTCTATGTTTTGTATATTTGCGTGTTTGACAAATTGTTATTTATTTTTTATTTGTCAGTTGAAGTACTGCAAAATTTGTAATTGGTGGTGAGAATGCCAGCTGGTAAGCCGATCTTATTACATAAAACATTAAAATTTCATAAATTCTATCTTCATTAATTTTTATCTAAAATTTTTTAAAAACAAATTTTGAAGATTCTGGAAATAACGCTATTAAAAAAAATTGATACGCTGCTCAATTGGAGAAGAAGAAAGAAGAACTACGTCAAAAAAAGAGACAAAGGTACACCAAACTGAAGGAATGCAAAAATAAAAATAAAATAAAATAAAAAAGAAAAGAAACAAGATTTCAATGTATTGTATCTTATAATTCAAACAATGATGAAATTATTTGTACAAGAGAAACCAATCTTCTTCAAATGAACTACCAAATGTTCATTTCTTGGAAAAGATGATGGTTCTGAGCATGCACTGCAGTAACAGGTATATCATTATATATATATTTATATATATCATGCTTGGCCATGATCAATAATGATAATCATGTAATTTGTTTCAGGCTTCACCAAGAATTGGTCAGGGGATTCTGGAGGAATGCATTTGACATGCTGATAAAGGATGGAGAAATTCATATTACCCACAAGACGGCTTATCCTTTTAGCAATTGGAAGATAAAGAAGTTAGCAAAGAAGATTGGACTGCGCTTGCTTGAGTAAGTGAAATTTCGTGAGTTGGATTATCCAGGTTACGTTAATAAGAGGGGATCAGGGAGTAAAATCGACGACACTTTCCCTATAGGAGAATGCAATACTTTCAAATTCGTCAAACCATGTCACAGATCATAGAAAATTATCTATTGAAGCTGAAAATCCATACAAACCGGCTAGCTATGGTTGGAGGCTTCTTAAATCATGTGATAACCATTATAAGAATATAATATAAACAATTAAATTTACCTAATCTTTTTATTAGTTTAAATTTGTTAGCAAATGATGATTACACATGATATCAAAGCAGAGGTCAAGAATTTGAATCTTGACTCTACACTCTATCTCATTTAATTAAATATTTCACATGCTGAGCAACTCATTTAGAGGAAATTTGGTCTACACATGAAGAAGAGTGTTAAGATATAAAATAAATAATAAAATCTACATATTCTATCAGCTTAAACTTTTTGGATAAGCACTATTGATTTCGCATGATATCAAAGCAGAGGTTTTGAATTCAAACTTTGAATCTACACTCTACCTCATTTAATTAAATATTTTACGTGTTGTGCCTACTCATTGAGGGGGAGTTCGGTCTACAAGTGAGGGAGAGTATTAAAATATAAAATAAATAATAAAATCTAAATCTTCCATCAGCTTAAACTTTTGGGACAAGTACTAATGATTTCACATGGTATCAAAGTAGAGATTCTGAGTTTTAACCCTGACTCTACATTCTATTTCATTTAATTAAATATTCCACGTGTTGGGCCTACTCATTGAGGGGGAGTCTGGCCTACACGTGAGGGAGAGTGTTAAGATATCAAATAAATAATAAAGTCTAAATCTTCCATCATCTTAAACTTTTGGGACAAGTATTAGTGATTTCACATGGTATCAAAGCCAAGGTTCTGAATTTGAAATCTGACTCTATACTTTACCTTATTTAATTAAATATTTCACGTGTTGGGCCTACTCATTGAGGAGAAATACTTTGGCCCACACGCGAAGGAGAATGTTAAGAATATAATACAAATAACTTAATCTACCTAGTCTTCCTATAGTTTAAGCTTTTGAGACACGTGATGATTTCATATGGTATTAGAGTAGAGGTTATTCGAATTTTGACTCTACACTATCTCATTTAATTAAATATTTTATATGTTGGGCTACCCATTATGGGGGAATCTGGCCCACACGTGAGTAAGAGTATTACGATATAAAATAAATAATAAAATTTATATTTTTTTATGTCTACTATATATATTATATAGAAGTGGCTATTATGCCGCCTAAAGTATATCGTTGGGTGTACCGCCCAAATTTTTTTTCATATTTTTTAATCACTTTCTTAATTACTAAGTAAAAAAAAATACAAATATACTTAAAATCACTTTCTTAATCACTAAGTAAAAAAAAGGCCAGCAGTACACTGTAGCGGTACAAATGGGGTGGCATAGCAGCATTTTCCATATTATATATATATATATATATATATATATATATATAAAGTTAGTTAGAGTTTATTCTCAATTAATTAACTAATTTTATATATGGTCTAAGAGCATCCTCAATTGATTATCCAAAGTTAAAGGAAATTTTTGATAAATATATGATGAATTTAACTTTTGGTTATTCCATCCACATAAGTTTCCACATTAAAATAGTTATTTTTTCATTATATAACAATAAAATAAAATAATATGAATTTGACTTTAGTTATTCACATCAAATCTTCATATTGGATTATCCATTTATTCATTATATAGTAATGAGTAATTAAATATTTAATTTATTTTTTTAATTATTAATTTATTTTATTTTATCATATTTTACTATTCTACATATTATATATTAATTAGTAATCATATTCTAATTAAATTAATAATCATGAATAATATAAAATAATAAAATAAATATTTACTCCTTAAATATTAACAAACACATTTGATTTGATTTTTATAAACACTATAACTTAAAAGTCAATAAATTTGAATTTACATAACCTATTACAAGTAATTTTTCATTTCTAATAATTAAATGAGGTTTTATTTTTATATTTAGATAAGGATGCTCGAAAACTCAGGAATATTAGTGGTAGTGGCCTGCGTGTACGTGTAATGAAGGGACGTAACAATATTAATGCTTCCATGGAAATGAAAGGCAACTCAACGTCAGTGTTTCAAACGTCGCAGGGATTGATTGAACAAATGAGTCAAAACACGAAACTTTGCATTCAGGATTGATTCAATTTATCTAATTTTTTCTAATTATTATAATTTTTTAACATTTTTATATAAAATTCTATAATAAATAATTTATTTTTATTTTATTTTTATCTTTCATCTCAATTACCTATCCAAATCTCACCTTAATGATCAAACGGCAGATAACGGAATCAAACGAAATATCTAAGAGATAATTAGAAAAAAAAAACAAATTTAGTTGCAATTATACGCTTATATATATAATATATTTTTTCATTTAGTTTAATTTAAATCATGATTGATTAATATTTTGCGTTCGTTCTGATGGGTTAGTTGGGATCTCTTCCATTCAGGATCATGGATTCAACACAATTATGCAAGGCTAATAATAATCAAGTACTACTTAATTAATAGATTAAGCATGACATGACTTTGAATTCGTCATTGAGGAAACTTCATAAGGCCAGGGTGCACTAGTCGAGGAAGAGTACTTTCCCTCAATTTTAATGAATTTATAAATTTTAAATTTTTTAATATTAATCGATACGTTTCACACCTGCTTTGGTTTATTTTATTTTATTTTATTTTGGATATATTTTCAACTCTAAACTACTAATTAACTTTGCTAAGTGTGCAAGTAGTAACAAACAGTGGCCAAGTCGTTGGCATCACCAAACCTCAATAAAAAAAAAAGACAATATTAATGTCCCAATCAAAATAAATAATACAAAGGCACAAAAGGGGAAAACAAACTAAGAAAGAAGACAACTTGTTTTGAATCCCAAGTTTCTGGAACAAGCTAGCTAGCAAGGTTCAGTACCAGACAAGAATGGTGGACTTTGATATATAGATACTACGTACTAAACCAAGCCAGTTGTCGTGATACATATGATCAGCCCAAGCTGATTTTTTTTCTTTTCTTTAAAGTCAACCCACGTTACAGTACAAAACAAACAAAATAAAAAAAAATGATAGAAGCTAAAAGATAGACTCCCACCCAATTCTAATAAAAAAATATTGCTTGGTGATGATTTTTAAAAAATTTGATGAACAAACTATTAAACTGCAGCTTCTAGCTGCAGTATAAAGGGTTGTGCTGCAATGTGTTAGTTTGGACTGACTGGAAAGAACTATCACTCAATCCTTAGTTAGGAAACTGAAAACATAGTGTAGCATCCGACAACTGTGACGAATTGCAAGCGAAGAAATAAACTAAAAAAGCAGATCGGCCCAAGCTGATTTATGAAAGTGCCGGGGTCTTCTTCTTCAACGTTTCGTTTTATTTTTTCCTTACCTTAGAGATTCATAAAGCTGGGAGTTTCTAATCTGGTGGACTTCAAGATCATACCTGTGACGCCCCCAAATTTTGCTTGGGATTGAACGGACATTTGAAGCGTCGAGACATGCAACACAAGGTTACCTGCCCCCGTTCATGACATATAAGATGCAATGTTCCTAACATGCATCTAGCATTATGCAATATTCGCAGCGGATAATTTTTTTTTCTTTAGCAATACTATACACCAAACTAAAAATATCCCAAATACTTGAAACATATTTCATACATAAATGCATACTAAAAAACCGTGATCACCACACTAGTCTAAAATGGTTGTGATCAAAAGAATACTTGAGATACAAATCCAAAAGCACAAGTATTAACCTAAGTTAAATACTATACCATCATCAACATCGCACCGTAGCCTAGATGACCGTATTCAGTTGGCCAGATTCAAATTCTCCTTTGGGTCCTGTAACAAGATCTACCATTCGGGGGGAATGGTAGTTGGGACTACCACAGTGAGATTTGATTACAAATCTCAGTAAGTTAACATAAAACTCACACACAGGTTAAAAATGCATGCATGGCAGTTAAAGCATAAATGCATAAGTATAGTCATACATAAGCATAGCATAACTTGACATATAGCATGACTTAACCAGAACCTAAGCGTGAACTGAACTTGACTTAACATGGCATGAACTTAAGCTTAAAACATAACATGAACAAACAACATAACATGAACGTGAAACATAACATGGACTTGAAATATAGCATGAACGTAAACATGCATAACATAAATAAGAACTTGAAAATAACATAAACTTGAACATAACATGACATGAACATAACATATACGTGAGCATAACATAACATGGACTTGATCTAAAACTTGACTTATCATGTATTTGATCTGAAACTGGACTTAACATAAACTTGGAATATTATTCAATTGTCTTGATTAATAACGTGCATTAATACGTACTCCACAGTTGTTGTGGCCCCACGTATTCAAGTAACATAAAACATAATACGTACTCCACAGTTGTTGTGGCCCCACGTATTCTACATGTCACAATTGCTGTGTCTCATGTAGTGTATGCTCCACAGTTGTTGTGGCCCCATACTTCATGCTCCACAGTTGTTGTGGCCCCATGAATACACATAACATAAAATATAATACGTACTCCACAGTTGTTGTGGCCCCACGTATTCTACATGTCACAATTGCTGTGTCTCATGTAGTGTATGCTCCACAGTTGTTGTGGCCCCATACTTCATGTAACATAAAATATAATACGTACTCCACAGTTGTTGTGGCCCCACGCATTATAAGTAACATAAATATAATACGTACTCCACAGTTGTTGTGGCCCCACGCATTATAAGTAACATAAAATATAATACGTACTCCACAGTTGTTGTGGCCCCACGCATTATAAGTAACATAAAATATAATACGTACTCCACAGTTGTTGTGGCCCCACGCATTATAAGTAACATAAAATATAATACGTACTCCACAGTTGTTGTGGCCCCACGTATTATACGTAACATAAAATATAATACGTACTCCACAGTTGTTGTGGCCCCACGCATTATAAGTAACATAAAATATAATACGTACTCCACAGTTGTT